>CM023452.1:64838331-64987555 GCA_013339765.2 Haemaphysalis longicornis
GTAAATTGGGGAAACAGAGAAAAAACTTGTATTTTACTTTCTCAAAAAAGGTTCTCCAACTGTCGTAAAAAGAACTGTGTCAGTCGTAATCGTTCAGCACGAACGCGTAAAATCAGGTTTATGCCTCATCCGCTCCCAGGACAAACCCCAAATAAATGCTTGAAAAAACACGGTCTCGCATTTCAACATTTTCCGCCAACAGTGGAATGCTTCGACTTACGAAAGTTTGTTCAACATGGTCACTTAACACACTGTTGTGCAAGGTAAGATGGAAGAATCTCTGCGCTTTCACTTGTCTGTCTTCGCCTCATAATATTTTCTCTCCGTCAGTGTCTTCAGACTGATAATCTAGGTGCGCACCTAAGTATTTTACCGGGGTCCTTACCCGCCTAATATGTTGTAATACTCCGGTGCAGTTCACCATCTTCGTGCAAGATTGCCGGGCACCTTTCATATTTCACCGCACATCCACTCTCCGGGCAAAATGTTTTCGCCATATTAACGACTGCAAGCACGCTTTGTTGATGTACTAGAAAATGGAAACATCTTCTGGGCATGCTAAAGCTCGAATCTCAGCTACATGACGTTGAAATCCTTAGGTGGTTATTTTTTCTATACTTGCGGAGCTAAGGGTTGAATGTACAGGTCGAAGAGGACAGAATACACAGAAATCCGCACCCTCACCGACCTCTGCACTTCTACACGCCTTCCCAACAACTACGTTACAATTGTTGCAGGTGTATATATATCCTAGTTGCACATTTATAGTTGTACATTTATGACATACCCCATGCAAATCTTCTTTCAAACTGCCATAACCCCATCATGCAGCACAGGATAGAACAGTTTCTCGACATACACGTGTGTCATCGCTACGCAGTTGTGCATCGTATCCCAGCTCTCAAGTCGACTCCCAGCCTTCGGAATGTTGAAGACTATTGATTTTCCCTAATCCCCACAATCATGACCACCTAGTATAGCTTCAACAACAACCTGCATGGCTGTAGCCAGTATTTTGTTATTAATGTCTAGTCAACCTTAGTCGAGAATATTGGGTTGTACGGCGGGGCCTTACGAAGTTTGAAGTTGTGTACTTGGTAGGAATTAAAACAGTGTGCGCCGCTGAAAAACCGTACCAGCGCCGCTGACACAAGAGCTTCTCTGAATACTGCTGTTAATACCGGAGATATCTACTGTTTAAGGGTATTATGAAAAGCTGCATTAGAGCAACCAATAGGTGCTGACTTTCCTGGTCTAAGTTGGTATCGCTTCTCTACATTCCTCCACCTTGGTGAGGGATTTTTTTAGTAATGTCGTTTTGCCGACCTATTTTTTCAGGACAGACACATTTCACGTTCACGTTTAAATTTTAAGTTACATATGGAGTCGAGAAACCGGTAATAAATCATCATCATCATCATCATCATCATCATAATCACCATCAGCCTATCTACACCCACTGCAGGGCAAAGGCCTCTCCAATTAATCTACAATTACCCAGGCCCTGCCATAACTGCAACCAAATTATCCCCGCAAACTTCTTGATCTCATCAGCCCATCTAACTTTCTGCCACCCCTGCCACGCTTGCCTTCTCTAGGGATCCATTCTGTTACCCTTAATGACCAACGGTTCTCTTGGCTTCGCATTACATGCCCTGCCAGCGTCCATTTCTTCTGCTTAATTTCTACTAATATGTCCTTAACGTGCGTGCGTTGTTCCCTGACCCACTCCGCTCTCTTCTTGTTCCTTAACGTTACACACTATAATCTTCCGTTGCATTGCGCGCTGAGTCTTCCTCAATTTAAGTTGAACCCTCTTATTGAGCCTCCAAGTTTCTGCCCCGTAGGTGAGTACCGGTAAGATGCAGCTGTCATGCACTTTTTTCTTCTGGGACAATGGTAGGCTGCCATTAGTTATCTGAGAATGCCTGCCGAGGTCCACCCACTCCACCCCATTCTTGTCCTTCGAATTTTTTCTGCCTCATGGTTGGGATCCAGTGTCACAACTTGGCCTAAGTAGATATATTCGCTTACCACTTCCACGGTCTCGCCACCAATCTCAAACAGCTGTGCTGTCCCGAGGTTATTGATCATTACTTTAGTTTTTCTTTGCAATTAATTTTCATGCCCACAGTTCTACACTGTTTGTCCAGTGCGGTAAGCGTGCTTTGAAATTCTTCTCCAGAGTTACTTAACAGGGCAAAGTCATCAGCATATCTGAGTAATGAGTCACTCTGCTTTTAAGTGCAAAAAGCCACTGGATCATAAACAGGGGTCATTGTCTACCCACTGGCGTAAAGCAACTAATGTACCAGGCACTCTTTCACTGACATATCAACTACTGTGCTTTAATCGTGGCAAACACGACCTTGCAAAACGTACATTAAATAACAACACTGCTAAAAAGCAAAGCTGCGGTTGAAAATGTCTATGTATAACTCACACAAACAACTTTTAAACACCGGATATAAAGGACTCAAACATTGATCTTGTTAAACTCATTAGTAGCAACAGGTATGATAAACGATGCAAACAAGAAAGTTTTATGGGCCTAGCAGATTTACATGTAACTGTAAATGTGTACCCACACCGATGTAAGCCTCCTTGGAAAATCCTGTCATCGTGGTCGCACTATGGATATCAGCTAGTAAACATAAACTATCCACCACGGTAAAATATTGTCACAAGCAGAAAATGGACAATCACTGCATCCTAACTATGTTTATATATGGCTTATTGGTCATTTTTGCTGCGGTGTTAAATTTCTGCACAATCTTCTTTTTTAAATGTTCATCTCGAGCTTCCAGCCTGTCATTGCTGCTTTTACAGACATTGCGTGTCAAGCTGCATGGCTGCAGCTTTTCCTCCGTGGGCTTTTTTAACTGCTTAGCAACATTGGTGAAAATAAAACATTATTGATTGATTGATTGATTGATTGATTGATTGATTGATTGATTGATTGATTGATTGATTGATTGATTGATTGATTGATTGATTGATTGATTGATTGATTGATTGATTGATTGAACTGCGCGTGTTCTCAGAACACGTATATCGTCCTTCTGTGGGGAACAAGTTTTATTGACTGCATTTTTATACCAGCGATTTGTTCTATTGATGTAGGCATTAAAAACAAGAAATCGCCGTGACTAGGAAATATCTGCTAATACACTCACTTTCGCGATTGCAAATACTCAACGTTACCTTGAACGTCCGCATTTGAGAGATGTATATTTACCTGAGATGAAAAAATTTGACTTGGGCAAGTAATTCAATTTAGGCATAATTCAGTAGATAAGGTACTTTCTAGTCATTACAAGCTATTAAATTCGTTCAACAGCAACACACAGTTGAGCATTACTGAAGAAAACCAATTTTTGTAATCTGTTGATCTCGTCATCTCAAAGATGCTATTTCGCCTATCATACAATTTTTGGGAAACTGTTAGATCCTCTTAATTTTAGGGGCGAAGCTCCTAAGCCTTGGGTCTGTCCATACCTTGTGTCTCGTGGTACGTGACCGCCGCATGCTTTCGGAGATGTCGCAAAGTGGGCCGCGTTGCACGCGCAAGAACCGGCTGTAACCGGCAGCGCAAACTCGGCACCGGGAGCGCGAGCTTGTCTGTGTTCGCCAAAGGAGGCGCGAGCGCACGTGCACTGCGAGGGGAAAAATCACGCAAAAGATCACGCCACGAACGCAGGCAGTCGTTCTTGGAGATCGAACGACACGCAAGGACATTTGCTCGTTTCCTCTGTCTTGTTCGGGCACAAGTTCGCCCTAAATAAAAGTTCTTTCTTTATCGTTGTGTCCCATCCTACGTGACAAATTGTGGTGGGGGTGCGGGGTAGTCCTCGATAGCGCGGGGTCTTTCACCAGGTCTGGGCATGGGAGCATTGACTCCGAAAATAAAAGTTGATTTGTACAATTCACGCACACAGTCTTACGTCTTTCTTAATGATGTAATGGGCGAACTTTCACGGGAGAGTTACGGTTACCGATGATGTCCCCCTCTCGAGCTTCGCCCCACTTATCATCATTCATTCCGTGGATATGGCGTGATTTTTTTTCCTGGGTTCCTTTATAAGTAAAAAAATGAGAAAGAGATAGAGACGGAAAACTATATTTTTTTAAAGAGTCTTGGTTATTGAGGTCTGGTTACCGACAGCAGGAGCTCGCCGGTGACCTCCACCGCTCCTTCTGTTGCATTCTTTTAAACCGGCCGGTCTGAGCTTCCCATGGCCTCCCCACAGAGCTCCCCAGTGACTATATGGGATATGGTTCTTCGGGGCAATTCCACATAAGGTGAGTGATGGTGTGTTGTGTACCACATGCAGGGCAATTGGGTGAGGTTCACATTGTGGGATAAATAAAATTCAGCCGTGCGCGACAATATAGGCTGTTAGTCTGCATGAGGCGACACAGTCGCTCTTCGTCATTAGTCAGTTCCGGGTGAGCAGGCGGGTATCGACTGCGGGTAAGGCGCCAATATGCAGCGATATTGGATGTGGAAGGGTTTCGAAGGAGACTTTTGTGTGCCACGGGAGAAACAGACCCCTTGGAAAAGTTGAGGGCCATTTTCGAATCAGAAATTATAATTTCAGGGTCGGACGATGTGGTATAGCCAGCTCAATGGCCCCCTCTTCCGCCGATGCCGCGTACCGCGTACGTATAGTGAGGGAATTGATGGCGGCTGCCATGGGGTCATATATGGCTGTCACGGCAGATGCTTCGTGAAGTGTGTAACTACAGCGCCTACGCATACCATGTTTGTCTTGATGGAGCACTTACCAGCCAATGTCCATGCAAGCTGTTCCAGTCAATCCTGATTGTGCACTGGATGCATATTACGCGAGAGTGGGCGCACACGCAGCAAGCCATCAACTTCTTGGGAAATAGGGCACTCGCTTCAGTTATATTTGGTGCTTTGATGCCTAACCTGTTCATAATGTGTCGGAATGTAGCCTTTTACGACAGGCGAGGGAACTGGTTAAGCAGGTGAGCTTTGATTAGCAGTGCACGAGGTGTCCCACTTTTGCAGTGGAACTACTTTGAGGTATATGCTTAGCAGGTTCATGTATTTTGCGAATCAGACAATTATTATTAGACATTTCGCATCGAGAGTGATTTAAGCTATAACAAGGAGCAAGAATTGTGGATAAACACAATAGCTTGAACTTGATGTACTCGCACAGTTTCTTTTAGCCCCTTGCTGCGGACAGTGATGCGGCCTAGGAGGCCAATAGTTCGTTTGACCTGGGAGGTGGGTGTCCTATTTAACGAGTTTTGGCTCAGTTACGCTGTATATTGAGGCCAAGAATATTTATGCTCGATAGTGCCGGAACGTTTCTGTGGCTCATATGAATTTTATTCATGTGGTTGACTGAGCAGTTCGTCTCGGTGAAAGTACAAGAAGTTCTAACTTGTCTTGGGAGAATTCAAAGCCTGCCTTAGTTGCATTTTGCAACGCCTATGCCAGCCCACTTCTGAAGAACATTTTTTATGTGCGCGTCTCTGCTTCCCGACGTCCAAAGGATTATGTCGTCCTCATAAACAATGTGCCGAAGATTAGGAATCCGTGCAAGGTGCTGGAGAAACTGAGCAAGGCTTGGTTAAAAAGCAGCGGGAAGAGTACAGCCTCTTGAGGGATACCTAATGACGGGAGGGGTATGGGGTCGGTTACAGTATCACCGATTTGTAGCAGTGCGTTGCGGCCGGTTGAGACGTTTTTCGCACATTTAAAGGTGTGTTTGCCTGTAGCTATCGATTTTAAATTTTCTAGCAATATTGCGTGGGATACTCTGTAGAAAGCGTTGTTGAGACCAAGTGCAAGAATGGCTGCACCATACACTTTGGGGGGGGGTGTGATGATCTCGTGTTGTAGTCGTAGAAATATTGTCACGAAGCCAAAGACGACGCAGTTGTCTTCGAGGAAAACACGTTTATTGGAGCGTACTTGTGCTCCCCTAACAACTCAAAGAATACAGACGCGCTGAAGCAGCAGTCAACAAAGTGACTTACGCATGCGAGCTACGGCGAGTCGAATACCCCGGCTTCTGCTCTACAGGCTCTTTTCTTTTGGCGCACGTGGTTCCCGAACCGTCGATTCACATCTAGAACATTGTAGATCCAAGAAGATTATTCTGGGCTGTTCACGTAAGATCAGAATGCTCTCCCTATCAGAACAGATAACCCTTGCGGCACAGAAAGACACAGTGAAACACGCGCTTCTCTTAGCACAGAGATAACACAGACCGGCGCAGCCCGGCGGTAAAAGCAAAACACAAATAAACCCAATGCATGGCTCGCGGCAGTACCCCCCTGTAAGAGTGCATCGACCCGATGTTTACATAAGCGACAGTCCGAACAAATAAAAATAAAAATTCGTCATCGTCCGTAGAAAGGTTTTAAGCGAACCCCGTGGACGACTTCGGGACGCTATTGTCGTCGTGATGTGCCGGAGTCACCATCGGGGACCACTTCGTAGGTAAGTCGGCCAACACGTCGTAGAATCTTGTAGGGTCCGAAATACCGTCGCAAAAGTTTCTCACTCAGTCCGCGTCGTCGGATTGTAGTCCAAACCCACACACGGCGGCTCGGCGTCGGAGGTTGTAGCGGCCGGCATCCAACAGCTGCTAGTCCGTTATACGAAATCGAGTGAGCTGGCGGGCCTCCTCCACACGCTGAAGGCATCCTTGGACGTCGGCGTTCAGGTCGTCGCCTTCTATGTGCGGCAGCATGGCGTCAAGCATTGTAGTCGGCCGTCTTCCGTAGACGAGCTCTAACGGTGTCATTTGCGTGGTTTATTGGATAGCCGTGTTGTAAGCAAACGTGACATACGGGAGCACTTCGTCCCAGGTCTTATGTTCAACGTCGACGTACATGGACAGCATATCAGCAATCGTCTTGTTCAGATGTTCCGTTAGTCCGTTCGTATGGAGGTGGTACACCGTCGTTCTTCGGTGATCCGTGTTGCTGTAGCGTAATATTCCTTGCATCAGCTCCGCAGTAAATGCCATTCCGCGGTCCGTGATGAGGAATTCCGGGGCTACATGTCGCAGCACAACTTGGCTTATGAAGAACTTCGCGACTTCCTGTGCAGTCCCTCTAGGAAGAGCGGCGGTCTCTGCGGAGCGCGTCATTTAGTCTGTTGCTACGAATATCCATTTGGTCTCGGATCCTGACGTAGGGAACGGTCCCAGTAGGTCCATTCAAATCTGTTGGAAGGGCCTCGATGGGACGGTGATCGGCTGCAGAAGTCCTGCGGGTCTCGTCGGTAGCATTTTTCGTCGCTGGCAGTCACGGCAGCTCCGAACGTAGTGGGTGACGTCGGATGTAAGGCGGGGACAGTAGTACTTCGCCTTGATTTTTCCAATTGTGCGGGCTGTGCCGAGATGACCGGAAGACGGGTCGTCATGGCACGGTTCCAAAGTTTTGTCAAGAAGGTCTGCGGGGATGACAAGAAGGTAATTCGTTCTTGTTCGGGGCAGAAATTCTTCTTCACGAGGACGGAGTTTCTCAGGCTGAATGCTGGTAAGCTACGTTTGAAGGTCCTAGGAACGCGATGTTGCATCCCTCGAGGTAGTCGATTATGACGCGTAAGTCGGCGTCGGCACGCTGCTGGGTGGCTAGGTTGCTCTCCGTCACGATTTCGAAGAACACGGTGTTTTCATCAGAGTCTTGTGGTGGTGGGTCGACGGGGGCGAGCGACAAGCAGTCAGCGTCGGAGTGTTTCCTGGCGGATTTATAGACGACTCTAACGTCGAACTCCTGCAGGCGCTAGCTCCACCGCCCGAGACGGCCAAAGGGGTCCTTCAAATTGGTGAGCCAACACAGCGCGTGGTGGTCTGTCACAACCTTCAATGGTCTTCCATACACGTATGGGCGAAATTTTGAAATCGCCCATAAAATTTCCAGGCACTCTTTCTCAGAGGCAGAGTAGTTTTTCTCTTTCGACAGACCACGGCTGGCATAGGCGATTACCTTTTCGCAACCGCTTTGTTTTTGGACGAGGACGGCACCCAAGCCTATATCACTGGAGTCCCTGTGTATTTCCCTTTCGGCGTATTCGTCGAAATGACCGAGCACGGGCGGGTTTTTCAGGCGTTTTTGCAGCTCGTAGAAAGATTATTCTTGGTCGTTTTCCCAGCTCAAAATGGGTGCTATCTTTCGTCAAGCGTGTGATTTTCTCTGAAATGCGTGCGAAGTTTGCGACGAAGCGCCGGTAGTATGCGCACAGTCCCAGAAATCTTCGCACGCCCTTCTTGTCTTTCGGCCTTTGGAAGTTGGCAATTGCTGAAGTTTTTGCCGGGTCAGGTAGTACTCCTGCGGCGTTGACGACGTGGCAAAGAAACTTGAGCTCCTCGTATGCAAAACGGCACTTTTCGGGCTTCAGCGTTAACCCCGACGTGCGAATGGCCTTGAGTACAAACTCCAACCTTGCAAGGTATTCGTCGAAAATCTGGGCGAATACCACAACGTAGTCGAGGTATACTAGGCAGGTATTCCACTTCAGGCGAGCTAGCACAGTGTACATGACTCTTTGAAACGTTGCTGGTGCCGTGGATAGCCCAAATGGCATCACCTTGAACTCGGATAGGCAGTCCGGGGTTATGAATGCAGTCTTCTCTCGATCTCTCTCGTCCACTTGAATTTGCCAGTAGCCTGCCTTCAGATCCATCGAAGAGAAGTACTTCGCGTGGCAGAGGTGGTCGAGGGCGTCGTCGGTTCGTGGCAGGGGGTACACGTCCTTTTTGGTGAACTTGTTCAATCGCCGTTATTCAACGCAGAACCTCAGTGTGCCGTCTTTTTCCTTCACGAATACTACCGGAGCAGCCCAAAGGACTTTTCGATGGCTGCATAATGTCGTCGTTGAGCATGTCGTCGACTTGAGTCTGGATGGCTTCGCGCTCGTGTGAAGAGACGCGGTACGATGACTGTCGGGTAGGTCGGGCTAAATCTTTGGTTATTATTATCCGGTGGTTCGCTAGAGGTGTCTGACGTAGTTTTGCGCTCGACGAAAAACATTCGCTATAGCTACGCAGGAAAGCCAATAATTTGTTCCGTTGATCTTGCGGTAGCTCCGGATTCACGTCGAAGGGTTGCGGGAGCTTGAAGGTTTCTACGGGTGTGCGTTCAAAGTAGCGACCGCGATCACATCACTTGCTTCTTGCGTTTCTTCGAGAAATGCAATTGCGCGCCCTGGTTTAAATGCTGGTACTCCTCCGTGAAATTATTACCCAAAAAATGGGACTGGTGTTCCCTGAAGCGCGCAATTCCTCTTGCGACAGAGACACCATGGTTGAGACGCAACTTTTGATCACTGTCTACGATAGCGTCGACGTCAGGAGCAGCATCTTCACCGTAGACTGCGTTTATCAAGCTTTCGCGGGGTGGCGTGGTGACATGATCATCGGCAATCCTTAGAGCAGCACGACGTTAGGGCTTCGGTTCCGGCGTCATGGAGTGACGGGGGGGAAAAAGTTATTGACTTTTTCTGCAGATCGATTATTGCACCGGTGTCCATCAAAAAATCCATTCCAAGAATTACGTCACGGGAACAGTTAGACAGAACGACGAACGCCGCAGGGTACGTTGGGCCGTCTATGGTGGCGCGCGATGTGCACGTTCCACTTGGCGTCACGAGGTGGCCTCCTGCTGTGCGTATGTGCGGACCCTCCGATCTGGTCATAAGTTTCTTGAGCTTAGAAGCGAATGACCCGCTCATTACCGAGTAGTCGGCTCCCGTGTCTATGAGAGCGACTACATTAAAGCCATCGATGGACAACTGAACGTCGGACGCCGCCTTCCTCGAGTTCTGGGTGCGTTTTGGCGTAGTATCTCTGCTTGTGCGTGTTGACGGTCGGGTACTATGCGTCGTCGTTTTGATCGTATTCTCAGCGGCAGGTTCGGTCATGTCGGGTACGCGTCGCACCGTTTTGCTGTCGTCGTGTTCGGAAGTCACGTCAGGGTTAGATCGGGTCGTTCGGCTGAGGACATGTCGTGAATCATAGTCTTCAGCGAGTCGCTGCGTTGTTGGAGGGTTTTTATTCTTCCGTGGTCCTGCAACTTTACCTCCAGAAGTTGCTGCTTTTAGTTTCCCTCGCGTGGGCTGGGGGACTTCCACGTGAGAAGTCAGCAGTGCTGCGGCGGTTTGGCGACTGGTACGGGTAGGGCGACGGTGAACGGTTGAATCGGGCTGGTCCTCGGTTGGTGTTGGACAGGTAGTCTTCTCATCTCTGTAGGGCGCTGGCCAGGTCGGGGGCGTGGTGCGTCGACGGAGAAGCCTCGCAAACCGAGCCTCTTGTAGGGGCAGCGACGGTAGATGTGGTCGGCCTCTCCACAGTGTTAGCACAGCGATCGATTATCGGGCGTTCGCCACACCTCGGTCTTCCTTGTGGCGGGCGGTTGCCCCGCAGGTGGTCTGGCCGGCGACAGGGGGCGACGGTATGGAGTTTCGTGACGGTAGGGCGCAGTTGGGCGAGGCCGGCGAACAGGAGCCGCGTAGGACATGGCTTGCGGCTCGCGGGGTGCTTCTGACGTTGTTGAGGTTCCCAGCGCTTGCTGCACTTCTTCCCTAATCACATCGGTAAGGGAAGCGACTTGCGGCTGCGGCGGCGTGGGAAGAGGTTTTCGCAGCTCGCATAGTCTGTATGCCGGAATCGGCATGCTGTCGACGTAGTTTGCACTGGCCGCGCCAACAAAGTTGCGGTCATACTGCTTAGTACGCATTTCAAGAGCCTTCTCAATTGTGCTGGCTTCGGTCACAAATTCGGCGACGGTTTTGGGCGGGTTGCGGACAAGTCCAGCAAACAATTCCTCCTTCACACCGCGCATTAAGAAGCGTAACTTCTTTTCTTCCGCCATGCACGGGTCAGCACGCCTGAAGAGCCTCTTCATCTCTTCGACGAACACAACAACAACTTTCGTTAGGGTGTTTGCCCGATTCTGCAGCAAGACTTCGGCCCGCTCTTTTCGCACAACCGTGGTGAACGTCATTAAAAATTGCGTTCAGAAATCGTTCCAAGACTCTAGCGAGCTCTCATGGTTTTCGAACCAGATCCGTGCTGAGTCCTCAAGGTAGAAGAACACTTGCCTCAGTATCTCCGCGTCATCCCATCGATTGAACAGCCTGACCCGTTCGACTTGCTCCAACCAGTCTTAAGGGTCCTCCGAAGGTGACCCATGAAATGATGGGGGCTCCCTGGGTTGCTGAAGAACGAGGGCAGGACTGGGAGCGATGGTCATGGTGCCTGCGTTGATCATGGTGGTGGTCACGACGTCTTCTTTCTTCACTTTATCCGGAAGCAGTCCAAACTTCTTCTGAAGACCTTGTTGTCAGCGGCTGGGACGAGTGGGACTTGCTTGTCGGCTTGAGGAGGGCGTAGGGTTCGCACCCCGCACCTCTACCAGATGTCACGAAGGCACAGACGACGCAGTTGTCTTCGAGGAAAACACGTTTATTTGAGCGAATTTGTGCTCCCCTAACAACTCAAAGAATACAGAGGCGGCGAAGCAGCAGTCTACAAAGTGACGTACGCATGCAAGCTACGGCGAGTCGAATACCCCGGCTTCTGCCCTGCAGGTGGTTTATCTTTCGGCGCGCGTGGTTCTCGAACCGTCGATTCACATCTAGAACATTGTAGATCCAAGAAGATTTTTCTGGGCTGTTCACGTTAGATCGGAATGCTCTCCCTATAAGAACAGATAACACATGCAGCAAAGAAAGAAAAAGTGGAACACGCGCTTCCCTTGGCACAGAGGTAACACAGACCGGCGCTGCCGGACGGTAAAGCAAAACACAAATAAACACAATGCATGGTTCGCAGCAATATGTTTTGAGTGGAAAACCCATGTTGAAAAGTTATCATAGTATGCGGAAATGCGCCGGTCCAGTCAAAATATTTTAATACACGCGTGTGGACAATGTGCTCCTTGACTTTTCTTATCCAGACGTAAGAGAAATTGGGCGAAAGTTTTCAAGGCTGAGCGGTTTGCCAGGCTTAGGTATCAGGAAAATTTTTGCATGTTTGGGCATAGGAGGCAAGATTCGATTGGTCCAGTAGTAATTATTGTATTGGGTCAATTCTGCGATGTAGTTGTCATGAAGGTTGCGGTTCATTGTGTTTGTTATGCCATCAATACCTGAAGGAGTGCCGGTATGACATCGGTTTCGGTTGTATGTTGATCTAGCTCCTCATTGTCCGTTCTTTCATAAGGGGGAAGCGATATTGTGTCCCCTGGGCTAGGTATAGGGCTTGGAGGTGTTCCAGAAGTTCTTGGCTATTTCCGGAGAACGTGTGGATTATTTTTGGAAGGCGATGGTTGTTCGCCGTTCTGGAGATACCGGGATCGAGCTTATATTGCAATGTGGCCAGGGTTATTCGCATACCAAGTTTGCCTTCCATCTCGGTACAAAAGTTCCCAAATTATGGGTGAGTCAATTTGGCGGTGTGTGCTTTGGTTTTTTCCTAATGCTTGCTAGTTTAGGGCGAAGGCGTCTCCTACGTTTCTGCCACCTCCATCTGCCTTGTAGGCTTTTGTACGCGTCCCACATTTGCTATAAGTGGGTGTCCACAATTTGAGCGCGAATAGCCGGATCTATTAGCTGATCGTGCTGCCCTCTATTTTCTATAAGTTGAGTAACTCACTCATGAATTGTGGTGGAGCTGACGTCGAGATGAGTGTTCTGCTTTAAAGCACGTCGGAAGGCACCCCAATCTTTGAGATATTGTTGTCGCGTCGCTGGCGTGATGTTAATGTAGAAGTTAGCTGAATGCTCAGTTGAATATTAAAGTGCTTGCTGCCTAAAGTGTGAGTCGCGCAGCTTCATTTTGCCAGATCTATCCGGCGTGTAAAAGAAAAGTCTAATGAAGTGTCCTTTTGTGCACTATTACCTATCCAGTTGGGAATGGAAGGATCCGACTCAACAGTAAGCCGTTGAGCCTGTACCAATTCATACAAGACGTGGCCTTTCGTGTAGATTGGTTGTAGCCCCACGCCGTGTGCGGGGAATTGAAATCACATAGTACAACTTGTGGGTGCTGTTGCGCGGCTCGCGAGGCCAGAGTGAACGCTTGGGTAAAGCTGTTGGCGTGTGCACGAGGGCTGGGCTGCCATATACACTCAGTATATAAAGTCGGGAGGCAGTGCGTTTTGTGGGATATACTACGACAAGATCATGAGGTATGTCGATGCTACCATATTGCTGACATTCCGCGGGGATGTTTCGTTGTACTAGCGTGGTTGTATACAGGTTATTGCTCGATATAAATGTTTGGTGTCCTGTGAGTTTTACTTTCAGGCCAGGTTTGAGTAAGGCTATAGCTGAGTGTGTTTCTGATCCCGTTAAAAAAAGATCTCCAGGTTGGGGCATTTTGGAATAAAGCCCCTGCAATTCCATTGCAAGACTTCATTTGGCTGATGATGCTTGTATATTGCCGAGATCAAAAGGAGGGATGGGAATAGTTTGAGCAAGGTTTGGTGCAGTATTGGGGCCTACCAGTAGTTGCATGAACTTATGCGTGTCAGCGCACATCGCTTCACTGTTAGCTTTCATAGAGGTTTGGTTAGTTAAAAGGATTTTATGAAGATCAATGTATGCGTATTGGACATCCGATCGCCGAAGAGCTCTACACCTGGTGTCTAGAGAGTCCTTGAACCTTGCGGAGTGTTTAGGTGCCACTCAGGGGTAGGTGGTTAATTTTCGCTCTTACAAACAAATAAACACAGAGCCGACATGAAGCGCATAGTGATGTCTCGGCTCCCTAGCGGCTTTTGTAAATAATTGAGTACGCTGAAAATTACGCAGTTAGTGTCCGTCGTGCGTGGCTACAAGTGCCTTATTCACACATTATTGATTAGTACAGTACTTCTTGTGTCAGATAGATACCATAACGAACTTTATCTCAATAAAAAAAAGTATGCCCACTACTTCGCTGTACTTGAAACATTATGCCACCATTTTTCTTTCATTTAAATGCACTGCTGTTTTTAAAACGTGTGGTTTATGACAGCTGGGACACCCACTATATGCAAGTTGCGTTGCTACGACAACAGGCAATGTAGCGACCGCTTGGTTCGATCCTCTATACCTCCGAAATGTCACAGGCTGGGCATCTGAGGAATTGTAGGCTTTCCCATCATTTGTTTGCTTGACGCCCACGCTTATGGCAGCGGGCTTACCTTGGGTGGTCACATTTAAATCCCTCAGCATATCGCAAAACGTATTCACGTCCGTCAAAATCATTTGAACGAGAAAGGCAGTTGTCAGTTGCCGTGGAGACTACCACTAACACCCCAAGTACACCAAATAAAGGAGCACTCAGCGACTGTATCAGGGGCAGCAGCAACAAGCTACGTTAGCATCATACAGTAACAATTTGAAATAACCTGCTTACTAGAAGAATTCAGAGAAGGTAGTCGCGCTGAGCTGCTTCTATGACCACCCGCGCAGTGCAAAGCTGTCGTAGACGTTCCGGCTAATATTTGTCTGAAGTTATCGGGACTGCATTTGCGGGTTCCGCGTATCATCCCAGGAAAAAAGGATTATTTGTCTGACCAGAGATATTAGCGTTCGGCGTGCTTGTAGAACCAAGTTTTTAGGGCTAGGATACCGCATAGAAAACGAGATCAGCTTCGTTGGATTCACGAGCTGCCAACGCGGCTTTCGGCAATTTAGAATGCGTTGTTCGAATGTCATACAGTCACGATGGCTTATGTAAGTGCTTTCATTGCCATTACGGCAAGCGTATTTAAAAACTCCAACGTGCTCTCTAGTTATTTAATCGACGTGTTCTCGTCGGGTGGCTAATCCTACGCTGAGGCAACCCTTCTCGGGTAGCTAACTCCACCTCTGACACCGCTGTTCGTCATTGATGAATATAGTCGAACTTAAGTGTTGTACGTATACATCAAACTATTTCTGAGTTCCGTTCCTTCTTTCGTAAGCCCCGCATCAGATGGCCACGCCCCTCATTGGATGATTTGTGTAGTCTGTGGAGTTGTTTTAGTTCCTCTACTTTGTACAGTTCAATTTGTCCGCTCTCCCCGGTTGTATATATCCTGTTACATTTGTCTTTCTCCCATTTGTACTAGGTTAATTTGCCTTCCTCTGAAGGTTTTTGTTCTCGCGCATTTACCGTACGTGCCCTGTTGAAATATGAGTGCACCTGTTTGATTTTCGAATAAAGACTCTGTCTTGTATCCGCTCCTGGAGGGCAAACGCCGCACATCACACTCCCAGCCTTGGTAACCAAGATCACCGACTACATGCGGTTGTTTTGGAGACAGAAATGAGTCCCCGATCTCCCCTGCAGCTCCCATAAAAACAGCAATATCATTTTATGAGGCCTCATAAGCCTCCAGCGACACAATTCCCGCGTTTACAAGCGACGTCTCCGCACTCATGAGCCGGGTGTGGATGTATTTTGGCGATATCGTTTTAGGGCAGAGAAATTGGCGTCGTATTCTTTGAAGCAAAGCTCTCGCAGCTAAAAGCACTCCTATTGTAGAGATTGCACATGGAGTCGTTAATGATTGACATGTGTTCAGAATAACTTAAAACCACGAAAGGCGTGTTGTATGCCCCCCAAGTATCGTCAGCTATTAGAGCGCTGGAGAAGACTGAGCTTGTATTCTTTTCATCGTGTACTAGGCAATCATTTAAGGCAGAAAATTGGGCTGGTTCGTTATCAGACTGAATTTTACTACTGAAAAAGAGGCAAGGAAAAAGAAGTACACAAGGCGCTCGCTAGACTACAAACAAAATTTTTCTTAGCGACCGTGAAAAAAGAAAGATTAAATATCACCATTCCCTTCCCCTACACAACCCCACACACGCCAGCCTATGTCTCGCACATGCGCCCTCGTAAGTAGCCTGTCTCATTATCTGTAAAAGTGATTGATGGAGTGCTCACACCATCAAATCCTGCCCTGTAGATATAAAATGCCTGCTTAATCTCGCGACTAGTTTGGTCACGTCAACATCCTAAAACACGTGTTTTATCGTACACTGGCGTACAACCAGGGCACCGCTTGCAATAATTGGCCAGATGGCCTCCCGCCGCAAGCGATGAAACTGCTGCACGGTGCTCTCTCAGCCTGTTGTTTAAACACCTGCCCGTGGTCCCCACGTAGCATTGGCCACAGGTGAGCGGAATGCGGCAGAATATTTGTAGGTCACAAAACTGGTGGCGTGTTTTTGGTGCAAGCTTGGCGTGGCTTCTAGTTTACGTCTGGGCACATCCGCATCAGCTTGCCAGGCGCAGTGCCCAGCACTTCCCCGACGCATTTTTCCTCACTTTTTTGAAGCTGTGCGTGAGATGATGCACGTATGGAATGGCTACACGTCGCCACTTATCCCGGTTGGCGTCTTCTTCTTTTGGAGAGCGCTTACCGGCAATCATGTTGTGGCCGAAAAGTCAAGTATACAATTCTATTATCTGCGGTACGCGTCCCTTCTACCATATCACCATTCTTCTCTGTCAGAGGCGTGTCCGCCTAAGTTTTGAGTTGCAACAAACGGAAATTATTATTTAAAGTTATTGCCTAAGGAAAAGAGCCGACTTCTAGGCTGGGAACAAATGTTACTGATGATACCCCACCCCTCTCCATCATCACCAATTCTAGACATAAGTGTCGATCTGAGACATGTGTAATACATGGGTTATATATCTAAACGGTGTTTTGTGTATTTTAATGCCTGGTGTTACACGCGTACGCTGGTAAAAGCAGTGTGCCCTAAAGCGTCTCGGGGTTCTGCAATAACACTAAAATGTTTATTTTGTGTACAAGGGAAACCAAAGGCCATTCAAATATTGCTTTCAGGTTTCAGGGTGGCTACAGCCCGCTCAGAAACATTGTTTCTGTCCAAGTGAGACATATTTCCAAATACAATAAAACATTAAAAGGTCTGTTTTAAAACACCTGTCAATGCACTGTATTTTTTTTAGTTAGCACAACGGATTGTAAAAATGACTTGAATATAAGTATTATACATGTTCCCGTGCTTTGTCTTCGCTAAATAAACAACACAACTAAAACCGACGTGTGTGTACTTCGGGCAGAGAAAGACTTTGCCATTTAACGCAAAATAAAACAATACAATAGCAAATCGTCCTGTTTACACGAGCACATCCTTAAACCGATACTGTCTGGAAAGCAACGACGGACGAAGAAAAGCGTGGATTGCAGCTGCTCACGCGTTTTGAGTCATCTTACTCGCCGGGTAACCTTTGAACCGCGCCTATCCTTTGCAATGGTTGGTACCAAAACCATTTTATTTTCCTAGTTGCTGGGCACATTTGTACTCGATACGTAGCAGCACTGCGCAGCACGCATATTGCAGACGCAGTTGCCACGTCGATGCGACACGAAGAAAAACGTCTGCAATACGCAACTTTAGCCGCTTTATTCGGTGCCGATTCGCGAGCCTCAGACTACTGGACCCCCTTCACACTGTCAAAGCCACCGTGGTCAGCCTTAGAGATCAGCGCCGATTCTCGGCCATAACTAAATGAATTTTAGGTACGTAAGCTCATTAAATGTGCAGCCAAAAGCCGGTAAATTGACTACAAAGCAATTTTTCGTCGTCTTTGAATGGACTGGATCTGAAACAATATCAATACGTATAAACTCAAGCAAATTACAGTTTCGATGTCGGAACCAGGGTTAAGACGCTACACGAGGAGAGAAGACAGACACGTACGGCACTGGTCTGTTTTCTTCTCTTGTGTCGCGTCTTAACACTGTTACTGGCCCAGCTTTCTAACTTAGTCAACCAATTTATGTATATACTTGCAAATTTTTTACCACGTATGTAAACATTGGAAGTAATATTGCTGATCGCCGAGGATGAATATTTCATGCAAACATTACATGATTTGTAACGCCAAAAGAATGATTTTTTTCTTGAATATACATTTTTTTACCACAACTTAGAGTGCCGATTGCCACTGTATTGGACTTCTTCGCAGCATTTTTAGTTTTTGGTCTGGCAACGTATTGCCGGGATTTGTGCGAGCGATTGTTTGACAAACTGATAGATGCTATTAACAACCCTTAAAGGGACACTGAAGGATTTGTAAACGTTGCGGGATTACAAGCGCAAATTGTTGTCTGGAGTCTGTAGGCCATGTTTCCACCACTCTCGCTGCGTTTAGGCAATATTATTCATTAGAACAATGAATTTGAGAAGGTTTTCCCCCTCTCTGCATTCACGCCCATTTTCTGTGGCGTTTCGTAAGACGTCACAAAAAATGGCTTGTCTTGACTGCACTCCCCGAACCTCTCCCCAATTCCCCGCAGGACCCCCGACCCTCCGACAGAGTCAGTCAGCCCAGCGTCTTCTCCGCCGGACACCGACGGGTCGTCGCAATTTGTTCCCCGGTTGAAACTAAGCCACGACACGTTTCAATTAAAAAAACTAACAAACAATTTAACAATTTCAAGCTAACAAACTAAATGCACATGTGTTTAGTTTGTTCATTTGTACACTGTATCAAAGTCTTAGTACAAGTCACTCCACACCAGCACAGCACAAGGGCACATGCGTCTCTTCGCTGACTGGTACGTTAGTAGGAAAATCCAAGGAGCATAAAGGCGGGAGACGAGTCCGTGAAGTTAACATGGGTGCATAGGAAATGAACCAACCGAAACCTTTACCGTACAGCGTAAAACTAAGGTGCAGGAAGTACTTCTTCTGCGCTCGGTGAAAAAACTCAGCGTTCAGCCGCACGACCACACATCAGCGAACGCTTTTCCGTCTAAGAAATGGCGTGGCTAAACAATAGATATTTTAGCTACGAGCGCTATGCAAGAAATGGTTACCTAAGCTACTCGAAATGCTAAAATAAATTAAAACGTAAACTGCCGATAGATTATATTTCTAATTTTTGCCACCCTGGGAGCACTGCCGCGCGGCCGAAAGGTCCAAAGGTTTGGTGTATTGTTTTGATCTCCAAGTCGGCAGCTCGAATCCTCAAAAGTGCACGCTGTTCTGTCTAAGTTATTTTTTTTTGTTTTCTGTCGATGTTTTCTACACTAGATTCACCATTTTTGCGCTGTAACGTTCATTGCTCCACGACCTAGTTAGCAGAACGCGCGAAGACTGACACTGAAGCGCATGCGAGTTCTCGTTGCCGTGCTGCCCCCATAACCACAGATTGCTTGCGGGCAGTGAACACAGTCACGAATCAGCTGACCCTTCGCCTGGTGAGAACACGCTTTTCGCGATACAGGCATGGCCAGGCAAGTTCCAATGTGGGGAGCAGCTCATCCCAAGCGCTGCGGTGACACGGAGGGCCTTCATCCACTGCGTACGCCTCGGCTAGTGATTGCTACGATTCCAAGCCATCCTGGTAGGCTATTCTAACGCATATTACAGCCGACCAGATGGCAGAATTACGGTATTTCGATTACTGAAATAGTGAGAATGGCCATACAACGATAACAACGGTTGCCAAGCATGTTGTTTCAAACAACTGAAACCGAAGAAACTTGTTTGAATAGTAAGCTTTCTCATCGTCCAACCACGTAGCACCTTTGAACGGACACTGAAGTGACAGGCGGCGCGGCGACTGTTCCTTGCGGACCGCGGCTCTGATAAAAAGTGAGTTTTCAGAAATTTCAGCAGTGATTATTTAAAAATCGAAGTAACGAATCGTGAGTGTAACCTTTCAAGAATCCCCGAGTGAAGTTTCACACACGACATACCAAACACGACGCAGCCGTAATACATCGCATACGCCTGAACGTCGCCTACACTCGCCTTTTCGTTTCAAGCTTCAGCAGACCAGCTCACCTTTCTGTCCGGACTGTAACTGTCCCGATGATATTTACCATGTCGTATGTGGTGTAAACGATCTGACGAACCAAGACGCTCCTTGACAGTGACTTTGGGCCAGGCTACCACATCGTGTCTTACGTTGAATGATTTGCTTGGCCCCATGGTCCTGCGGAAAGAAAGGCTTCACGTACGACGAGGGCCTTCCTAAGCTTCCTTCGCAGTTCAGGCCTAGTTCACACACTTTAACAGTGCCGAGCATTGATTCGACATGTGCTACAGAACCGTGACCGTCACCTTTGCGCTCTCAACTCTTAGTGGTGTCCCAGTGAACATTTCGGGCTGTGATCACCGTGACTACTAGGTTGGCTGTCAAAGTGTTATGATTGCTCGTGGTAGCTCCGCAGTTTACTGACTGTGCTTAAATTCAAAGTGAACCTTCAGCCATTGCGTGCTTACCCCGTCTTTTATTTTTACCTGACCTAGTGCTCTCATGACCCCGTGTTGTCGCTCCGCGGTTGTCCGGACTCTGCTAAAATTGAAAGCGAACATTTCCCCAGTGCGTTAGAACATTTCTCTAGTGTGTTTTAACACTTCTTTTTTTTTTACCTTGAACTACTGAACTCTGTCTACTGACCGCTTGTCGTTTTTATTTTCTTTCTTTTTTTTTTCATTTGTGTCATTATTCACCTGACGTAGCATGTTAAGCTATCTGCTGGACAGACCTCGTCAGTACCATTAAACTGCGTTCTCTCTCTCACACACGACAGACTTGACTTGCACGTGAAACAAGCATCGAAGGGCTTGATAGCCGAGGGCGATTCACGTACAAGAGACCACAAATCGCCTGCGGAACAAGGAAACAACGACAACACACCGGGAGAGGACACTTTAAAAGTGAAGAATACAAGACCAGATGGCGGTGAGCGTCGCTTTTCGCACAGCAGAGTGGAATATTGCACGAACAGCAAAATCAACCTAGGTTCTTTGTCATGCCGCCGTCTACGCGACAGAGAACGTATTTTCGAAGCTGAAAACTGCATGCAATCGTTGTGAACTGGTTGAATGAGGAATTGTAGAGCTCGAAGACAGTCTGTCGATGTTGGTAGCACAAAAAACGGCCTCAGAAATCGAGAAAAAGCCCCAAAGGTCGTTATGCCCGCTTGAGAGAAAAACAAAATTAAACAAACACGGGTGCAGCCATTTCTGAGAAACACCGTGTCCACACCAGAAAAACATTCCGCCTAATTTGGCAGGAAAAAGAAAAAAGCGACTTACTGAGGCAGCAATCAACCCAACTGAAGGAAACGAGGAAGAATTTGCAAAATGAAAAGAAGCAAAAAAAAAAAAACAAGAGAAAAGAACACAACCAACAAAGTGAAGAAATGACGATGCCAACAGACATATATTACATGGACGGGAACAGTGAGTCCACTCCATCACGCTTCGACACTCCAAGCAAGATCAACGGTGGCACAATAGATGGAGAAGATGCGGGACAGAAAACCAACTGCGCAAAATACCAAACGACAACAAAACTTAACGAGCTGCCTCACTGTGCCGCGGCCACGGCCCAAAGCAGCAGAAAGAGGACGGCGGACAAAACACGTCAGAGGACAACCCACGCTTGGACAGCTCATCAGAGGATGAAGATGTTTCCACTCTGAGGGAGCGACTTCAAGAAGTAGAAAGGCGAGTCACAAAGACATTTAATGATCGTGGAGTCCAATGCAACAAAAACACAAGAATATCTTCTTTAACAGATTCGCTATTACATTACTTCCTCAGCAGGAGAAAGGTGGGTCTCGACATGGTGGAGGAGAACTGTCGACTTGGAGGCAAAGTGGAAGTGCATACTGACGCACTGGCAACACAACGTCAAAGACACACTGTGGACTACAGCAAGGCATCACAGAAGGTCACAACAGTTGAATCTTTTGAAACAGCGAAAACGACAGAAGAGCAACCCACATAAGCACTCTTTGTAACGGTATTTTGAACTCCATAGTTTAAATCACTACATACGTTAGAGGCTTTATTTTTGAAAGATATTCTATTATTCATTATTATTTTTGTCGTAGTTATCTTAAAAGAGTACTGTTCAAGTTCAGAGAAAGAACACTTTTCTTTATTTCACCACGAAAACATGTCCTTACTCTGGTAAGACTACGACACACAAAGATATTATTAAAACACCGTTATAGTTGGAAGTGAATCTGTAAAAGGGAACTTTTCTTCTGGGGCTTCGCATCTTGGCCCACTGACTCACTCCCACCTTCCGCCCCACCTCCATGGACCACGTCGAACTGAAAACGCAAACAAAAAGAAGGTCATCTTAAGTTCGAGTTTCTTTCTTTAAAAATGTCCAAAAAATCAGCAATATTTTTGTTTTTCCAACTGCTTGACACAACAGTCCTAAAGCATTTTCCTTCTGGTCAACGTCACGTAATTTTATAAAAAAAAATGTAGTGTTCTTTCTGGGAACCAGGTTGGTTCCCAGAAATAACTTGAACACCACTAACAAGTTACGCACATGCGCAAGAGAGCCACACAGTATCAATTAAATTTTGTTTACTGCACACAATATATATATATATATATATATATATATATATATATAACACAGAAATAAGCGTTGGCTGTAAGGAAAAAGGATGTGGTAGGTCATTGAAACAGATAAAGACTTTGGAAAGAAAGAAAGAAAGTGGAGAAAAAATGCACGCCAGGTGGGATCCGAACCCACGACCTCCAGAAGACGGGCCTGGTGCGATAACCACTACGCTACCGGCGGGAGAATTTTCCCCTCAACTTTCTGGGGTATTTATGTTTAGGTATTTTTGTTTCCTGTGCTTGGGGGTGGTGTCCAGCGCCACTCGGACTGCTCGGGGTGAAGGGGACCTTCTTTTTAACCCCCGGGCCATGACTCGAGTGTCTACTACATTTCCAGAGTGGTCGACCAGCGTTGAACCCTCTTAGGCTTCCTATGGCATCAAGACTGCCAAAACAGAGGCCCTTGGGTTCTTGGTGGAAACGAAGTCCCTGAGACACTATCATGCGTTGGGCCTCCTGCGAAGGTACTACCAGAGTAGGCTCTGCAACCACGTCGTCAGAGTTGTCACTGCCACCGCTGTCCGTAGAACGTATCCTCGCAACCATCGCCTCTTCAGTGAGGCACTCAGACATTTCCAAAACATCGGCCCCGACGTTTGATCCTCGGAAAAACGGAGGTAGTTGAAGAGGCGCCCTAGCTTGTCTCGATAGTGGAACAAACGCTTAGACTTGACCTCAAGCAGCCATGGAAGGCCATGTGGTAGGTCCCTCGAACCCCTTCGGGCGGGGTCTGGGACTCCTGGGCACCCACCAGTTCAAACGCTACAAGCGGCCCCTGTCTCGGCAGGGGATAAAGGACTTGAACACGCACTATGACTGCGGCAGATGTGGATGTTCCTCCGGAGCCGCTGGTCACCCACGAGAATAAAAATGGGCACAGGCGCCCCCCGTACGGGGCATCCAGTGTACTGGAAATCGTTACACCACCTCTATTTGTACGATGGGGTACCAAATTGTGAAGGTACTTCGGTACCGCTGGCAACCAAAGCGTAAAATTGGTACAAGCGCCCCTTGAACCGGGATCTCATGTTTGGGAAGTTAGCCGACTTTGTTGGGAAATGACCCATTGGAAGGGGCTGTAACAAGCCCCTGTAATACGGCTCTCTGAGGCCAGGCCTATAGGACGAGCTCACGCTGGGGGTCCTGTGCCGCGGTTGGCTATATATATATATATATATATATATATATATATATATATATATATATATATATATATATATATATATATATATATATATTGCCGCGAACCATGCACCCTGCATTGGGTTTGTTTATTTGTGTTTTGCTTTTGCCGCCCGGCGGCGCCGGGCTGTTTTATCGGTGTTGTCTGTGGGCCAAGGGAGGCACGTGTTCCGGTCTTTCTGTGCCGCATGTGTTATCTCTTCTGATATGCAGAGCGTTCCGAACTAACGTGAACAGCCTAGAATAATCTCCGTTGATCTACAGTGTTCTGGATACACTTCGACTATCCGAGAAACCCTCGCGCCGAGTGATAAATTCCCGCAGAGCACATGCCACGGTATTGGATCGTCACGTTCGCCTTCACACGTCACTTTTTTTTACTGCTGCTTCGCCGCCTGTATTCGTGGAGTTGTTAGGGAAGCACGAGTTCACTATAATAAACTTGTTTTCCTTAAAGACAACTACGCCGTCTGTGGCTTCGTGACATGTGGTGAAAGGGCTGGGTACATGCACCCTCAACCATCTGCAAGTCACCAAGCAAGCCCCACTCGTACCAGCCGCCGAAAGGAAGGCCTCCCACCCGAACTCGGTGTACTACCGGAGGAAGTGGAGTCCCCATCATTCCGAGGATCACCAAGGGAAGATCCCGAAGACCGGCTGGAGAAGCTGGAGCTCGTCAGAAATTTCAACCGATGGGATGACGAAGAAACTTTGAGGCAGGTGTTTTTCTACCTTGGAGGCTCGGCTCGAGTCTGGTTTGGAAATCACGAGAGCTCGCTAACCTCATGGAGCATCTTTAAAACAGAAGTTTTGAAAACAATCGCAACTGTGGTGCGTAAAAAACAACCCGAGCTATTCTTGCGGACACGAATTCAACACCCCAACGAAGGTGTTGTAGAGATCGTTGAGGAGATGAAGATGCTGTTCCGACGAGCTGACCCATAAACGGCGGAAGAGAAGAAGCAGCGCTTTCTCATGCGGGACGTAAAGCAGGATCTCTTCGCTGGACTAATTCGCAACCCAGCGGGCATTTTTCTGCACTTTCTTTCTGTCTTTCCAAATTCTTTATTGGTTTGAATAACGTAATACATTCTGCCCTTTGCTTTCCGTGGTTTCCTTGAACGCCAACCCTTATTTCTGTGTTAATTTAACGAGCCCCTCATCTCCTATTCTGATTCGCTACATACATAGCAAGGGCCCCTGTTCTGGGAGTCTTCGTGCCATAGGGAGCTTAATATGGTTCAACGCTGCACCGCCACTCTCGATATGTCGTAGACTGTCGAGCCATGACCCAGTGGTTGGAAGAAGGTCCCCTTAAGCCTGAGTAGTCTGAGTGGCGCTGGCTACCACCCACAAGCCCTGGAAACAAAAATACCTTAACATGAATACCCCAGCAACTTGAGGTGAAAATAGCCCCACCGCAGCATAGTGGTCATCGCACGAGACGCGTATTCTGGAGGTCGTGGGTTCACATCCCACGCGGCAGGAAATGTTCTCCTCTTTCTTTCTTTCTTTCCAAATTCTTCATCGGTGTCAATGACCTACACATTTTCCGCTTTGCTTTCCGGTGTTTTCTGGCCTGCCAACCCCTAAATATATATATATATATATATATAGATATATATATATATATATATATATATATATATAGATGTATATATATACATATATAGACAGAGAGAGAGAGAAAGAGAAATAGGGTTTCACAGTCAAGAAAACCTGGGAAAACAAAGAGGAGGATGTGGTAGGTCACTGAAGCAGGTAAAGAATTGGGAAAGACAGAAATAAAGTGGACAAGAAAAGGCCGCATCACGGGATCTGAACCCACGACCTCCAGAATACCGGTCTGGTGTGATGACCACTGCGCTACCGGCGGGGCTACTTTCCCCTGCATTTTCTGGGGTATTTACCTCAAGGTATTTTTGTTTCCTGCGATTGGGGATGGTAGCCAGCGCCACTCCGACTACTCGGCGTCAAGAGGACCTTCTTTTTTTAACCCCCGTGTCGTGACTAGAGTGTCTACGACATGTCGTGAGCGACTGACCAGCATTGAACCCTCTTAAGCTCCCTATGGCACAAAGACTGGCAGAACAGAGGCCCTCGCTATGCATGTAGCGAATTACAACGGGACATGTGGGGCTCGTTTAAATAAACTGAAATAACAGTTCCCAGTCAAGAAAGGCTCGGAAAGCAAAGGGGAGATTGTGGTATGTAATTGCAACAGATAAGGAATTTGGGAAGACAGAAAGAAACTCTCTTTTTGTTTTTCCAATTTCTTTTCAAATTTTAAACAAAATAAAATGTCACGTTTCGGTTGCGTTTTCGTTCTGGGCAAACATGTCTTTTTTTTTTGTTTTCACCGCCCGTTTTCGTTGCGCACCGACACCCTGAAATAAACACACATAAGACACGGGTCGCTTTCCGTACCTGTGCGAAGATACAGAGCGGGTATCATTGAGGAAAATTATTAGTTTTTTTTTATCGGAGGCGCCAGATGGAAGTAAGTGCAAGTTGTTTTATCCTTTCGCTGATTATGATTCATGAAATAAGGAACAATGTTTGCAAGAAAAATATTCCAAATGTTTGATGCTGTGCTGTATAAAACTCTGTAGAAAAGTTGTAGTGCTAATATTTTGTTAGAATAATTATTAGAATAATTCTATTTTTGTAGTAGTTCGGCAAATATTTCAGTTTGTATGATATCGAAATACAACTAGTCATTTTCATTTTCGCACCTACGTTTACATTATTAGTAGAAGCGAGAAAAAAGAATCGCCCACACTTAAAAATAACATCAAGGCTTCGAAAAGTACGGAATAAAGCAGTGTTTTCGAAGTGTGATGTGTCCTCCTTAGGCTTTTGACAATGATGGAAAGAGCCAAGTCTTTTGAAGGTAGAGGTATCGATACTAACCTAAAGGGCGCCTTAAAGTTCGGAAAACAGCCTTGATATGCACCACGCAATTGCATTTTTTTTAAATGTTATGAATGCTTATAACCATATTGGAAGATCCTTACCACCGCAAGCGTTCAAGCACTGTTGTTTGGTGTGAAAATTGTTCCCATTGCCGCCGCACCCTCCGTAAGTAAATTCTTTGCAATCTCGGGAGTTTTGATCGTAGTAAAATCGAACGTGTGCTGCTCTACAATTGCCTGTCACAGGCTGCAGCTCACATACTTCGCAGATCTTCCAACCTATAAGAAAACGGAGGAATTGTATTTTGTTTATTGTTGAGATATTCAAACTGCGCAGTTATTGAAACGAAATGTGCTTGGGCAAAATATGGGTCTAGACAGTCTTAAGATACGTCGTGAAGCCAATATATTGGCGGGAAATTTAAGACCATAGCATGCAGTCGCCACAGTGGAGCTTTCGGCCTAACAAATATTTATTTGTCGACCACCAGCCAAAGTACTCATATCGATGGCTCTGTCCCTGCAAAAAACACGTTCTGAGTAAAAATGTATACCACTAACTAGATCATAGTATTCGTACTGTAAATGCGTCCAGCACCGCATTAGTAATTGATATTTTCTCTTGAGGCGCATATTGTGGAAGTCAAGCATACGCTGTATATATTAAATAGTTATTTATAATCACATTTTTAATAATGCACCTTAACTATGGCATTCGATATTAGCTCTTCAACTAAAGCAACTCATTTTTCACGAATAAATCAACGTGGAAATACCTACGTGCCATACAAAAATACCATACTTTTTCTAAATAATTGTTTTTCTTTGCATAACTGCGTCTCTTAGCGGTAAGCAAATATAAATTGATTTGGTTTTCATGATCTGATTGTAGGGTTCAACGCGCCAACGCAACGCAGGCGATAAGGCGTGCCGTAATAGATGGTTTGTGATTAATTTTCCCCAACCGGGGATGTTTAACGTGAGCTGAAACCTCGTACACACGGGCGTTTTTGCTTTTCGCTTCCATCAGAAAAGCGGCCGCCATGGCTTGGAATCAAACCCGTCATCTTGCTCAGCAGCACAATGCCTTAGCCACTCAGCCACCGCGGCGGGTAAACATAACTTTTCTGAATTTTACCCAGCGCAGAGATACAAATGCAAATGTTCTAACGGGTCTTTTACGCGCAGATTCATTTAAGTAAAACTTTAATGACTTTGAAGGCAGGTTTTGTGCAGAAAGGTGTCGGCTCACTCATTTAAGACTTTTATCGCATTAAACTGGCTAATTCAATTGCTAACTCGTGCAGTACAAATTAAGATCTCATATTCTGCTAGATTTTACAAAGTGACTAGCAGGGTTAGATTGGGTCAACTAAGCTTCTTGTTCAACACAGTATGCAAACTTTTTTTGTAATGGCTGCACATTTGACCATTTGTGCTCCTTTCAAAATTAAACAGCTGCTTTAACAGCGAGATGTGTTTGCCAGCTTAACCTTTTTACCGCGGCGGGTAAGCAAATAAAAATAAAGAGAAAATCTTGATCTTTAAATAAAGCAATGCATTGATACGTAAATTCTACTAGTCTTTTCCAACTTTCTTGCTTCGTTTCGGTATTACAAATACCTGAATAAGGTACACCTTTACTACGAAACTTTTGCTGTATTCAAAACTGTTGGCGATAGATTTATCATTGATCAGGTACTGTTTTAGGGTACATTCATTGTGTTTAAACTTGAAATTCATTTACTCGAAGAATTTTCATCAGAAAGGTTACCAGGGCTTACGTGATACCTGTGAACTGGATAGTCTTGTACATATCGCAAATTTTCGTTGTGTGTTAATAAACCATAATATTTATGGCCTGGGAGACTACTTTTCTAATGGAGTCGTAAAACGCCCATGTGTACGAGATTTGGAAACACGCTAAATATGCCCACGTGATAAAAATAATACGGTGGGCTGAACAACGGCGCGCCTCACACGCTGGGTAGATTTGACGCGTTAAACCCTATACTCAATTAATAAACCTTAATTTTTATTTCTCGGACTGCAATTAGTTAATGATGTGTGCAGTTGTTTACGCGGTCGTGGGGCCTTCATGGAACGGCTCGTTGGCCTTACGGTTTGTGGCTTCCGCGCTCATGAAATGCCCTCTGAGAAAGGCATCCCTGTGTACGACTTAAAAAAACTCTATTTCGGCTAATGGAAAGCCAATAATTTTTTTATAAACGGGTGCTTTTGTAATGTTTATTTGCCGAAGAGGCATTTAAATAAAACATGTCAGATTTTCAAACAAGAAAAAAAGCCTGCTGTACTGGATATATCTAGGCATTTCTATCTTGTCACCATCGTTTTTTGTTTGTAAAACCGCGGATATTTTTTGTTGTTTAAACAACTTTTTGTACGGGTAAACATACGGTGTATGAGGGACAAAAACATTACGCGCCTTTGAGTATACTAACACTAATATTTGAGAGCAGCTGCGAAGGAAATGCACTATGGTGGCTATCAGGGCGTGTTGGTTTAACATGATTAGGAGAAGACAGCGCGGTTTACACACGGCCACAGGGAAGAGTACTTGACACACACGAGCGCTCGTGTGTGTCAAGTACTCTTCCCTGTGTCCGTGTGTAAACCGCGCTGTCTTCTCCAAATCAGCTGTGAAGAACTAATTCGGTGCTGATTTCCTTTGTCATAGACATTTTTACTGCGGGCTTTTTAAAATGTCTGGCGCCGATTTTAATTACGAACTTCATTTTAAGCAGGACGTGTGTTTATTTGCGTCCCTTGATGTTTGACTACTTAAAACAGGGGTCTCAAAAACGCGGCCCGCGTGCCGCATGCGGCCCACAGAACCTTTATGGCGGCACGCGGCCCTCTCATGATTGTCTTGGTTCATTGACCGGAGTTTTCTAGGCTTCCGTGAAAGCGCGATGGTTTCCTGGCATTGTGTGGTGTTTGTGGATATTTGCTTTCCTGTTCGTCTTTGTGTCAAACACTTTTACTGCGGTGCAGCCTTGACTAAAAGGGCGCAGCCAACTCGTTGGATTCTAGGTTCGGATTCCAAAATGCATATACGTGCGTTTAGGAACGTATGGTAGCGTTATTTATGGCCTGGGAGAGAGCTACAACGGGCTGCTAAGGAAAATACTGCACATTGCACTTGGAAACTGTGCACTTCCATACATCAAACGCCCAGTATCTTTGCGCGTGCGCTAAATTCAGACGCCAGACTAAGCCCCTATCCTCCGACTCGCCAGATGTTGACAGCACTGTAGACGGTAGCGGCAGCATAAAGCAATCATGATGGAGCGCACTACATAATTGTGCTCTTACTTGCCTGGCGCCTCCGTAAATGTAACAGGTTTTGTTTTACCTTTTTTGGACGATCTGCAAACAGCGAAGCTTTCTTCTGTGGGAGTCTAGCGAGCCACAATGTCGTTGTCCAAGCAGTCTGCAAAACGCTAACTGGAAGACGAGGAGAGATGCTTTCAGGAGCGATGGGAACCTTCTTATTTCTTTACGGAATAAAGAGGCAAGGTGTTGTGCCTAGTCTGCCACCAGTCTGTGGCTGTGCTGAAGGAGTACAATGTTCGACGCCACTTCATGTCTGGACACCACGAGAAGTATGGTGCTCTTACTGGCAACGTTCGCGAGCACACCATGACTCAACTGAAGGCGGTGTTGGGAAAGCAGCAAAACCTGTTCAAAAAGGCGGCCAAAGCAAGCGAGGAAACGCTAAGTGCAACTTCGTCATTTCTGAGCTTATTGCCAATTCATCCAAGCCTTTCACTGAAGGCCTGTTCGTTAAGAAGTACCTGTTCGGAGTCGCTGATGCTACCGGTCCCAGCATTAAAAATACATTCGAGATAATAAAACTCTCTCCATACACATTCGCCTAGAGAATTAACGAGATCAGTGGAGGCGTTGAAAAAGGATTAATCAACCGATGTCACAAATTTGAAGCATTCTGTATGGTACTTGACTAAAGCACTTTCATTACAAACAACGCACAATGTGCTATTTTTGTAAAGGGTGTACACAAAAACGTGAACGTCACCGAGGAACTCCTGGACTAAATCCCAATGAAAAGTATGAGCACAGGGGTGGATACTCTTTCTATTCTCGAAAGAGTCGTCGAACACGCTGGACTACCGTGGGAAAAGTTGGTTTGTTTGGCTACAGACCGTGCGCCATCAATGGGGGGATGCAAGAACGGGCTTGTTGTTTGATTGTGGACGAAACTCGTTGCACTCGGAATCACCAATATATTTATCACGGTTCACTGCATTTTGCACAAAGAAGGACTGTGCGGCAAGTCTCTGCAAATGAAGAGCGTCATGGAAATCGTGCTCAGCGCAGTGAACTTCATCTGTTCAAGAGCTCTTAACCAGCGCCACTTTGTATCTCTGTTAGAAGCGGTTGGATGCAAATATGGTGAAATTTTGTACCATGCAAAGGTGCGATGGCTAAGTCGTGGAAGAGTGCTGAAACTATTTTTTTGATCTCCGAGAGGAAATTGACGCCTTTATGAAGATCAAGAACAGGGCCATTGTTGAGCTGTCAGACGAAAGTGGCCTCGCTCCCTCGCGTTCCTCAGTGATATCACTGATCATCTCAGTTTCCTCAACGTTAAACTTCAGGAAAACAACAAACAGATCACGAAAATGCATGACTTCATTCAGTCCTTTCAATCCAAATTGCAGCTTTGGGAGAGACAGATGAGACTTCAGAAGTTTGATCACCTTCTAACCCTGAAGTCACTGGAGAACGTGGATAAACAATCGTGTAATAACTTCGTTGACCTCCTCTATAATCTCCAGAGAGATTAGGAAGGACGCTTCGAAGACATCACCAGCCTCGCCGATGAATTCCGCATTTTCTTGCTGCCGTTTTTGGTGCCGGTGGATGACGCAGCGCCCGAGTTACAGATGGAACCTCTTGAGCTGGATGCTAACACTCCGTTGAAGCAGCCAAGACGTTCATGCGGACATTTCTTCTCTAGTCGCAGCCAAACATTGCCAGGCATCAAGCCAGCATGTTTAGAAGAATATCAGCTACATTGAGCTTCTGAAGGAATGAAGTTTTCGGACTTTCATAAATGATACTGGCAATGTTTTCTTGTCAATTACAGCTAATAACGCTCATTATAGCAAGATACAAAGACGCAGCTGCCCTGAAGACTTTTTTGTGATGCACCCAAAGCGGTACCACATGTTGACGCATAATCGTGGAACTAATATTTGATATTTCAGAATCGGCGTCCACATTTTAGTCATTCTGCAGTTTCGTATAGATATTTGTCTCGAATCCTGACGCCCAGTTCCATTCAGGAATGGCAGTGTTATCAAACATTTTGTTACCCATTTCCCCTCCGCGCTCGCCCCCGTTCGTTTCAACCTTCTTCGCTCTGCCGGCCCTTGCGCGACGAAAATTCGTGAGTGGGGCCCGCTCCCTGATCTGAGTTTGACACCCCTGACTTAGAAGTTGGGCATGGCAAGACAAAAACATTAGGAAGGCGGTAAAACAGTTCAAGGCAACAATGTAATCAGCTAAATTTTGTAGGAGTTGCTGGCGGTTTTGTAGGATTCCTGTTAATCATGTGGCAGCAAGCCGTTCAAGCGAGACAGTATAGGTACATACACCTTGGGTCCATTGATGTACCTCAAGAAATAACCAAGCAAACATTGTGTTTTCTCATGTGTAGAAGACAAATATTGGCGACGCACAGTCACGAACGCGTATTTACGGCCTAGGGCGCGCGTTACCTAAGAAATTAAAATTAGCACTGGGCGAATCTGAGAAAGAAAGTATTCTTACTTACCCGTATAACCATTGTACACAGCCGGATAATACTGCCCTGTAACAAAGCACACTTATATTTATATTTTTATTTTCGCACGAACAACAATACAACGAAACCCTAGTGAGGCCTTTGGAGTTGATTCCCTTTATTCTTAGAGTGAGTTTAGAAGCTACCGGTATTAAAACAGTGAAGCATGTGAGAATGGTGTACCTAACTTAGGTACGCCATTATACATGAATGTACTCGTAGTAAATCAGTTCCTTTAAAAGTCAATTGAAGCCCGTAATATTTACAAAGAAATAATTGAATTGCTGCTGAGCGAACTTATCAATTAGTCCAGAGGTTGTCTAGTCTATGCAAGCAGTCATTACAACCATATAAACAAATATCTGTGTTCCCGCTAAGGTGGCTCAAAAACAAACTTAACCAAAATAAGGGACTGAAACTAAAACCGCGATGGCTGTCTGACAAAACATACATAAAATACGTACGGCTACTGCTTTTGGAATTTGTTTATTTCGGACAACCGCTGCTACTCTCACCACCGTTGAAACAATGTTACTACAACGGGGGTCACTCTTCGCTGCCGATAATCGTTATCATTCTCGTTACTTTTTTGTTGTCTAATATTCCAAGAGGACTTGCGGAAACAAATGTAGTAGAATATACGTCAGGAGAATACTTAACCTGCAAAAAAACATCGATTCAGAACAAAGTTCCTAAATAGGTTAGCGGTTCTTGACTTTTTTTTCAGGATACCTAATGCACTTTCTGAACCAATCTGTACCTCCAAAGGGGAGTGCACATCGGACTGACTCACAACTATACTCATCAACGCCGTGCCAAAACTGCTTGACCTAGAGACTTGACATTTTTGCAGTACACATGTGTCATGACACAGGGGCTCACTAATGCGAGATGTTTCGACCTTGTACTTCTAACCGACAGAGAGCGACAACTTGTGTTTTCGTAATTGGTGGATTGGTTCGGGCCACCGTACACACATATAACTTCTTTTTGCTAATATCTGTAGCCCTAAGAATACCTAAGAAGTAGTTTCATGATTTCGCCCACAACCGACACTAGTAGAAGGACTTTGCATTTCGGAACAAAATGTTCAATAATAAATATTTATCAATAAATGTTTTAATTTTGGTCTATCTGAAAGGCTTTCCGTAATAAATGCAACTCACACAAATCCGCAAAAACAATTCTAAGGATTCTGCCGTGTGACACCGCTGAAATGGCGAAACAGATTTTTAACCTTTGCACGCGTGACGGGCCAAGAAGGATGAATATTTATGTGAACGGCAACCCATATGGATGGTTGTCTAAACTTCTTCAATTAAAAACATGTGGCGTAGGGGTCTAATATTTCTTTATCTTTAAAAGTTACATCCCTGAGACATTGAGAAACGTGAAAGCCTGTTCCAGACATTTCTTTTGTTATCGCGTGCTTCTTGCCGCGATGAGAAGGAACATGCCTTTCTTCATAGCTCCAACCAACGAAAATGTGTAAAAACTATTTTATAAGATTTCTCCCTAACAGCCATGTAAAACAAAGATTCAAGATTCTCGCTTAAAAATTGCTTTTCAGGCTTCTCAATAACTCTCCCGCTCGTTTTTGAATAGAATTCTTTTTTGCCTAAACAAGCTGCTCATAAAGTTGTCCGAAAGCAAATTTCCGAATTTTGTCCATAAACTATAGAAACAAGCAAGCGGATGTTTGAAATTAAACTGGTTTTGAAGTGGGGGTGTGTACAAGTTTTCGCGTAGCATAGCGGTCGCGACTTGTGGGGAATTTCTGCAACGACGCTCCCCCCACAGGAGTCCGTGGTAATTTTTTCAAAAGTGCTTTTGATGGTTATTTTTTACACCTTCCAAACACGCTTCTGAATAGTCAATGGTTCTTTTAGCGCTGCACTGTTGTACAATGTGTTTGGATAGCTCTAATAAATGACATGTTCTGACGTTTCCTAGAACCACACGTCTCTGCGCGGAGCGCTTGTGTTGAAAGCAGGCAGGAGTTTCAAAATTTGTACAACTCTGTAGTGAACTGCCTAATAATGACAAGAGGCAACTTAAGCAGTGTTATACTCATTAGTGCAATTAGTAATAGGCCCACTCAGGCATCGCCGGGTGCAATCGCTACCTAGTTATTACCGAAAGCTTGGTTGCAGTATTGGTTAGCGCACTCAGTTGGTTTTACAACAAAGAGAAATGAAGACTTTCGGGGATAGGTGCTGTTAACATTATTTGTATGCTAGACTTGTGTTCTTTGAGAAACCCCCTCCTTAATTTGCATTCCTGGTTATAATTTTAGCAGCTGTTTTTTTTTTACATATTGTCCCTGAAATGGAAAGTTCACGAACTCCACCCGGAACACTCAATTCAGCTCATCTCATATCATTTTATTGGTCCGGAACGCATATGCCTGAATATTTTTCTATGCATTGTGCACATCCAAAACCGCGTTAGGCTCAGTAATCGTACCTTGAACAGTGAAGATGAGGGCGACAAAAACTGCAAAAGAAGCAGCATTTATCATGGCGTACCTTGGTGCTTACGTTTTGAACGCTGTGTTTCCGACAAGACGCGCTTAAATAGCTTTTCAAGCCCATATACCTAAACCAACATTTGGCAATCTTGCTGGACAATTCCATTTTTGTTCTCGCATCAGAATCTGCTTAAACTAAAGCAAAAACAGTGCATGTCACAAGTGAAAACGTTTAGCTTCCAGTAAATAGAAGTAGGCACATGTAACTTTGGTGAACTCCATTGTTTTGCTGCAAATGTGTGCATACCCTTGCAACCGATGGTCCGCAGAAGCCTCTGTAGCTTTCTTCTGCATAAAAAATGAGGTCGTGCTCTGCTGCATCATAATAAGTATTGTTATCGAATCCACGGCAGGCATTGCATCGAAGACTGCAGCATCTGGCGAGCATGCACAGTAACAAAGAACTCACATGAACACCACAGTGACAATGGAAGAGCCGGTAGAGCGAAAATGTTTTTTCACCTATCCTCCTACAAGATTTATTAAACTTGACATTCATGAGTGAATCATAAGTTCAAAATGTGAAATGAATTATTGTAAACTGTACACGGTTGTGTATCCGAGGCACAAACACCCTCCACAGGCAGTTTCTGTTTACGCACAAGCAAAATCAAGCAAACTCCGTGTCTTCTTTCTTGAAGGCGTTGTTAAATTAGTTGACTGTGAAAAGCAAGACATTTTTTTCGGAGACTTCAATTGTGCTTTCACGCCCGCGGACCGTACCCATGAAAGTGTGCCATTATATTCCAGTGCCTTTTTTTCTAAAACAGCGTATGAAGGACTCATATCTTGAAGACGTTACAAATTTAGTTACCGCAGCACGAGCGGCCAGATACGCGCACTATTAAGGAGATAGCTAAGATTTTTTAAATGGAACTTACGTGTCAGCAGAACTTTCTTCATATCACATGTACTATACAATGTCGACGCAGTTTCTGTATCGGATATTGTTTTTTTTTCGTCTGCGTTAGCGGGAAAAAGCCGCGAAAAGCAAACTTTAACTTGGATCTTTCGAAGATGAGCAATACGCTGCTAATGATGATACGTTCTTAGCCGCAGTTGGTGCACCAAAAACAGAACAGCTAAATTCTGGCACCCAAAGCGTCTTTGAAGAATGGGAATCCTTTAAGCAGGAAGTCAAGTTTCTCGCAATTGAGCGTTCGACAGAGATAAAATTTTAATAATAGAAAAGGCGAAAAGAACTCGGTAAATTGTTGCACCTTTTAACAGTTGAAGAAGCCACAGGTCTCGGAAGTTTACGGAAGATTTGGGGGAAATAAAGGCAAAAATAGGACGCATCAAAGTAGAAAAATATAAATTAAGTGAGATGAGGGCTCACACAGAAAGACTAATAGGGCGTGGGTGGGGAATTCCAATGAAACGGTCATTGGCAGACGAAAAGATTCCTGTACGAAGAAAGGAATTTCATAATATTAAACACAAAAGAACAATTTTCACAGAGCGAGCTGAAACTGAGGGAAGGATTTTACGAGGTAATACAAAGAGCTTTTTTCTTGCAAAACACCCAAGCAAGGATTTGAGGAATTTCTTCTTAACTCTGATGTCACAGCTGGACCAAGATGCAACTGATGATTTGCAAACTGCAATAAAGGTAGAGGAAATAGTGGATTCCATTGATAGCTTAAACAACGGGAGGTCGCCCGGCCCTAATCCGGTTAGGCGCTGCCTTTTATAAGGGCGTTTAAAGCAAAACTGTCACGTGTTTTAGGTATCGTTGTTGAAGAGTAGTAAGGTTTGCTAGCCCCACTCTTTTTTTCACACCCACGGAATTTTAATACCAAAAATCAATATTCCGGAGGAGCTCGAGAAAGTCACTGGATACAACTCAATACTATTACCTGAAACTGACTATAACACCTTTACGAGGGTGATCACATAGCGTGTAGACGCAATCATTACAGCCTGAGTTGGAGTACACCAAACATGCGGCATCAAGGAACGAAGCATATCTACTATCATTCAGGTAGTAAGAAATATCGTGGAATCTTGTCACATGGATTACTGAAGGCCGATTATGGTACAAATAGATTTCAGGAAGGCATTTTACAAGGTTTGTGATAACATCCTTTTTAAAGTATTTGAAAAAGTCCAAATCAAGAAATTATTCTTAGATAAAGTAAAAACGGCATATGAGGATTGTACAACAAGAGTATTGATTATTGGTCAGTGAACGCAACCAATTAAAGTGCAGGCATCTGTGGGTCGGCGATGTGCCATTTTCGGTACTTGTTTTCGCCCTCTATCTTCTACCCTTGTGCGCTAGAATTAATAAATACACCTTGATACAGGGATACACCATACAATCCGGCAAGGTAAAGCTTATAGCGTACGCCGATTATATGCTTTATTTTTGTGTGAACGAAGACAGTGTCCTACCGCACTAACTATAACCCAAGACTTTTGTAATATAATGTGTAGTTCCATTAACTTCAGCACATGCACTAGACTGTGGCATGGTGAATGGTTAAACGCCCGAAATATTTTTGAATGTGTCACCTGGACAACACAGACAACTTTGCATCTAGGGATACCCTTAACCAGTACCGAAATAGCCCAAAATACTGGAGCGAAAGAGCATAAGAAACGAGCGCGCAAACGCCTATTTGGGTGGGGCGCGGCCTCGCCATCTTTTCCTGCACAATAGTTTGTAAAGTTTTTCAGGTCTCGCAAATGTGGTACGTCATGCAGGCCCTTTCTTGTCCTCGACAAAATGTGCAGAAGTTTCACCGCATCTTTGCCCTCTTCGTGTGTTAGTCGACGTTTGAGAGGATGGCTTATGAACAACTTGTTTAGAATATTCTGAAGGAGAGGCCGGTCTCTCTCCTAACTTGCTGTTAGATAACTTGTTTCCCCTTTGTTGCGGTATAAGGGGGACTTGTCTATCAGCACGTTCTTACAGCTTACGGTTGCGAGTGCTTTGCCCGACCTTGTACTGACGTCAGCGGACGCGACATGCAACTGGGTTAGTCTCTTTTTGAGAGAAGTTTCTTTCTCCTGTTGGTTTCTAAACGCAGGTTTCTCTAGAGAACTTTTGTCCACTGTAAACCGTAAAGAATTGTCATGTGGCCTGATCGATTGTCTTTTCCCTGAGATGATATACTGTTCTTTTCCTAGTGTTCCATCCGGACATGATGTTCCGAGTAGAGCGAAAAGAATGGTAGCGCTAGGACCTGACAAAACGGTCTTTCTTAAATTGCACACTGATACACCATTGGTAAAAACGTGAATGTTCGAAAACGGTTTATTTTTGCCATGCAGCGTACACTGTACACTGTAAACTCCGGAAAGTGTTGAACCTGTCTTTCTCCAATGTTAGGACGATGTGGTTTTTTGGGATCTCTTGCAACGTGCCGTGAAAAAAGATTTCCGTTTACCTCACGTGGAATTGAATTCCTAGATATCAAGCCGGATGCTCTACTATCCGAGTTGTTTTCTGTTTTGGGTTTACACAGCATGAAAAAATTTAATGGATGTAGGGAATTGAGATGTGAATGCACAGTCTGTTGTAAACCACTTTATATAACACGTGTGTAAGCTCAGCGAAGTGTTTTTTAAGCTGGAATGCGAATACTCAATGATAGCGTTATGAATGAACTTGCTGTCCTAAAAGTTCCCAAAAACATAACCGCCTGGTAAGAGCGTGACGTTTTTAAGCGAGTTCCTTTGTCTTTTAAGCCATTCGGGCTGATTTTTTGTGTTTGTTTTGTTGTGCTTAGTCGGCAATAAAGAAAAAAAAGTGTTTGTGTAACTTAGTCGCTCAAACGACGGGCTCACTCTCCAATTGTCTTCGACCGAAGGTTCAATCCCTAGCGGAGCCAGTAGGTTTATTCAGCCTAGTTGGGAGTATCTTGTGGCGCACGCCACGACGAAACCGTTGGCTGGTGGAGGCAAAAAGCTCTGCTTTAAAACATTTGGAATGATACGCCATCGTAGTGTTTGCCATAATACGTTTTTTAAAATGTATTTAGAATCCTGGCATGTATATCATATAGGCGGTGTATAAAGGGTTAGCTGGGGTTCTTTATGATTAACTCCTTTATTTTGCAGGACGTTGCATATGTAGGCCGACAAAACAGTGCGCGATAAACACCCAAATGCCAAGTGCAGCCAAAGTAAACAACGCTGGCGTTCCTATAGAGTGTTGTTAAAATATTTAGGAAATATCCGGCGGCGAACGCGAATGTTGAAAACGATGTGCCGTCGCCGCCGTCATGTGTGATTTTCAGCGTTCCAAACGGATACGTAGGAGAACAATGATGCAGAAATCACTTTTCTAATAATTTAGTTAGGCTTGCATACCATAGGTATACTTTTCTACCTTTATACTTCGCTGCGGTTTTTTGATTTATAGCTTAGCAAATATATTATCAGACAATATCCGTACCCGAACGACTCGCATGAAAGCTTGGAGAAAATACAATTGCGGAACATTCTTTTTGTGTTCCACAAGGCATAGGTCTACACGATCCCAAGGAGAAAAAATAAATCTTGCCGCTAGGAGCGGATGTATAGCACGTGTTCATACCTAGTAAATTCAGGACACTTGCCCAAGCTGTTGCTGACACACCGTACACAATGCGCTGTGTCTTCCTAAGGGTGAAACAATTGCGGTGCAGCGGCTGGTTTTGGAATCGCAAGATCAAAAGGCATTTTTTGGAACGTATATTATCCTGTCATTGTTATCGGGCGTAGTCGCGAAACATCAACTTAAGAGGAGGCTGAAACTCTAGTAGTACTGATATGGTGTTGAGATCATTGACATCTTTTTTCGACCTCCGGCATACTCCAAGTTTACCTCGAAAGCTGAAACTGTAGTAGTACTGGCATGGTGTTCAGACCTTTGACACCTTTTTTCGACCTCCAGCATACTTCAAGCTTTCTTCGAAAATATCCCGTATGCGCTCCGAACCACTGGTGGTGTTAAATCGTTTCGGCGAAGACCGTACATATAACAATACCAGCTTCATAAAGTTGTTGTAAAAATGTTTTTCTGCACACAGCAATGAAGTGCATGCTTGGTACGCACCGAGGAAGTTCGAGCCACCTTAATCCTCGTTCGAATACTGACCCATCTTCACGTTAGGAAAGTTTGCTGGTGTAAGCGTGTACTTTCTCTAACTACCATCAACCAAACAGCTACATATATCTGGATCCGTAAATCATATATGTAGCATATATCTTGTTCCCGTCTGAGAGTAACATCATTGTTTGGCGTGAAACCCCATTCACATCTTGGTCACAACATGACCCGACCCATTTCACTGTCATAAGTCATAACGTAGAAAGCATGTTAACACGAGCTAGCCTATTTTTCTGCCGTACAAATTAAAGGCTTATCTACGCCAATCGGAAGCTTTAATGTTTATCTTGTTATTTAGTGCTCCCGCGTGCTCTCAAAAGAAATCCTATCATAGCATTTGGACAAGTAGCTCTGTATACATGTCCAAAATCCGAAGAGCATCCATGCTTGTTTACCTCGTTAATCCGTCGTTTTAAATGTTTTTCAGCCGGAACACACCGTTATCCACCTTACTGTATATTATTCTGCACTATTCCCTCAAAATATGTTTATTACCACCCCAGTCTGTTTGATTCTGCACATATTCAGTATTATGCTGCAGGAAGTCATCTTATGCAGTTGAATAATATTTATCAATTGATTAAGCATCATTTCTTACGGCTACAATAAGGCGATCTAATATTTTAACTCTTTCATCAACCAATTAAAACGTCCTAGTTAAGCCTACTATTCTACGTAATTCCTACTGCAATTCCCATTATTCTATTTCATTGTACCCAAATTCATTCAAATCGATTTTAGTTCATTGATAGGTGTTATTGTATTAACTGCTATTAAAATATTTACTTAATAATGTTTAAGTGCTCTTATTAAGGTTTTATATCAATCACTAACCCATTGTTAACGTGTCCAAATTCATTTTACTCAAAACTATTACTAATTAACGTCAGTCAGCCCTAATACTGCCTCACGAGCTATACTACCGATACCTAATCAATCTTTCAAAAGTGTGCTAATACCTAATACTCTTTATAGAAGGCTGTTATACTTTGGTTGGATTCTGGCCTTCTTTTGGTCATCCAAATTTATGCATCGTTGTTGTAGATGGGATCTTTCAAGGTATACCTTAGAGTTAGGCACGTAAGGCTTCCGCCTTATATACGCGCCACTTTTGTATGTACCTGCCTCAGTGGCACAGTGGTTGGGCGTTGTGCAGCCGAACCCAAGTCATTCTTTTAGCCAAACCGTTCCCACCGCGGTGGCCGCTTTTATATGGAGACGACAAGCCAAAACAACCCCGTATGTGCAATTTGATATACCAATAGAGAAACGAGCGACCGATATTTTTACAGTTTTCACTGCCGGAGTGTAGAGAAAATCCGCATAAATATGAATCAAGAAAAGGTGAAAGTTCATTAACAGCATCAATGTCAGCCCTTTTGTAATCGCATATGACCTTAGTACGGTGCGCGTGACGGCAAAGCTTAAAGTTAGCGATAAAATGCAGTATGCAGTGGTCCCTCAGTCCGGGTAGATGTTCGATTGATTATATGCTTGCAGGCGTGGTAGTTAGAATCAAGACTAAGAGATTGGAAGAAATCGAAGTAACACGTGTCGGACGTCGTACTATCTGGGTTAGAATAAAGTCGGCACAAATGTTAATAAATGCAGTGGTTTCAGATGAGTGCGACACAGACAAGGTTTGGTCGGAACCCTAAGAAATATCAGCGAAGTTGAAATCACCAAGCCTAGGTTTAGGTTGTTTACAGCATCGTGTAGGGAATTACAAAACGTTGCAGAAGAATTGGGAGGGCGATAGCACGTGCCACAACGAAATCCTGATGATCAATTCTAACATAGGCGCACACAAGCCCAAGGGAGCAAACAATGGGTATAACATGAGATTGTATTTCATGCGAGACAGCTATCAAGACACCGCCACCCGTTCTTGATTGGCGGTCGATCGGTAAAGTTTAAATTCCTTAGGACAGTGAAAAATTTCAGAATGACAAATTTTACTCGATAACCATGTTTCGATTAACACAACGATATCAGCCTAGCAGTCATCGATATTCGAAGATAAATCGTCTCGTTCGTTAATTACACTACGGATCTTAGTAAAAAGGAAAGAAACTTCATTCTTAGCACGAGGTTGGTTTTTGGACTGGGATTGCTATTGCGGGTTGCTGGCATTACAAAGTGATGCAGGGGGTGACTTAGGAACAGCTGAGCCGGGGGGTTCCAGTTCGGAGTTACTGGCCATTTCGCAAATGCTATCCGTTTGTGCGCAGTACATGAAACGGTTTTTGTTAATGAACAGTTTGTTGTAGCGAACAGTGTACTTTGCATACTTGCTGTGCCGTAATGAATTAGCTTTTTCCTGGAATTACATGTAGCTTTGCAGAAGTCTTCGCTGATGCTTATTTTTGTGCCTTTAAGTTTAGATTTCTTCGACAGGACGGCATATCTGATTGTGAATGGGCAACATTTTACTATTAGTGGCCGGCATTTATTGGGCACGTCGGCCGCTAATCTGTGGGCTCGTGAAATAGAGTCTTCGGGTATCACAATTTCAACAGACGCAGATATTAGAAGGCGAACTTTCTCTTCAGATTCAGACCAAGATTCCTCAGCTGTGTCCTCAAAACCATAAAATATTTGATTGTCCCTTCGAGATCGGTCCTCAGAGTTGTCTAGGCGAGAACGCAGCTAGGCGGTTTTCACTCGAACAGTGCCTGTGACCACTTGGTGTACTTGGACTTCTTGGTTCTCGTCCAGTAAATTTACCCGAGCTTCAACCGCTGCGAGTCGAGAGTTAATATCCGATACCGTTTTTTCTAACTTGGTTTGACTCAACTTTACTTCATCTAGTTCTTTCTTAAGCTCATCGTAGCGGGTAGCCACATGTGAAGTAATTGATTTAATAACAGTCCTTAGCTCAACAGACAGTGTGGTAAAATCTGTGCCATCGGTAGGCCCAGGGTTTTCCTCAACGTCACCACACATTAGAAATAATTTAGCAGCTTGAACACAATCAGCTGTTACAGACAACAATACGCTGTGGCTAGGAAGGAGCAGCAACAATGGGTTATTTGAACGCTTACTGTTAAGAGATGGAGGAGTACCAACCTGTACAATAAAACAGAACGGCGTTAGGACATGCCGCATGGCTGCCGCTCCTACCTGCCCAGCGAGGTGCCGCGTTGAAAGGAAGCTCTTTAGGTCCCCTGTGGGCAGCGGTGGCGCTGCTGTCGATGGTGCGTAATTGTGAAGGGGCATCCAGCCGGGCATAGTGACGTAAGGCGATGACGCACAGCTTCCGGACAAATTTTGGGCCAGCGGCGTAGCATGCGCCAACGTGTCCAGTTGACTGACGGTTACTGGCAGCAGACCGGTATAGTTCCGTGAAGCTTAAACGCTGGGTTAGCACGCTGACGGCGCAAGATTCACGTGTCTTCAAGAAAGCCACGTGCGTGGAACCACATACGCACATGTCGAGGTGCGCAGCATCTGTACAGTAAAACAGAACGTCGTTAGGAGGGGCCGCATGGCTGCCGCTCCTTCCTGCCCACTCTTCGATTAGCTTGTCACCGCCTGTCCGAATGTAAACACAGAGTTGCACATGCGAGTAAAGGGATAATGGTGTGTTGAAAAATTGTGCTAGGAATTGCGACTAGCGCTAGTAGTGAAAGCGGCTAACCAATATCTGCACAACTTCCTTGCATCCGAGAAACAAAACTCGGCCATGAACCGTTGGGCAGAACACCTTTCTAAGGCTCGCCGCGAGCCAACTTGTTACGTTTATACTTCCGTCAGGTTCTCCTAATCTAAGAAAGATAGTGTGACTATTCCATTCACCAGAGGGCTTTCTGGCCCGTACCTGAACGGGAACAAAACGAGCTCTTTATGCTGAGCGGTCACAGCAACGCCGGCACTTCCGAATATAACGTCATCTGCCGCCAGCCAATCGCGAAAGGCAGCCAGGGCTCTCGCCGTGCCCCCAGGCAGGGGTCGTTTGTTTTGACAAAAAAGATGTTTTTGCGGTATTTAGACATAATATAAACATGGTTTTTGGATTCAGCGTCACAAAAACCGTATTGTAATGCCCCCAAAATTTTTTTTGCTCTTCACCAGCCCTTGAAGAGTAATAAATAACCAAGAATACCGGCTTCCATAAGCGGTATAAAAACATTGACGCATCTTGCAAGCCTGCTGCAAGCCTTGGGAAATGGCGGAGCTGGTTGCGAGCTTCCATTAGGCGGAGAACCGGCTGTTGAACCTCACATATATTTCTGCACCTTCATCTGGTTGTTCTCCATGACTGGCAGGCCCGGACAGTTTTGTCCGCAGGCTTCCACATCTCTCCCAACTACACCACGTAGCCACGTGCTATAACCCGCACCAACAGGATTCACGAACTCGGCATCTGTAGCGCGAACCTGGCGTTGGTTCTCCCCTCTTCCGATGCAAACGAATGTGAACTGGCAAAGAGAACTGCCCGCTAGAGGTAACGCCACAAACTCTGCGTAGAGTGTTCACGTAGGTCGAGTGGGCCGACGCCAATCGCTCCCCACGAGCGGCGCCGCTAGGATATGCTACATAATTTTCCCTAGAATATTTCGGATGGTCCTTACGAGATCATGACGCGAGAGCCGACGCGCAAGCCTTGATTAATCCCGCTATACATGAGCTTTTACCAGATGTGTTGCGCAATGACTTCACGGTCTGACGTGCGCCGAAAAAGCTTGGAATAGCCATGAGAAGGCTGAGGGAGCGAGGCTATGCTCCGAAGCTATGAAGCTGTAGGAGCGCAAAGCTATATGCTCTGCTGTGCCAGGGGTGGCCATGCAATGCGGGGGGGCATCATTGCTCCGCTCGGGTCTTTGGTGCAATTGACGGATGACGTGTGGCCTAAAAAACTATGCTGTTACGTTCCCTTTTAACTTGCGATTGTGCTTGCGTCGTAGCTTATTATCTCAACATAACTACAAAACTAGACTTTATATTGGCGCAGAAGCATTAGGCGCTCGATGTCCTTAAGTAGGAGCTTGTGAATTGATAACCGATGGCAATTTTACGATATTTATAACCTCACTGTAAAGTACTCAAACAGAAAAAGTAAACAAAATTAAACATATTGTTGCAGTTTTAATGCAATATCTGCCGGTTAGTATGTTATGAGGTAGCTTTGATTGATGTCTTACGGGACACAGTACTGGTGTAACATTTCCATGTTCGTTGTAAACTATTTCTGCCAAGTTAATAACAGTGCGTAGTGTTCCGGCCGTATTGGCCACCAGTTTCGGTATTTTGCTTTCAAGTTACTCACAAAAGACTGAGAGCTACACGCCGTTCGTTTAAAATGTAACTTGGCTGCTAGATGTAAAAAAAGGCATGGTGGTTGTGACTTTGCATGCGGATGCCGTTTAAGAGGGCGTAGATGTAAATATCTTCGCTGTAAAAGGAGTAATATCTTGCATTGTTCAGTAAACACTTTCATTACTCAGAAACCAAGTTATTAAAAAAAGTGTTGCAGAGCCTTTTGTTACATACTACCCTCTAACTATACAACGCATGAACCGAATTTTACGACTGTTGTATCATTTCCGGGAGGTATTTTAGTGACGCTTTGGTGCTTTTTAAATTTCCGTTGACGCGGTCTTATTCATGGCTCATTCTTATGTTGTAGAGAGAGAAATAGGTGAGGGTGACTGCACCTAGCCTCATCGTGGTTCCGGACATATATTTTATGTTTAATACAGGTGTAATTAGAATAATAATAAGGCGGGAACTACCGTAAACCACCACCATTTATTATGGTGTGCGAATCCGCAATTGCACGGTAATATAGCGAAGCGTTGCTATAGGCACCGGACAGCGCCCAGAGGGCGACACGGAGCCCGCAACACTCAGCGCCACCTTCCCCTGATACGCGGAAAACAGGGTCGGTCCCCGCAAGACAGTAGAGTACGTTCGTGGCTGGGTTGCGCTTCTCTCTTTACAGTGCGGATGAATCAAGTTATTCGCCCGTTGTGGGTTTAAAACGAAGTACCAGATGGAACAGTGATCCTGCTCCATAGTGCGAGTGAACGAAGAAGGATGTATTTTGTGGAAGTTGCCCAATTGAAGGAAAATAAAGACCAAGAAGAGAAATGCTCGCGCAGCCTCCCTGTTGGGAGAACTTGTTTAAAATCTGCATGTACTTCAAAAGAAAACGCAATTTGTATTTTTCAACTTCACAAGCGAGTAGCTTCTACCTGCAATACATCAGAGGTTTACTCTATGTTTCCGTGCGCGGTATTCCATCCACTTCAGTGTACCTCCACGTTTGACTGCGTAACTATAAACTGGACCTCATGGGTATTGCACATCGGTCTTTGATCCGAATGTGATGCCACATACCTGTAACATATAAAATTTATATTTTTTGTGTATAACGGAAGCGCTCACGCCAATATGTGGAAAGCACAATCGAGTACGTTCCGTATATGCACGTGTGGCAAACAGGGGGGTGGCGGCTTCTTTCTGAGTACTTGTGATCTTGACAAATGTCCTGAAAACGAAGCTTTCCAGAAAAAAAATGCGAAAAAATGAAGGAAGCTACACTAAGGCGTAATACTCAGTAAATCGTTCAGTAAATACTTCAGTAAATACTTCAGTAAATACTTCAGTAAAACAGTCCTTAGGGGATCAGAAAATAGCATAGGAAGCTTTTCAAATGCTACATATCCTCCTTCTTATAAGAAATTCATGGTTATGCCATCGTCGCCCCCAGCTTTTGCTGTCTTCGTGTCCTTGAGAGCCTTTTCAACCTCCTTTTTATTAACTAGGGGTACAATGCTAATTAACCTTGTACACTCTGTAGTCTCCCCAAATATAACGTTGCTCTATACAGTGGAGTACACTCGTTCTGCTACCTTTAGTATCTCATCCACGTTGTGCGTAATGTTACCCTGCTCGTCTTTGAGTCCGTACAATCTGTCTTTGCCGATGACAAGCTTTCAGTTAGTTTCATTCAAACGTACCCCTATTTGCAGCGTTTCTTGGATCACTGCCATGGTAAATGCACGAATGCCGCTTCCTTAACTTTTTTTATAAATTGAGACAGGTCTGTCAACTTGATCCACCGTGCTTCGAACCTTCATGTTCTTACGTTGAGTTTTCCAGTTTCTATCCTGCACGCTGCTTCTCCCACACCTGATGCCGATTCTTTGATTACCGTTGTTAAGTTGTCACTTTGCGTGTTTACACTATTCTCGCTTTCCTCGTTTAGAAGGGCAAATTTCTTTGAATTTCCTTGAACTTTGAACTTCGAACTGAATTTCTTTGAACTGATCCGTCATGGCTCTGACTGACTTAATGCAGGCTTTTTATCTTTTCACGAGTATCCTTCTTTCTGTTTTTGAAATGGAGGCTCACTTTCCGTCACACCATCCTATGATCGCTGCTTCAAACCTTACATGTAACCTCTACGTCCTGCACAATGCCTGGGCTGTCACTTACAATTAAGTCAATTTCGGTTTTTGTTGTACCATCGGTTATTTACATGTCTATTTTCTATTGTTTCGTTTGTAGAAGAACGTGTTCATGAACCGCAGATTATTTCTCTTCTCAAATCCCAGATTGTTGCGATTGCCTATTGCAAAGTTTCCTAGTAACCTTTCTCCGATTTGCGTCTTACTGACTTCTGCGTTAAAGTAGCCCATCACATTCAAGAACTGTGCCGTTACCTTATTCATAGCTGATTCCACGTCCTCCTCAAAACTTTCAATGTCTTCATCATCATAGCTAGCTGCTGGCGCATATGTCTGTATTATATTTAACATGTAAAGCTTCTTTAGCTTGATCACAACGGCTGCGACTCTTCCGTTAAAGCTAAAGAATTCTTCAACTTTGCCTGCTAGTTCTTTGGAGACTAAATATCTGACTCATTTTTTTGTTTCCAGGAGTCCTCTGTAGCATAAAATATGCCTGCTAGTCAGCTACAGGAAACCTTCTCCGGTCCTTCTAACCTCGCTTAACCTGAAAATATCCCTCTTAAAGTACGATAGCTCCTCTTGTGTTACAGCTAAGCTTCCCTCGCTACACAGTGTGCGTTAGTTGATGGTTGTCAGGGCAAAGCTTCAATGGCGGCCAGTACGAACAGAGCACCCGAACAGTCGGGTGCTCTACAGATGCTGGGGACTAAGGGCTGAAATTTCCTTTGGCAAGTGTGAGGAGGTTGGGGCCAACTACTACACCAGGGTGGTCAGATCTTTTTCTGGTGACGGAGTGCTGTTTGTGTACCGAAGAGACTTCCATGCACGGTTGAACCTATCTGGTTTAGCCTCAGAGCAGAGAGTACTCTATACCTGCAATGGTTGGTCTTACGGAACCAGAAATAGGTAAAGATATACTTTTAAGAATTAGAGTCTTTGTACTGTGGTGGTGGTCGTCTTGGGGGAAATCTAGCCGCCCGTCGGTCCACCTAAGAAATATTTACTCCACTCTACATCCGGGCTGCAGCATCTAAGTTTTGGATCTAATCGCAGCAAATTAGTCGGATCATTTAAACAAAAATTTAAAATTTATGGGCTCAACGCACACAAGTGATACATCGGCTATGAGCGGCGTCGTGGAGCAGGGCTCTTCCGGATTTATTTTGCCTATCTGGGATAAAAATCTGGATTCACGGGCGTTTTTGCTTCTCACCTCCACCTGAAAAAAGCAGCCAGCACGACCACGAAAACACCTGTGTTTTTAGGGTCAACAACACTTAGCCGTCGAGCCACCGCGGGGGGATAATAGGTCACATTTAGAGGAAGAAACGGATTTGGGCTGCGCATGGAGTGTGGAAAAGTGGCAACTGCCGCACAACTAAAGTAATGGAATGGCAGCCGAGAGATGAGAAATAGGGGAGGACCAATAACAGGATGGAGGTATGAAATTAGATAACCATCAGACAAAGGCAGTCGAAACTCGATTTAGGGTAACTCGATTTACGGAAAGTCCTGATTTAACGAAGATATTTGCAGTCCCCCTGAGACTCCCACCGACTCCAATGTTTTCAATAACTGGAAATAATGAAATCAGTATCATCATCAGTCCCGGTTCAAAGAATCTTTTCTAAAAAAAATGACGCTGAAAAGTGTTAACGTTTTGTCTATTTTGTAGCGAACGCCTCAACATTGATTCCAGGCACGCCAAAGTTAACGTTGCGGAGCACCTTTGTCTCGCTTTTATAAAACTGAGCGGCGTAAGACGAGAGTTGTATGTTTGAGCTTAATTTACCAGATGGCGTGGCGGAAAAAAAATAGTTTTATTCACCCTTACTAGACGGCCCTGGCGCTCTTTCAAAATTTAAATAATTGCTAAAGAATTGCCGACCCCGGGTTAAGTGATGTGCGCCCTTGGAAGCAAGCAAGCAAACCATGCAGACGTCTTTATTAGGAAATAAATTTGCGATTCCCTGACCGCGTTGTTGTCTGGCTAACCCTTTTCGTCGACTCGTTTCATAAGCGCCGGCCGAAATGTCATTTTCGGAGCATTTATGCTTCGCCAACGCGATGCCCTATAAAGTTCGTAGTTGCCGCTACAGTAAATTACCGAATATGCTGAATTAGGTTACCAATATAGGCCTACCTCGATTTACGGAAGTTTTCTGTTTAACAAAATTTCTCTAGAATCCCTTGAACTTGGTTAAATCGAGTTTTGGCTGTAATGGAGTGGGTTATCGAAAGGTAGGAACGGTTGGGGAAGATGGCAGATGCATTCGTCGTGCTATGGATACAACACGGAAGATGATGATGAATACGAATCAGATTATGGTGATGATAATGATAACGACGACGATGTTTATTAGAAACGAAGTAGCAATACTACCACCACATTAAAAGAAAAGAAAAGAGCACCTACCCATATAAACCAACATATAATCATCGAAAAAGCTAAAAACGCTAATAAATCGTTGAGTATGGGCTCACTTCAACGCAATTCTCATCGAAAGACGATAGTCTTCTGCCGCGCTAACACCCCAATAAACGCCGTTTATACCATTACTGCCCATCTCCCACGTTCTTCCTCTCTCATCTGACTCCTCCAAAGATAAACACTAGAGTTTGCTCAAGTCGATATTCCAAATTTGCCAAGCTCGAGGGTCATTTATTTTATTGGAACCCTTAGTTCCTGATGAACTTGGACTGCCGCCAGGAGGTGTACACTTGGGCGCGATACCATTCTGTATGTTTGGGTCAAATATTAATTTCAAAGCAAAAATCAAGCACACATCTACTTTAGTTAAAACTGCGCGAATCAGTTATTTATTGGCGATTTGACACCAAATATGCGTAAAGTTTTCTGTTTGCTCGAAAATGTTGAAAAGTGTTTAGCGTGGTATCACATTTAGAAGTTCGGTAAGGTTGCCTAAATACACGTTATGTTCAAGAGTGCTTTTACTTGTGTCCGGGTTGCTGAATCAAGACACGAAATTAGAGGCAGGCAGTAAAAAATTTCCAGTTGATGTACACCAAGAAACACAACAATCTCTAAAGAGCAAAAATTTTATTGCGCCTTAAAAGAAGAAAAGTAAAGAAGCTTTCCAACGCATCGTGCTAGAGAACGCCTCACGCTTCAAAGTCGCGTGGACCAACATAACAATACACAGATCCCTAGCCATGAATTCTCTACTTAAAACAGAACACGACGAGTGAGCTTGCGCAGATCTAGGTAGTGGGGTTGATTGAAGTTTCTCAGAAACAGGCAGCAACGCTTTTCCTAAAAAAAAAAAAAACAGTGAACACCGCCTAATTAAAACCCTCTCATCCCCTTCGCCACACCAATTTCGGTTAGCAGGTTTTTTTTGTAAAAAAAAAAAGAGAGAGACAGCCAGTAAGGCCAACGTCCACGCGAGTTCAACGGTTGACGTCAAAGGTCCCCTTCTAGCCCGTTCCCTCTTTGTCTGCGCGAGAATACCACAGGTTCGCTCGCCTTTTCAGAACGGAGGGACAGGTGGAGGCCATTGCACCAACAATATCCAAGGAGCTATTGTCCCGTTTTTGATATACGCTTGAAGCACCTGCATTCTAAACACAATAACGCCGCGTTAAGACTGCCCACCGCTTCTGCGGCGCGTTGCGCGCCTCTTTCTGCTACAGCTGGACGTTTCTGCATGAGCGCTCACGCGTTCCTGGAAACGCGAAGGTCAGCGGAAACGGCAGCTTCAAAACTGTTTCTCAGCGCGTAATGTTGGTCCCCTGAGAAAACGCTTCCTTTCCTTTCTTCGGGTAACGGTCCCGCCAGAAATTGCAGAAGCCTGTGTTTACTTAGAGGCCACCCGCCAGGAACTTGTAGTGTTGCATGTTGTTTGTTCTCAGAATCCCATTGGAATTTGGTAGGAGCCTGCGCTCAAACCTGTATTTACGACGCTGTTGCCGCGGTTGAAAGGGTGTTTGCGCTCTATCAGTAAACCACGTGAGACAAAAAAAGAACAAAGGATTGGTGGGGGCGTGCGTAGCGCCTTTCTATCTCAACTTCCGCACGAGAAGACAGGTATTCCGGTGCAATGCAATGCGGGTGCCAAGGACTGCACCCACTCTACCCGGCGTAGTGGCTCAATGGCCTAGGCGTTGCGCTTCTGAGCCCAAGGAAAGTGGTTGGTTCCATCCTAGCCAGTATTTACGCTGCCTAAAATATTGTTCAGAGGTTCTTATACTCTACCATTAAGAAAAAAAAAGATTTTGTCCTTGTTTTTATATTTATATTCACTTTTTTTTTCCATTTCCATTTTTCCATTTACAACAAAAAAAGTCAAAAAGAAGGTGGGGTTGCGCCACTTTAAAATTTCAGGGGGTGTTTTGAACCCGCCTCAACCGCCTCCCCTAGCGTCTTCCCGCTTAAATTTCAGCGAACGTTCAACATCCCTGCAAGTGGTCGAAATTAATTTAAAGCCCTCCACTACGGCGTGCCATGTAGCTCTGGGGTACATTCGGCGCGTAAAACTAGCATAAATCAAATATTCAGAACCTACTCTAATTACTGAATGGAACAAGTGCGAAACGCACTCCAGCCCAGCATTTCTCACTGATGACTAACCGCAGGTTTTATGACAAATAGATCTATTAAGAACATTTATTCAATGTCCCACGCGTCACTGGGTATGTGCAACGCAGGAAATACAAGCCGTTTTGCGTGTGTTGCCCTGACAAGACCCTACTCAGAATAAAAAAAATACACCAGACGAATTCATGGGATCCAAATCGAAAACGCCAACACCTCTGCAGAACAAACCGTCGGCTAACAAGTGCAGACGACGAAAAGTGACATCAAGACCGAAGGCCGAAACCGCAATTACAGGCATCTGGTACCACCTATTTTTCTATCATGCTTATACACGGAGGAACCCGGAAACGCATTGTAGCGGTGACCCAGGTCCGGAATCCGTAATTTGCCAGAACAGCTCGTTGAAACTTTGGTAGAAAAATAATAACACTGCCGATGAAAACGCCATGAGGTACTACAGCCTGTCCGTGCACTTTTACGCATAGATCCCGATATTTAAAAGAGAAAACAAACAAGAAGAAGGTGATGGGAAGGAAGCGAGAACCCACGCGCATATTCATGCGTCACAGACAAAGTGATGAGAAACGCCGAGAGGCAACAAGACGAGAAAGAACGCTGACGACGAAGCACGGCCTCCAGCCAAGGACAATGACGGGGCGACTGACTTGTACATCACAGATAAAACTCAGGGCTTAACCCACAAGCTCGACATATACGAAGCTGCGCTGTAAAGCTGGCCATCGGCGGAACCAGTGTGATTACCGATAACGGCTATACACCTTGTGTTATCGAAAGTATCCCGATTCAAATCATCTGAAATTCAGCCCCTAAGACAAGTCTACCATTAGGCTTTGTGTTATTAACTTGCCACAATTGTTCAGGGCGCAAAGAAGTTATAACCATTGCAGAACAATTGTGGCCAATACATGGCCATACGGAGGGGTCTGGTTACAAAAAAATACGGTTACGAGTACGGTTAAAAAAAATGGTCTTACTGTTGTTATACCTGAGCTATGCGGGAACAAATTGTAGGACAATTATCCGCTAAGGTGGCTCTAACATTACGCGCAAGGATGAAGCCGAACCAACAAGGAATCTTCTTAAAAGACCCCGCCGCTACGCTGTTACACCAGATTTCTGACATGGCGAACTGACTGTCTTTATTGGTGCCCGCCCTTCAAGCAAATCTTGCAGAAACATCAGTATTTGGAGAACTTTTGGGTGACTTACGACTTTGCGATTTATAATTTCAGCCTAAAATCACTCACGAAAATTTCAATATCTCATCATAAGTGTATTCTGCATAAAACCAGAGTTAGAATACGACGAGGTTGTTTAGAGCATCCTGGATGATCATTAATTGTTGAGTTGCTAAAAAATTTATATGTTTTCGAACTGTGATTTTCCTGCCAGGTTAACTGAAACGACCTGCAAACATGCGTTAAGTAGATGCATGAACCACCGAGGAGGTCATAAAGATACTGACACAAACTGAAGCATTGAAGGATCCGCGCGGTTGTTTTGAAACATAGGATAAGATGTACGGGTGATGCCACGAGCTGGTAACAACATAAACAAACAAATAATAACGCTTGGTTCGAAGCAATATTCTGGAGCACATAGCGTAGTACGCTTATCAAGTAAAACGTTCCCATTGATTTGCGTTAACTTACCATTCCCCTCCACCCCCATATATGCCTCACATCGACCGGATGTCGTCGCACCGTTTCTTCTTACTCCTTATTTATATTAGGCGTGCTAACGGCCGCGTGTTTCCTTCGTTTAGCGTACACATCCTTTGGATTGCGCGGGCACAAGCTATATTCTCACGACCGCGCTCTATATGAGCTTGACTTGGAAGCTGTAAACGCAGCGATAATGTTCTTTCCATCTTGCGCAAGTCGAACAACCGCGATATGACGGAATAGGACACGACTACGACTTTCTCTACGTTTCCGAGCGATGCAACAGCCGCAGCCGCAGGAAGCGTGCCGCGCTCAGCCGAGTTCAAAACTTTTTCGTCTGCGTATCATCTGTTCGCTGTTGTCTTCTGCGTACGTGGCTCAACCATTTGCTAAGGCCTGCCATCCGCCGAACGTGAAAGCGTGACTCCAGGTGCAGTGGCTTTGTGCTCGATTTTCTGTGCTTCGCTATGCTATGTACTATTTGACATACCGTATTTATATCAGCGCGTTAAATGAATTTGTTTATCTGGATCAGACCAGAAAACACGATGAGCGGCAGCGAAGAAGACGACTACTAAATAAAGGATTAACCAAAGACCGAAAAAACAAATGCCTTTTTGCGGGCCGTTGAGTATTTTGCCCGGGATAGCCTCAGCTCCACGCACAACGAAGAGGGTGAAGTTTGCTAATATGGCTAGCAGCTTTCCACAGGTCAAAAAACTTTCGACCTTATTTAACTAGTAAAAGGTAAGTATCAGCGCCATTTCCCGCGTTTTACATTGTACAGCACCAAAGGCGACCTTCCCGGAGAGTGCAGGCGGGAGCGGAGAAGCTCTTCGCATAGGAAAAAAATATAAGCGACCTTCATACCGCTGTTACAAGCTGCAGAATTGTTGCCCGCACGTCGGCATCACGCGCACCATTGTGCAATTGTTCACATAGCCTCTCGACAAAATATAGGGCTTCTGAAATATCGCGAATGTCAAACAGATTTCGCCCTCCTCGAACAATGTAAACTCAGGTAAACGTCCGCCAGGTTAAATCCAAACCATGCAATAAAACGGCACGAGGCAGCTTCAACACAAAATAATAATTTATAAAGTCTTTCCGTGTACCGCATCGCTACACAATTTTGAGAGATGTTTGCTCATGTAAGTGTGTGAGGTGGAAACCTCGTGTTGAGGACGACGATGTCGACCAGAACATACCCACGCAGTACCACTGGCGCGAATGTGTGCTGCGGGGATTGCCACTAGTGTGTTTGCGCCCAGAAAGAAGCGCCAAGACCCACGAGGGAGCGACGTGGGTGAAGGGGAAGTGGGCACACGCAGGAAGCTGGAGAGTCCAGGCTAGAATGGGAGGAGGATGCCGGGAGGAGTGGGCGGAGAAGGCTCGAAGAGCGCAACGTCCAGGTGAGAAACTTGAAGCTCGGTAGGAGTTCGGTACCCGAGCACAAGAAAAGTCTACCTGGCGCCTTGGCATCCTGAGGCCGAGTCGCGACACCTAACTCAAGGAGGCGCGCAAGGTTAGCGCGCTCCGATTATCGACGACGAGCTGGCTGTTTACGCCAACTGAAATTTTTGACACGCCCTAAACTGGTTGCAAATATCACGACTGCCCGCACGACTGCTATCAAATTCGTTGAAAGCACTATTGAGATTTCACATCCAGACATCCACACACAAAGTCATTTCCGCACTTTGGAGCGGCTGACTAATCGCTACAGATCTCAAGATAAAAACATCGTCACTCACTGAGCCTCCAAAAGCAGTATAAAATTATTAACGAATACCGAAAGACTCTCCAAAATGAGTAATGGCAAGATCTCTACCCTGAACTAGGTTAGGAGAGAGGGCTCGCACGCCTTTCGAGAATCTTTCGTTGCCTAGGTGGCAAATAAAGGCCAAGCTTTCAATCGGCGAAGAAATCCTCCTTACACATGGGTTACACGGATGTTGAAAAGGCTCTCCTGCAAACCTTGTCCCCCAATGCAACATCCGAAGCCACTTGCCTACAACCCGTTTCGTTATTGAGATCCCAGAACCTGACCATTCTCTAGATAGTTCCTTTACACATTGGGAACTCCAAATTACATGAAACCAAGCGAAGCCTACATCCCCCAAAGAACTCGACACTTTCACCTGGCATGACCTCCGGAAGGATATAGCACGATCCGCTTCTATAATGGATGCATTCCAATCTTCTCGAGCTTAGTAATTGTTCATTAGAATCAGGCGACGTTTCTGAACATCTAAAGGAACGATTATACATTCTTTTCCCAATGCAGGAACGGATGCTCGAAAACCACAACATTTCACACCCATTCCACTTACTCCTATTCCAAGCAAGATAATCGAAATACTGATAAATAGTCGTTTCAAATATCATCTAAAACGTCTGGGCTGATTCCACCCAGCTCAAACGGGCTTCCGCCCGAATCTCGGAATGCATGGCTTCCTATGTCTCCTGCGGCGAGTCATCAATTGCCCATCTAGAATATGCATCCCATATTACGCCTCTACATAGACATACGCAAAGCTCTTGACAATTTTAGCCAAAACGGCATCCTATACGAACTCTCCTAGGCTTTTTCCACTGCTAGGGAATATGTCAGGGTTCGCAATTTCCTGATACATCGCCGTATAGGTGGTATTCAATGAAAAGTTTTGCGGGCGATTTCTCCGCCTGGCAACACTGAAAACCGCCATGTGTGTGGCCACCGTGCCAGCGCATTCGCTTTGCCCCCGCATCTCGAAGAAAACAAAACCTAGCGTACATCTTCTGCTGCGTTTCAGCTCAATTATCGGTAGTGGCGCCAACAGATATAATATAATTCGAACTTACATTAAGTTGTGGCGGTCTACCTACCTTCGAGCACTTCCAATCCATGGAAGATAAAACCACTGCGGCGAACGGCGCGTATAAGCAGCATAAGTCTGACGTTGCAGTTGGCAGCCGCAGCGGATGTCGGCGCGAGTGCACCCGCACCGCATCCTCGACTTTATGTCTGGTAAGTGCCCTCTAATACGTGGTTGAGTAAAAAACAGAATAATTACTTTTGAGAAATGGTTCACGCGTACACCAATTTAGCGCTGCATTCTCGTGCGCTAAATGTTTCAGACTCAGCAAAACAACTCACATCTGACGTTACAGCACGGCGGCTGGCAATCAGCTGATCTGCGGAGGATATTTCATACGCGTTTGGCGATAGGTAGATTGTACTGTGCTGCACTTAACAGCCCTTGGGGCCGAGGTATTCTTTCCGTTCAGTGGGCAACAGCATGGAAATGATGCAGTTCCTGCTGTCAAAAAGCTCACTGCGCTCACGTTGCAACCTTTGTGCGACGACCGACCCGCACTCGCTCGTTGGTGTGCGCCGAGGGTGGGGTTGAATTGCAGATAAGGTTGTCACACTAATGAGTGGAATCATGACTTCTCGCGTAAGCAATGCTATCAGGGTGCAACTGACTATTGCACGGAAACACAATGTCACATCGCGGCCCGCAGCCTGCCTGGCCGCCATGAAGGCATGGAGGAGAAGAGGGGTGCCTGTTATGGGGGCCGTTCGCACAACGTCGCCTTGGCAACGGACGCTTGGCCACAGAAATGGAGGCGCACTCGCATTGTTGCCTGCATGAATTCTACGCCATTGAATACCGGCTATATAGCTCAAGTGCCCAGGCCATGAAGTCGCTACTTACTACGTGGACCGAGCAGTCTCTCCAGGCTCCCTACTGGGACCATTGATTTTGAATCTTGCTATGAACACTGTGGCCCGAGAGCCCGAAAATGACACCTTAGTTGCAATCGCAATGTGAGCCGACGATGTGGCTGTCTGGACTGAAGCGCCCAACTACGATGGCAAAGAAGCCATGCAGTCCAAACTTCAGGATGCCGTTTTTAGCCTAGAACGCTCTTTGTCTGCGTTTTAGCTAGAACTCTCACCACACAAGACCAAATTTGTCAGCTTCAATGGAAAACGAAACAGTAATCCACCTCCATATCATTTCGGTGATGCATCAATGTCATCCAAAAGCGGAACTGTCCAACTTCACAGTCTCCAACTGAGCTACTTTCATAGCCTTCAAGCATGGATCCAGACTTTTCGTACCACCTGGCGTGCTACTATGCATCTTATTACTGGCATGTCAACCAAGTATGGTGGTTCACATCCAAGCCTCATGTCAAACTCTCGCCAGAACAAAGGCCCATGACCGGCTAACATACGGTTTCCAGTATATGTCTTAAGCATCCGAAATCTGCGCGATTTAGAAATACTAAATCGTTCTGTGATCCGCACCATGGCGGGTCAGTCTTGATACTCCAGAAATGATATTTTGGAGTTGGCAGTTCCCTCTTCCCCCGCTACATCAAGCCGTGGAGGAAACTCAGCTACGTTTGGAAACGCGCCTCTAATGCTCACCGCAAGGACGAGAAATCTTAAAATGGACGCATTAACAGCGTCTTCGAGGGGCACCCCTTCATGTACCATCCCCCCATAGCACGTCCACCCCTTCTCATCATGCGACGGCCTATACGGCACTCTAACCTGGTGGCTAGAGAGGATCTCGTTAGACGTATGCGTGAAGACCAAGCCATTGACGAAATAGATATTTTCAGAGACGCAGCAGTGGCAAACAATGCCGCAGCGGTAGCCTGGACTTGCTCTTGATTTCCATCCCTGGATGGGTACTGCAATATCTCCAAGATCCACGGCCTAGTAGCAGAAGCCAAACTTTTCGGAATTTTAGGGGCCTTTCAAAGCATCCAAGAGAATTGCCCGTAACTTCCTCAAGCAAAAGTACGCATAATCACGCACTCAACGTGGCAAATTGTGAAGTAAATCGTTCTTTCACCCTAAACGCAACTGACTCTACTATGCTGAGAAAGATTCTGGAGCTACGGGAAGCATCGTTATTCGTTTGTTTGGTATGGACCTCCGAGCACATTGAGGGTGCCTTAGCGAACCAGTTAGCGGACATGGCTGCCAGCGAATGTCTCTCATATCCTCCCATGGTTTCCTCATATCCACCCCATAGGACGTTAGCTGGCCTGAAAACTGCCGAAAACCAAAGATCTTCAGTCATCAGCGTCTTCGGGAATCCTCCGCGGTGGGTTTGCTCCCACACTGTTATGCAAAAAGTACTAAAATAGAGTTAGTCTTCGCGAGCAACAGTTCATCTTCAAGGGGAGTATCTGTAACAGAGTGTGGGTTGTGTACACAAACGCTGACTAACTGTTCATCCCCACCGATCTATAAGGAGTAACGGGAGGACGAAACGCATACATTTAGTGTTTTTGCAGCGTCGTTAAGCCGCCTCTAACGGTGTCGTCGTTGCCATTTCGCGCATATGTCTGTGGACAGTTTCACACTTCCAAAACACAAGTTATCGCAGTCAGTGGGTCTTTACATGGTGCCACGGTAGAAAGTATTGATATAATTATAAGAGAAGTGGATATCACTAAAAGAGCGGCGGTTAATGGCAAGGAGCGCGAAGCGCGATTGACGGACGCCTGTCGGTGAGAGTATGTTGATACGCTGTGTTGCATACGATACGGGCGAGGTAATAACGGCCAATGAAAAAATTGAAGCCCACCAACGATTACACAAATATTAGTGACAATAGAAAACGTTTATCCTAAAGCAAAATGAATGTGTATAGGTTTACCAGACGAGAAAAAGCGCATTAGTTGCTGATTACAACAACTATAAAATAAAAACTGCTCGCTGCAGGTGAGCGTCTTGAAGTTATGTTTTACACTCGGTACATAATTGCATTGCGCACCTAAGCCATGACAATGTCGCAACTGATGTAAACCCCTGTTGCATTTTCCAGTCCAGATCGTCTAGCCACGCTAAATTGAAGTATTGAGGCTAAGCAACACCGCATTTGATTTCGCCGACGCAGGAAAATATTGTCGGTTTCCCTATTCTAACGTTCACACAGGTGTCCGCTTTCCCACACTATACCCAGAGCACTTAGGATATGTATTGAAGACTAATAATACACTTAGTTTGCGCTAATTTGTGCGTAAGGAAATCAGCCACCGGATCACCCAGCCATTAACTTAACTAGTCGATGAGTTGATTGCTCCTTACGAGAAAAAAGGTATGGTTCTGAGGCTGTGCTTAGAATCGAACTCAGCAATAGTCCCCAAATTTAGCAAAGCGCTAAGCGCGAAGCGCAAATTGCGGTCACGGTCGCTTGTACGGTACGGATAGAAATTCCAGCACCAGTTCCAATGAATCAATCACATGGCACAACACTACACGTTGCACATGCAGCATGCGACCGGCGGGGTGGTCGAGTGGTAGCCAGTTGGGTGCAGTGTGTATTGTTGGTGGTTCGATCCCTGCTGTTGCCCACCTTTTTTTTCTGGCTACTCTCAGCAGTTCGTCTATGGAGACTATCGGAACGGACCAACCGGGTGGCGGACTAACCCTTCGTCCCCACACATTTAGTAATGATTGTGGCAAAGCACGTTAGTCCCTCGAAGGACAAACTTTTAGTCCTTTTAGTCAAGGAGTGCAGCTCTAAAACGTTTACCTAGAAAATAAGTTATTGCAAACAAGAGGTACGCAAACTGGGAATATGCTCCCGACATTCTTTTTTATGGACCCATCCTCGCACAGCATATAATCCCATGTGCACCTTTTGTGGGGTATTAGTCCTCCGCAAGTATTACCATCATATGTAGATGTGCTCTGCTGTTCCACATGGACGACCCGAACTTTTAACCCTAAACTCCGTTCCGTGTGAGGAACAGGAGGATATTGCTCAAATGCGCCCTGATCCTTCTTTATTAGAGACAATTAGAGAATTCTTTATCCCGAATGGTTTCTATAGGGCTGTTTGATATATGATTGACTCATCCCTGAATGATTTAATGATTCTGTGACAAGTGCGAACTGACCTTCTAGGTGACAAGAAGTACAAATGAGTTTTTGAAAACTTTAATTTGCATACGTATTTCTTTTCCCAGTGTCCCCCATCCCCGTCAGGATGTTACGACCCCCTTCAATAACCGGCCAATCAATAAATGAAATCGGTGTGAATTTTTTTATTAGAGCCAACCGATTCGGTTATTTTGTACAACACGAGATGTAAAACCCTGATCAATATTGTGGGATGGCTAAGTAGCTGGCTATAATTTTATTGGTTGGTTTTCAGTGTGTTTACGAGTATATAAGTATAGTGTATAAGTACGGTGTTATAAGTTGTTTACGAAGTGCCGTAATATAAAATGACCGTGAGGTGGCGTATTGGTCACTGTTGGTCCAGTGCCTGGGCAAACCTTCCCTTTGCGGTGAAGCCGAGGTAACATCAAAACTGTCCGCCGGAAGTGTTTCTCTTCAAAATACATTATCTTGTGAGTAACCATATGAGGACGTTGGTTTGGGGGTCTGTAGAAGTGAAAAAGGTGGACTGATCAAAGTCCTTCACAGTTCACAAAGGCAGGGTTACCAGATTGGGCTATGAGCAGTCAAAGTGGGCTACGTTTTTTTTATTTGGCGTCGAAAGTTTTCTTTCGCCTGTTAGGCTATTTTTGGGCTACATGACATTGAGGAAACCCCCCCCCCCCTCACCCAGCACCACAACGCGTCTCTACAAAAATGTGCACGCTAAGGATGGGGCGTGTGCCAGGCGGATTTACCGGCGTGTTTGCAGGCTTTCCACATGCAGGCTGTCAAAGCGCTAACAATAGGCGGAAAAGCCAAGGTCGGGCGCCCACCTCTTCCCCGCGAAATCCGCGCATTTCGGAGTTAAAGGCCAATTGCAACGAAATTTTAGGCTTCTTAAATGCACTCTTTTCCGGTAGTATTACCATAGGCGTTGCTACCTGCAAAATGTGGAGGCCCAAATATGCGTCATTGCATTGTAAAAGAAGATCAAAAACACTGTTTTAAAACCGGAACTAGAAAAAAAGGGCGGCCATTGCGGACTGCCGGAAGTGACGTTACACTCAGGAATCGAGTGGGCGAAGCCGGCGGATTTTCCCACGGTGGCCTGTTAGAAGAAGGCGCACATTGGATGTGTTAGGGTCCTCCGTTTCTTCAAGCATTTTAAACATGCGCGAAAAGGGCCTGGGAAGTTCGTGCAACCATTATTGCTTCGCTGTGAGCTGCAGAGACGCGCCAATTGTCGTCCGGGAAAATGTAAACACAGGCACCGCGCGACGACGTGGCAAAGCTGGAACTGGGAAATAGGTACACAAAAGTCAGTGTACAGCGCTAAGTGAACACTGGCATAGCCCAATATATGCCCTCTGCCGCGCCGAACTATCCTGTGCTTGTGAGGAGAAAAGAAAAAAAAAAGCTACCGTGGAAGGAAAGCGTCGAAACATGCTGTCGAGCATGTAAGAATTCGGTTTTAGCGCATGGTTATGAAAGTGCAAATCTGGAATTTATCATTTTTGTTTATATGCGCGGTTTTTGTTTCTCTAGCAGGATGCCTGCGCCAAAAGTTTAGATACTGATGGCATGCAGTAACGAATGCACTGCAAGCGTCTTTGCTGGCGTCGTGAAACAGTGACCTTTCCCGAGGCTTAGTGCTGCCCAGTGTGCCCCCCCCCCCCCCCCCCTTTTTTTGGTGAGCGGAATGTTGCCAATAGCGGCTAGAATAATTTGCTTGTGACAAAGTTGGTTGAACTGAGCCGATCCCGTGCTTGTACTTGCTCGCGTCCCGCCCAGCGCATTAACACTGACAACGGCGTACGCTCGCGTCGGCCGTACTCGAGCCCATTTGCGCTTTCGAAGAGTCGACCTGCTGCGATCGTGGAGTGCGCAGAACAGCTATCTGGCGTAATCGTTCATGCCCGGGCGGCCGCGACAAACAGCGTATCGTCTTGCGTCGGCCGTTCTGCGTATTGCGCACTCGTAGAGACGCCCGGCCGCCAGCTTGCAGTGTGCCGCGTGGGTGCCGTAGTGGTTCGCGCGCCGCGCCGCACCGACCAGCCGCGTGGCCCGCGACAACAGCGTATCACCTCGCGTAGTCTGTTCACGTGTTCTCGCGTGCTTGTCGAGTCGACCGAGAGCCTGCTGCCGCCAACGCGACCATGAAATCGGCCTTTGTGCAACTGCCGTACTCGCTCGATTACAGTGCATTGTCTCGTGTGTACCGACTCCGGCCCTCTTCGAATTTCCTTTTTATGTCTCGGCACGCAGAGCTGCTTTAGCTTCTCGCGTTACGGAGACATGTGATAGTCGCGTGAGGCCGCGCGTAAAAGGGCAACCGAGTAGAGGTAACGACCCACGCGGGAGTCCAGACTGGCACGTCACATTAGGAAGTTCGCCGCAGTGGCGACAAGTTGTGGCGACAATTCCGCTAGGTGCTGCGTCGGCTGAAGTGGCATGTTTTCGAAAATGTTTTAACAAAAAATTTGCGCGTTTATGTAAACAAATATTAGGTCACAAGAGATTTTAGTGGTGCATACCACACGTTGAAGCAGAATATGGGGCAGGTAAATTTTCGTTGCAGCTGGCCTTTAATTGCCTTTGGGCGGGTGGTGTGGGGAGCATCCTTTGGCCGAAGCAGGCTCGATGCGGAAAAACGAGCTTTGCAGGGGCGATCGATTGGCCTTCCTTTGTTCCCGTACCGGGAGGCTGCAGTCTAGGGCCCGTTTGCCCGTACGCATAAGTTCTCGAAGAAGTTCCCGCTTACGAATAAGGCGGAATAATTTCGAAGTCGGCCACGGCAAATAAGCTGGTTGCCAGGAAACCTGGCGGAAACGCTACGTTAACCGAGCGTTTGTATCAGTTTCGGGCAAACGATTAATTACCTAGACAACGCTAAAGCCGTAGTTAGAGAACCTTTTCACGCACTTATCGCGTTCGCGCAAACGGGCCTAGGTGTCCAAGAGTGTGGGGTGCGAACCGGAAACTCTAAGTTTACCTTGTTTAATATATGGAAACATAGATTAATAGAACTTCCAGCGATACGTTACCGTCGGCGAGAGTTTTCTGACTGCTGACCACCTGGCTTCCGTGATCACTTGGTGCTTCAGTGATTAGGCGTTGGGGGTAGGGCATCATATGGGCCGAACGTAGTGGCCCGCACTCGTCACAAAGGTACTGGGATCATTGTTTAGAGATGAGTTCTTGGAAGACGTGTCTGGCACACCACATTCGCTAATTCTGGATGAGAGCACGGACGTCTCATGCACAACGAATTAGCGGTCGTGGTGCGTTTTCTCTTTTTTTTTCTAAGAGCAAAAATTATTTTGTTGCAGCCTTTCCCGGGCTGGTGGGTGCCTGTAACTGATGCATGTGCGGAGGGTCTATGTTTCACAACAGAAGGAGGTGCTAGCTGAACGAAAGCTTCAGGTCTAATTTTCTATAGGCATCGGCACAGACTGCATGGGCAAGTGTCATGGGCGGACAGCACAACAGCCGTTACATTAAAATGAGGCAGAAAATTCTTGGCTTGTGCTTGTAAAGTGTGTGTGTTTGTCATTCGCTGCAGCCAGCCCATAATAAAGCAATCGATATGCTACCCACGCACATTATTATCTTGTACGCGAAGCTTTCAATTGATTCGCCTATTCCCGAAAAAGGGAGCAAGAATACCAGGCAATATATGGTGCAATCACCTCGGGTGATGTCCCGAATAAACTGATAGGTGTCTGTGCAACAAGATGGCTAAGCATTGTACTATCGGCGTCAAATAAAACGCGAACACCAAAATATGAACCAAAACGTGCAAAATAAAAAATACTGTTCATAGAGTTTATATAATGGCTTGCTATTGGTACGTTTGGAAATCCAATTTTCCCCACTTTGTTTTTGCAAGTAAACCAGGCGTCATTTTGGCATGCATGGAAAAAATCGCGGTATTCGTGTGTTCAGGTTCATATTTTCGTGTTCGCGTTTCATTTGACGCCGGTAGCACCTGCCTTGCGGTCAATCTTGGATCTAGGGGGTTGCACTGAAATCCCACTTCGAAGCAACGAAAAGTAGGGAACGTTGCTATTCAGCAGAACTAAGCGATATGTACACTGTTAAAAAAATTATATTTTTTAAATTTATAAGCCCAATCATGGCGAATTCAAGCGAATGAACAAGCTCTTTGAGTGCTAGAACCCGGACCCTACAAGGCTAAATAAGGTATTGACTTTCTTTGTGAAAATGCTTATGGCAAGAGCGGTATTGGATGGCTATGCAGAGTTTGACAACACGGAATGGAGCAATAAAATAATGCATGTCAGAGCCCGCGGGTTTGGATTTCTTTTTCTCCACTGGCCTGAGAAATCTTCGTTTAGTGATTCTGACAAAGTTTGTTGTAAAGGTGCCGCAAGTTTAACTATAGCTTGTATTAAAGTTTTCTGATACAGCTTCCTGTGGTCCTGATGCTCCTGACTGACCTGCAGCTCTTGAACACAAAATATAAAAAAATACTTAGTCAATTTTTTCTCCTGCCCGTAAGTACTTTTATAGAGAAAACTTGAACTATATTCTGAGTCTAGCTTGCTTCAAACGAAAATCGACGTTCTCACAGAGGGTTCATGGCCATACAATTAAAAACATTGGGTGATCGTGAAAAACGCGAAAGACGTTGCCAGAAACCCGACCTTCCCTCTCATGCCTGAGCTGGTGCTCTCTTTGCTATCACTACCCGTGTCAAACGCGGCCGTGGAACGAGCGTTCAGCCAAGAGAGAATAGAGAGACAAAGGACTTCATTTAGTGGTCCGGTAGTTGCCCAGAGGGTCGGCACTGGAGCCCAGCTTGAACTCGACGGCGGCACCTGTGGCCGGGCCGTTCATGGAGGTATAGAAATGTATATGTAAACCACATGTGTCAAAGTACAGGTGTTTCTATTTGAAGTTGTTCCTAGCATGTTTCTACCAAGTCTCGCTCACTAAAACTGAGCTTCGAAATAGAATGTGTAACGAGGCATTAGAAGCTTTCCTTCACGTGAAATTTTGTCTGGACAGGAACGGAGGCAGCTGTTAGAGTTTGAACCGGGCCAAGAATTTCTGTCCAGTTTTAATTCCAACTTTATGCATGGGGCGATCCCTTCTGCATCCACATAAGATCATGATGGCTAAGATCTGTCTCTAGCCTACAGTACTCTCTGCATGGTCTCTGATTAGTGTATTTATTTCTTATGATGTTTATTTCAGTGAGTTTTGTAGGTATAAATGCGTGCTGTAAATAGGCTTTCTGCCTGTTGTACATAGTTATGTGATTCTACGAAGCCTCGTCAGTTTCTTTATGTATACAGTCTAGTCCACTTATAACAATATCCAAGTGTCAAGGAAATCCCATTGATATAACAGATAATTGTTATAAGTGCGTTCCGAAATAAAAAGACGGAACAGAGCTCAAAAATTTTATTCGTATGCCATATAGCATGGTCGTACTACTACTAAATTGAGGAAAAGAAGCCACAGTCGGTCACATTTGTTTGCCGCGTGTTGACGCTGCCCCACCTGAAGAAACCTCCGAGGGCGTTGTTCCCAAATACTGCCTAGCGATAGTGACGACGACGTCTCTCGAAGCTTGGTGAATAAACGAAACCCGAAGACTCTTAAGGCGAGAATACTGCACCGAACAACTTCAGCTATCGTCGTGTTTCAGCAGAGCTGGTGGCGTTCTACGCCCTCTACAGAGGCGCGGAATATCGGTGTTATCTGCATAATAAGACGCACGAGATATGTGAGAAGTTGAGAAGACTCGCCCACAAGTCTGACGTGTATCTCGCTTTACAAAACAAGATCTGCAGGTGCTGCGAAGCCAAGAACACGCAAAAAAGCACGTGTGGCCACAAGGGCGTGATTTCCTTATGGACCACCTAACAGGCGAGAAAACGTGCCGCCAATGCTACCAAATGCCGTTTCTACTCCAGAATCGACAAGGGGGGAGAGCAAGAAACTCTTAGAAAAGAAAACCCGAGGTGATAAAGTAAACCCACACACCCAGCCAAGCGACGGCGACAGCCTCTCCGGAATTCTGAAATACCTTGCCGTGAGGCGATTCCAGACGGCCTCGGAAGGGACTGGTCTCATTCTTTTCCGCGTCTATCCTCCCAAGACAATGCAAGTGGCATACATTCCACGACAACAACAAAAGAAGCTGCACAGGTGGCACCCTCAGCAACGCGGCTGCTGATCGGCGCAGCTCTATGTCGACATCCGGACGGCGGAGCAATGACGACCGGTCCTGGCGGAGGAGTGAGTCAGATCAAGGTCGAGTCAGGGTCGAACTCCAAGCTTAGGCTTGGGACAAGCGAGGCGGAGAAGAAGGGGTACCGACAACGAAAAGAGCCTTTGACAAAATTAGGTGAGCTGGGCTGGTGTACTCTCCCAGCGCGCCACACAGTAGACACATACCAATAATCAAAGCCAATCAGATGACCAGACAGAAATCACTAAATTCGACAAATTAGAGCGATAGTAGTGACAGAAAAAAGGGCACTGGAGATGGAGATCATCAGCCTTAGACATGTTTTCAGATTGCTGTAGGTGTACGCCATAACCCAGAGGCAGACCTGGGAGCTCTGTGTCAGCAGTTTATTCCAGGGGTGAACTGTTTTCTAAATCTACCAAGCTACCACTTCACGCGCATTACCCACAGATGTTGCTACGGATGCCACTCAACATTGGAAGTTTGCCATACAGAAAAACAAGCCAACAAGAACCATCTAGCAACTGGGTCTTTCCTGGAGTTCCTGGAGAGAACAACGATAGCAGTTGCAATGCAACCTCGTAGCCACAGGTCGATACCATACAATAGAAGGGAACCCAGGAAATAAATCTTCCTCTCCCAAAGAGCAATGCCACAACCTATAGTAAGCAAACAGAAGCAACCGACAAACATTGCATCTGAAAGAATGCTGTTGACGAGAAACTATTTTATACTAGACTACCACAGTTTCAAGAAAATATTGAGAAACATGCCTAGACAATTTTCACGAAGCATGAACGCAAGAATTTCTGCACCGGAAACGACGGGTTCTTTGAACGAAGTAGTCATCAAATGGGTCTCATCAAAATGACCAAGCCATACGCCGGGGAACCCGATCCAGAAAATACCAGAAACAACCTTCATGGTGCTCAACACATCAATTCTGGAAAATAGCCGCTACAACAGATACGTCAAATTCAAGTGGAATTTTAGGGGCTTTTGTGGGAAGAGAGGAAACTTAACTATAGTTATAATAAATAACCGCGTAGAGGAAAAACACGGATTTATGTGCTTGCAAGGAACTGGAGGCCCCGACAAAGTTCCGAATTATAAATCCTCTGGTCCAGGAAATGAACCGTCCCCCAGCGATAGCGATACGGCACCAGTGGTACCCACTCTCAGCAAGCGCAATCTACAAGTAACACAACACGACAGATGCATAGAAAATCGCCCATGTCCTCACGGAAATTATTTCAACCAAAAATGGAGGGAGGATGATTTTTTTCTAACCACTGTATACAACAGCCCCGAAGTAAACGCACGTTCGCAAAGCTATTCCGCCATGTGATAGACATAACCAAAAAATGGCCTGATCCTTGTCGGGGTCTTTAAAACACACCGCTCCACCTGGCACTGCAAACGGGATGCGATTAAAGGAAAGAACCTAGCGCAAGACCCTTAAAGAGCTGGCATGGAATTTCACATTACCAAACCTGTCAATGCCTCTTCCACACACTGAAACAAACGTTCATGCAAAAGGTCATGGTATAAATATTCATATCAACTGAAAAGACCCTTTATAGAACGTCATGATTGCTCGGAAGGAACGTGGCTACTTCTCCTGATCTCCTTTTCAGAAACGGGTAAACCACGTAAAGCATTTTCTAGCTTGCCATAAAGAATGCGGGCAACTGTTTTTTGCCAGGTACCCAGCTCTGTTGTGATGACCCGAAGGGGCTTATCCACTTTGTTGGTTCTGACTAAAAGAACATCCTCAAACTGCTGGCTTTCATGCTTTCAGCATAGTTTGCCAGGATGTCTAAGTGGAGCTCCATGCAGAGCCTTTTGGCGGTGCATTTAACCATGGGTATTGGCACACCCATCTGGAGATTGAACACACTATTCACAGTCCCCAACGCCTTTTTTTGGAAAGTATCATCAGGGAGCGCTGTAAAGCCTCCCTCTTTATCAGCTCCAAGAATGCAAAGGTTATTATCGTTTAAAAAAACTGGCGACAGGCCTAATGGGCACATGGTTATCCGATGGGTATTGCGCAAGAAACTATCCCACCTGCTGAAAACACATCGGGAAACTTTATGCCCCAGAAGCTCTTTCTGCCACTGTACAGACCATGGTTAGGTGTTCGGGAAGGGGTCTGTTCGGTTCAACACCAAACGTTGTACCCAAGTTCAAGAGTGCTTTTTAAATGCTCTAGAATACGCACAATACCTTCTGTGTATACTTCGTCCCTGCGCAGCGGACGTTTCCGTGGTGTCAAGTGCCTCAGTTGGCTCAGGAGGGGCTTCCATAGCACTTCCACCGCACTGGTCCACGGGCGACACATCCAGACTACTTTTTTTCTTGCTGTAGGGGAGGCCGGGCTGTGAGAACCGCACGCATGTAGACGGTCCCTGTTGAACCTCATCCTGCTTCTTGCACTCGGCGTGACGGATTTCGCAGATCCTGGCGCCATGTTCCTTGGACGGCGGCAAGAAATCGGAAAATGCTTGAACTTCTCGTGGAAGCTGTTGCACCCTGCAGCAGTATGAAATTCAACGTGCATGCAGATGGACGGTAGCGATAAGTGTTACTAAGCAGAGAGGGAGACTGATTTAAAACAATAATAAACGAGCCCGATTGTACTAGAATGTAGCTTAGTAGGCTGTAGGTTTGGGAGAGTTGGCAAGTCCATTCTGTACTTCAATTGCGCAAAAAGTAAGAAAGACTGGAGAGAGACGACACGAGACAGAAGCGCCCTTTGAACAACCCTAATTAGAAGAAATCACAAACTTTATACTGCCCACTCTCTCTCATTACACCCTTATCTCCTAAAACAAGGAACAAACACCTCCCCTACTCTGTGCATTACCACACTCTTAGGGCACGTGCCACTGCGATATCGGTTTTACGATGAACCATTGTCTCGCCCAAGGAAGTACATCTCCTTTCTTGGTAAGTGCGAGGGCGGAGTGCTTTACACAGTAGTCCCCAATCACGTGCTATTTGATTTGCCTCAATGAATAGCGGGTCAGTTGGTTTACTGTTCATCGCTATATATATAACACTTATCAAACAGGGGGGTACATTTGCAATCCCGACAGTGGAATAGCCAAATGGCCTGAGTTGGCATTTTTCATATTGTTGCCATGTTTGCGCGGCGATCATTGATACACCTCCCCGTTTGCTCCAAGTATAACTTTTTGTAGTCTAACGGAATGACATACACTAAACAGGTAGCGGTGTGAACAAACCTAACCCTGTGCTTGATTTAACAAGTTGTTCTTTTGTATTTACAGCAGTTCCTTTTGTACAAGTATCCAATCTTCAGTTGTGCGGCAAACACGACATCGACGTTAGTTGTGGCTCCAATATTTTTAAATGCGGAGCATTTCTTAGGCTCGCCAACTCCTCCGTCCATAGGCGTCCGCAGCTCATGACGTCACGTCGAGGCGCAGGCGCGCGCCTCTCCCCCGTACCCTCCTCGCTCTCAAAAACAGCTGCGGCGCTGCGGCAGGAGCGCGTCCGCGCGCGCATGCGCCGTAGCTGCCCCGTGCGACTCGTCGCTCTCAACAACACCTGCGGCGGTGCGGGGGGAACGCATCTGCGCACGCATGCGCAGTAGTTACCCCGTGCGCTCCGTCGCGCTCAGCAGCAACAGCGGCAGGTGTACACGTGATAGCGGCGTGACAGCTGCGTGACAACAGCGTGGTGGGGGGCGTGGAAAGGTCGCGCGCTTGTGTACGGAAGTGCGCGCATGCGCGTCTCTCCCCCATACTCCACTCCCTCGACAGCGCGCGCAAGTGTATATAAGCGGCGGAGCGCGCGTTCGAACTTCAGTCAAGTGCGTCTTTGCTTGCCTTCCGTTTGGCTCCAGATGAAGTATAAGCGATGGAAGCAACAGTATTGTGAACAAGTAGTGCGACACAATGCAACAGCAGCGTTACTCTACTCGTTGAAGGCAACGTTACCCCACCATCAACAGCAGAAGAAAAGGCTGCGAAGAGAAGAGCATACGACGCTGAACGCAAGCATAATAAAGACGAAGAATAATTAAGCATTCCAAACCCTTCCCACATCCAAACGGTAACCACAAACTACCCAATACGCAACTTTCACGCAATACAACCACCGCTATGCGACGCATTTACTGAGTTCCCCCGTGGGAAGATGCGGGCGGGCGACTTTTTAACCACTGCGATAACCGATGCACGTGTGGAATGAGTGCATGCTTTTTGTTTTTTTCCTTTCGTTTACGCAGTCCCGCTCACGCATACACTTCTGATTCTTTGTGCACATCATGCGCAACAGCGTCAAAACGTGTACGGAAAAAACTGTTCGCTCAAGGCGGCCAACTTGGATGGTTAGATTTTGTTCATTTTGGGGACACATGAATTCGTAAGGATATTTATAAAGCACAGTTTGGCTACGCCGCCCTTACCATTTTGGAATGATCCGAAGAATAAGGAAATAAAGGTTTACCATCACGAGGCTCATACTGCGACACGTACTGCCTCCCTAGGAAATGCAGCTTTAAATCTAGGAACTTTTTCGTGGGGTTGTCCGTAAGTGCGTGTGTCACGCAAAAGTGGCGCCAACATCAGTTAAAAGCATTTAATATGTCGCGCACGCTTGGTTCGTACGAACTCTGCCATCCAGAGCAACAAGATAATCATCAACAAAGCGGAAGATCTTCACTATGTTAAGCTTTGCTGCAAGGGCTCAACCACCTATGCATGCCTGCTAAACAACCCACGACACCACAGATAAGGCACCACAGATAAAGAAAGGATAATGATAACCTCCAACAGAGCAGTGGGATAGAATTACTGCACAGCTCTGATGCTGAGTCTTAGTGTTGGGTTACCACACACGGTTCGAGGCCGCCGCCGAGGAGCAGGGGCTTCTGGCCGATGGCTTAAGACTAAGCACATAAGGAAGGGACATCCAGCCAACAGACAACCTTGTCCCCGGTCCTGGGCGAAGAACAGAGTTATGTCTCTCTCTCTATCTTGGTTATGAAAACTTATGCCTTATCGTTCATTCATTCATTCATTTATTCATTCATTCATTCAGCTTTATTCACTTTTGTTTTACATAGGGTCTGCCTAAGCACCGAATGCTTGTTGGCTTTCCAGGCAGTTGGTGTAAACATACACAAAAGAGAATAAGCACACTCTCAAATTTGAACATGACAAATACTTCTCTCAAAATCACATAGCAGAATTATGCATTGCAACACAATATAAACAGCAAAAACGTACTTGTGGACAGCACAAATGTATTCCACTCTTCACCCATATGAGTTCCTGAGACACAATATTCGTTAGTAGACACTTTACCATCAGAAACCCCTGCATGAAGGATTTCCAGTGAAGATGAATCAAAGGGGGAATACACCTGCAGTATATCGTGCACTAAATTTCTGTCGCATGTAATCAATATTGCCACTACAACGTCATCGCTTGTAGTTGAAACTTAGTTGCCCAAACTTGATTTTAGTATTTCTAAACGTCACTTATTTTCAGCCTAGCGCTTTGTACAATATCGTTTGTGACTGAGCGTAACCTCTGTTCTCCCCCGGAAATAAAACATACACAAGGACATCAGAAAGTAGGTCATGACATTCATAATGCGCGAGATGTTGCAGCACCTTGATATTGTTGTAGATAAAGGCATCTCGCTTCTCAAATGTGCAGCCAAAGCACCATAAAGGAAGCTTGTAAATGCACCCCCTCCAGCATTGTAGAATTGAGAAGGTTCATGTGATTTTCTCTAACTATTTTAGCAACCATTTTGAGGATAGCTCAGCAGTTTCCAGGTATCAGGAAATTTGTAAATGTTACCCTGTAACAAATTTTGATATTGGGTAATATATTTGCAAAATTGCGTTGCCATCATTTGGATTATTCAGGATGGTAACGTAAACCGCCGATAAGCTGTGTGGGCTTCCATCTGCGGATTGTTGCAAATAGCGTTGGTTCATCCTGGCTAAATGACCAAATAGAAGTTTATTTCAGCATGCTTTCCGGCTAGTATCAACTCATCGCAAATATTTTTACGTGTTGGAAGTACAGAAGACATGAAGATTGATATAGGCGAATGATGCTCTTGCAGTATGTTTACATTATGAACTAAACAAGGACTTCGCATGCTGCACCCCCACATAGACCTTAATCGTAGTCCAACGCTGGGACCGCCAATTTGCCGTACACTTCCCTCTTTATTTTTTTAACGCAACATGTACCCCAATAGAAAGTGGACATTTCTTTTTAAAGCGCAGTAGCTAGACGATGCGGTGACAAGGAAATATGTAATGAGAACATACGGCAAAGTTCTTTACGTCACACAAGATGCTTATATTATGGAGAAGCACTAGGCCACCACGCAGCAGCGCCCGTCAGGCGACGCAAAGCAATGAGGGTGCCTGATACCACGTCAGTCAACAGGGCTTAGGACGCGGCATGCTTGGGTTGTCTCGACTGGTCTTGATGAGCTGGGCACGGCGGGGAATGGCCATGTGCTCTCTGCAGGGCATGATCGGTGGTGCAAGGGGTTGGGGCACCTCGCGGCGAACGTGGTCAAGTTCAGGTCACGGGTGCGCTGAGGCTGGGGAAGCTGGGGACAGGATGGGGTTGAAACCATACACACCGCGAAATGTTTTATGGGGGGGGGGTGGCACGGAAGCCCTTAACGACAAGTCAGGTGAATGGTGTATTTACAGTAAATTTCCATGATGACCGTGACAGATCCCGTACAAGTTGCAGCCTCACAGAGCTTCCTCGTAATCGTGGGATGGCTACAATTCAAGCTCCGCTGACCTCTTCATGTTTTTTGTGACAATTTAAAGGAATATAAAACACGCTTTTCAGAAAGTTGAACTGAATTACATGGTTTGCGATGATAATCTTACATCTTTGCTGTAAGTTGTTATTCTCGGCCTGAGGTTATCTTCGATGACAAAGTTCGATGTGAAAACTTTCTTGAGCTATTTTCTCCGTACGGACCGGTTCTTTTTCGGTTAATCATAAGCAGGTCATTTGTATTTTAACGCAAATAAAAGTTAATGACATACTATTATACATGTTGTTTTGACCATCGTATTCCTTTTACCAGGTGTTAATGACCAGATCTTTTTTGTCATTGGAATGTTGAGGTAACAAAGTTTATTTTTTTTACAAGTAGTTGTACCCCATCCCTGAGACATTGCAAGAGAGATTAGAGAAAAATAAACAAAAACACGAAAGCAAGCAACTGTGCTCACAGTTTTGTGACACAAAACATTCTTCCTTACTTCTTCATTGCTTAATTCACTCTAAGACCAACAAAATTGCTCCTGACTTTCGCCTTGCACGGAAAACAAGATAATTTGAAGCAATTCATAGTATACCTGAGCGGTACAATGCCCAAACCATCTGCACTACGGGTTTTGTGAACTGCTACTGTCAGTGAAAGGAAGGGGCGTGTGAATGCTGCTCTGTTTGTGTACAATCTTGTGCCACAAAATAACACTGTGATCACGCATATGGTAGTGTTTTAGTGAATGAGGGGACGAGTGAACATGTGAAGATGGTAAAACGTCTCGATCGGAATAATTGTCAACCGTATAGCCTTTGCTGCACTGATCGAAACTTGATTTTATGTTGCTCGAGATTAGGCGACAAAATCCCGTGGTGGGCTGGAAAATCGGTCTCACTAAAGTTTTGTGATGCTTCGTCTTGCATTCTGAATTGGAGTAGTGCATTCTATGCTTTAAGTAACGGAGTTGCTTTCGAGCTTTTGAACTTATCGGTTCTATATGTTTGGCCAATTTAAGGTCACATGAAGAACTGAGGTCGAGATATTTGAAATTGGGCACATGATTTAGAATTTGTGCATTTTTCTTATAACTGAAACTGAGAGGCTGATTTTCATTCGAGAAATTATGGCTACAGTTTTTCTGTAATTTACAGACACATGCTACGCGAACTACAACCGCGGAATAATAGAAATACATTGTTGAACATTGACTGGTCTTAAAAATTACTAATACAGCACAGAATTATCGATACAGAATCATATATTTACACGTGATCAAGCAAGGACTTCAACATTATAATAAATACAACAATTAAGAGAGACCGAGCACACCGGACGTGATTTCAACATGGGATGATTCCTTATGGTAAAAATGACAAATTGAGATCGAGAAACCGGATAATCGGGAGTCGCTTAGAGAGACACTAATGGTTTTTGCGGCACACGTTTTCACGACTTGCCTGAGTATGTATTTTTTTATCCGCAAATGTAGTCAAAATAAAATTGCCATAGTCAAAACAAAATTGCCATCTCCAAAGTTTCCCACTAAACACTTTATCCCTCCATCCACTCCATCTCATGCCTTTGCAATGGTACTGTCTCCCTTGCCCAATGATGGTTTTAAGTTGACGTTCGGCAGGTTTGCTGAATTGGACTGCATAGCTGCCGAGCCGTTAGTTGGGATATTTTATTATGTTGTAGCTGAACAACCGGGAGAGTTACCTGTTCATTTGTTTAAATGTAGCCTCCAAATAGAAAAAGTTCTTTTAGTTTATGCCGCGTAAACCACAGAACGTCGTCGGCGTTTTTATCATACCATGTTACTCTCAGCTACATATTTAGGAATAAGTTGACATGTTTACTGTTTTATTTTTGCCTTAACAGTTCTGGAATCCCTGGCAGGTTATACAAATTACGCGTTTTTGAAAGAATTTGCATACCTGCCAGTGAGCCTGTATTTACTGGTTTGTAAATACAACGAAGAAGGTATATTCAGATATAGACAGATGGCGGTATGGGCATAACAATACAAGTTTAAATGTCTACTTAACTTCTGAAACTTACTGTGTTTTGAAGTACCGCTTGCATGTTCTCTTCTGAGATTGTGTTTTCTTTGTTGGCTAACCGTCGCAGAGCTAAAACTAGAGGACTCAAAAATAATTGATTTACATGTAGCAAATTAGCGAGCACTATTCACAAAGTACAAAAGTTCGAAATGCATTATGAAATATTTATTTCACAAAAAGTAAGAGAACGTATTTTATTTTGGAAATTGTTTTCAGCAGCACTGGTAGCGACTAAATAATTTTATTTTCAATAGGTTCGTTTACTGACAACATGTGTATTTTCTTTAGGAGATTTCACGGTGCATATAATTGCTTGAGCTTCTCTTATTTCATCAAAGTATATCCTTGTTAAAATTACTCGTCCCAAGAGCTTCCCCACGAGTTTCCCCAGCCTCCCCCATTTCCCCATGACCAGCCATTTCCATCTGAAAAGACAAAAAAGTCAATTAGTGGAGTTTATTTTGTTGTGATGTATGAAAATTATCTGATTTTACGCTGAGTCAGGAAAATTTATGCTCTAAATAAATTTACCTGCTTTGAATCAACTTCATATTCTCTCTAATGTATCATGTAATAACTGCTACATACAGAAAGAGCATCTTAGGCTGTCTCGTTTCTCTACGGGTAGTGTTGCTTGGTAACTAAACTCTCAAGCTCCTTTTATGTATTTTATTTTAAAAGTACGCGTTTTAATGGTGGTAATATACTTTATCTTTCTGTACTTTTAGTATTTTTGTAGCTTGTATGTAAATCCTATACTTCTGCAAAATAAACGAGAATTCGCATACGACTTTTACGCTGAAGGGAAATATTCCAGAATTATTGATGTGAGGAAAATTAGATGTGCATATTTAACTGCTCTGGATGTATTGTCTTAAGATGTTGATTTTTCAATTTTCGCACAAAGTATGGCATTATGTATGGCCTGAATGCAAAAATCAGACATGTATGGATAAAGCCCATTGATAAAATAAATGTGGAGGGATGAATTGATTCATGGAGTCTTCAGTTCAGCGAAACTGATGTAGAATTCCTTACGTAAACATTGCATCGAAAAGAAATATGCCATAGAAAAACTGCACTGAAGTTCACTGAAATAACCGGATGTTGCTCAGTGGCGGCAGCGGCAACTTCGATGTTACGTTCAAAACGCGTGTGTAGAATTTCCGCATATGAAGGCGTGTTGCATATCCCGAACGAAAAATTTTGAAATAACATGCACTTCAAAAGAACAAAGTACGAGTTAAATTCCCAATTTCAAATGCCGCAGATATGTTTTGTTTGTAGGGGTAAGAACATCTAAAATGTTTAAAAGAGGCAAGGGGTAAAGTTTCACAACCCTGACTTGCGAAAAAATACGACGAACAAGTGTAAACAAAACGACACCCTAGAAACTTTGTACGGGAACTCTAGGTTATTGCTAGGTGTACCGGGTCATAGATTGCTACCTTATAAAAGTGATGAACGACACGACTACTGAATTTGTTCATACGACGCATATCTGATTGATAATAAAAAGCGTTATTCGCACAAGAAAAAGTTCAATTAAAAGGAATTCATTAATCATAAATGCTTGCAGAGGAATGTGTCAAGGAACTAGCGATGGACAAGTCCCTCGGTACTATGATTTCTGACACAAAAAACGTTTTGCTGGAGGTTAGGGATTATTTCTTTTTGTATATATTATGCACATGTAACAACGGTTTGTAGCACAACTGTAGCACAACTTTCGCTTCGAGTGGCACTAATATGGGGCACACCACAAACATGTTCCAGGAAGCATGAGTATTTTAAAATATAAAAGGAAACTACCGCAGTTGGCATTTTAATTGTTATAACGAGTACAGCTGCAATAAGCAATTACCGCAACATCTATTAGAATTCTTGAGGCGAGAGAAGTAACATTACCAAAAATGCTTTTACTATCCCCAACTACTCCACAAGGAAGGATTTTGTGACTCGTGGAGCTTGTTATAAAGTATTCCAACCACCACGTTTAGGATGGGTGGGAATAAAAACTCTGGGGCCCGTTCACCGGCCATGCCCCTGGCACGAGTTCCCTTTGCTGAACGGTCGCGCCAACGGTGGGCCGCAGCCACTACAGCCTTATGTTTTCGTCTTTCAAAATTCCCCGGCTATTTTTTTTTCCGGAAGGATACATTAGCAACTTTTCTGTACTTATCCTAAAAACAATTTAGGGACGAGGTCGGCTGCTGCCGATATTTCACATTACACTTCTCGTCAGCTTTTCTGAATTTTTGTGTGAACGCGAAGTGGCTACTATATTTTCAGGAGTGTTTTAGTCGGCGGGCTCACGCACATTTTACGGAAAGTTTCTTATGATTTGTATTAGGCTGTTGTAACGTTCCCTTTACTGGCTGCGGCTCATAACACGACACGCACACTGATTTAGCTAGTGAATATTTCAGGGTTACTACTGCTGCGCTTCATTTCCGTACCATGGTGGCTTAATTGACAGTATTTAGACTGCATCTACCGTTATCCGAATACTGAAAAAATCGCCGTAGTTCGCCCATTCCTACTAGTCCTAAAAATTTTGCTGAACCAAGCTGGAGTATAAATTAAGTGGAGACGAGTGAGAGAATATTAGCGCAGGATATTTTATTCGCGAGCCGCACCGTTACATTGCGATTTGATGTCTGTACTCTTGCGCAACGGTGCGTTTCTGACATCGCCATTTGATCATTTTGAGAAAGATTGATAAGGGCACCTTCGCATTTATATAACCAATTCTAAGAAAAGATTTGTTTGTTCAATTTTCTTGTCGAACACCGGTGTGCTCTTTTCGGATTACGATTTGTATCAAATTTAGTAGGTTTTTATTTCAGGAGGAACGTACTTGTGGAAATATGAACTTCTTGAAATAGTCAGCCTATAACAGGAAGAACAGAAGGCTAGCTAAGGCTGAAATTTAGTGGACTAAGCTACACTAACAAGTTTAGAGCTATGAAATTGATCTTTACCAAAACATAATTTGTTTGACCGACTGCTACAACTCAAAAATTCTTTGTTTGTCATTATATTCAGTGCGAAAGAAGAGATAGGTATGAATAAAGTTCTCCTGATTTGGAAGTGAGATACATTTTTTTCCGCATTTAGGAAACGGTACGTCTTGGCGCTTACGCCTCTTAACTCAAGAATAACACATTTAATGAGAAACTGGTTCGGGAAAATTTGGGTAAATGGCGTCTTAGGTAATGCTTCTTCGAAACTCGGATATTTAAAGTTAGTATCTCCACCAAAAAAAGATAGAAATTAGTGTATTGGGGTTGATGGCACAAATAATCTTTCAAATGATGGATATTTGAAATAATAAAACATTGTTCTCCTGGAGAAATTGTTTTGATAATTTTTATTTTTGCAGCAGCCTGTTTATATTCATAGGTTTGTTTTATGGTTTCCTCAATGCCCGTAGCCTACTACGCAATGAAGAATACACATCAGGAGCGAATTACTTGCGTCAGTTCAAACAAGCATGCTATCAAAAGATGCTGTCTCATTGTTTAAAAATATTGACATTTGAATAGAATTTTATGAACAGAGAAACTATTCAATACAAAAAATTATATAGTGATCATTTATTACTGCACCCGTAAATACCTACAACTTCAAAAATAAGGTGTAGATGGTAGACCAACGGAAACACTCTTGTAAATTCAATTTTATGGTGAGGAGGTAAAATGTCGCGAAATGCCAGACGTTTAACAATAACCAAATAATAAAAATAAAAAGCATACTTACACCTGCAGCGCCGCATGCAGGTCTCATATGTGGGAAAGTTGTTTCCATTGTTTCCACATCCTCCATAAAGAAATTGGTAGCATCTGCCGTCTGCGGGTAGGTAGAACCATCTCTCTAAAGAAGCCCTACATGGACCAGTGCTCGGTCGCCGATAGCAGACGTCCCGTCGCCCTCCACCTGCGGGAGAATATAGGTAGCTCTTTCGCAATTTCTTCCAATGAGAAATCTGCTTACCAGCGACTTGTACAATGGTTCTTCCTATTATATTATGAGAACATGGCTAGAGAAGTGAACTTTTACTTAGCAATATTTTGACGCATGGTTGTTGGGATATGAAACATTACCTTCCTTTCATTTGAGCCATAGAGTTTTATACAAATAACTAGAGGGGAAACTGGCACTAGTGTGAACGCGAACACGGCAGCGGCGCTTACGCTTCAATGAGATGGGTAGTTCTGGAACCGGATTGCGTTGGGTCGAAACGGGCCTATGGCTGCGCAAATTGTGTTTTTTTACAAAAAAATCGTATTGCCCGGTTATGTGTTTGCAAATTACATGACAAACAACAAAGTTAGTGACAAAAAACTGGTTCTGTACGAAATAAAACGGCGCGTTTAAAAACAAAACGCGTAGTTCAGGACGTTTGTGGAACAGGTTTGCCACTTGCCCCCAACTACAGCAGGACGCAGACTTCTTTAAAAACTATTTGTAAGTTTAGGCCCTGGTGGTTTGTAATAGGAAGAGGAAACTTTTGTGCTCACAAAAAAAGAAAAACCGATTATGGAGAAGTTCTTCTTGCCTTAATTAGCGACATTATTCAAGTTGCGCTCCTATTAACCGCCGGTGCTGCTGTTCTGCGCTGTAGAAGCTGGCGTTCGCTCGAAAGGTGTGGCTGTTCCAAGCAATTCGCAACGGTCGTCAGCTTTGACAATACATTGCTCTGCCAAATGAGCACCACCGCAACTCCCAATTCGCAGACAACTTCGCCGCACAGATTACCGTCATTTGTGTTTTCGTGCTCGCTGTGCGGCAATGAAATAATAACCCACCGAATTCGCAACTCTGGTTATAAAACATTCCACTCAGGGTGACGTCAGTGCACGCGAGGCATGCAGTTCAAGAAGTAACGTATTTTTCATCGCTTCTCCCAACACCCCGCGGAAGCAAATGCGTTCATGTAAATCCAAAATGAAAACGAAACTACCTGAAATCCAAAGCAACTTCCACAAGCCATCGAGCGCCAATCCGAATCCAGAACTACCCCTTACGCCCATGCAGGCGTACGGTCGCAGCGCCAGATTTCTCTCTATTTGTATTGTATGAAACTCTATGGTTTGAACTCACTGGCCTAAAATACACTGCACAGAAGACCTCGTCCTTATATTCTTAGAAAAGTAGACTGGATATCTTGGGCAGTAATTTTGATAAGGAGGAGAACATTGTTTTGTGAGCGGTTTGCCTAAAGACCTTTTGTACACATACTACGCGAACTTTATGTACCTGCTTATTACAATTGTTTTTGGAATCGTTGTACAAAAAAATGTAAAAAATCACATAATTTCACTGGTTTTATGGGGAAATAGCCGCATTACGCACATTAGTTTTTATTTGAGTAAATGCTGATATTGTGCTGTGGCAACATCTGCGTAATATCACAATAACTGGCCAATTCTTACGGCAATCACGTTTCGAAATACCAATAACAAACTCATATTTTCAACCATTACTTACCCCACCAATCATCATCCCAGAAGCTATCGCAGTATACGGTTGACCCTGAAACAAAGTTAGAAAATTGTAACAAAAGTTGACAACTCTACCAAATCTGTTTCGCTTATGTTACAAGAGTTAGGCTACCCATAATGTATGAAAATTATTTTTGCTTTCAAACAATCGCTAAGCCTTAAAGCGTAAGTTATTATCATGGTACAGCAGCATAATAGCAACAACGTTAATACCCCCTCTCCCCCCCGGTAACATTTTCTTATGTGTTATTTGATTCCTCGAGACGGTATAATTTGGCGTTGGGTATTAAAATGATTGCTTCTCCTATACGCGTAATACATGTGATTTCGTTATTCCCAGAGAGGCGTCCGTAGACAAACAATTCATTCGAATGCTACATCGACAGGAGCTATCTGAGGACACTTGGTAAGTCTGCGTACACATTATTTAACAGACTAATAGCATTGTAATTAGTGTTCTAAGTTTTTTAAATGTTCCTTATAAAATAACGGCATATATTATTTTTTTGGAACTACGGAATCATCATTTCAAAGCTTTTGAATGGTTGATTTATCAAAAAAGAAAAAAACATGTTTGTTTGCCCGAACTTTGTAACGAAATTGGGATCATTGCCGTATTTATTGCGATGTTATTTGTAGTTCACTATGCGTTTACAGCAAATCTTTTTTTTTACGAAACGTGTAAGCAACCTGAATCCCGTGCATTAGCCATTTCTCTCTTGTAAAGAAATATCGCTATATTGGTGTAATAATAATTGATGACAAGATATTAATGGACAGGTAGAATTTTCAGAAGGTATTTTAATGGTTAATTTATTTATCTCCTAAATGAATATCAAGTGATAATCAAATTCGGGTGATTGATACCTATTTTTAGATCTCTGGCGTTCGATTCAATGAGTGCTATGATTTACTAGGGCTCTCCAAAGAGATTTGTTGTATTTGTGCCTGCATGCATTTCCATCAAGTGAATTTTTTCTGCGCTTTAATAGCTTTTTAGACGAAGAAGTACTAACATCTCGACAATTGTGAAAACATGAGCGTAAGCGTATGCCATGAACAAAATTTGAACATTCACGTAACCAGCACGATGTGTAAAACTATAGCAGAATTATTAAAGCTAAACGCTTTCGCCTCATGCATGTTATTTTTTGCACGCATGAAATATATCCAAAAGCAAAAACCTGTTGTAGCTTCTCTTTTCTGTGGGATGAACTGAAATGCCTGTGAAAGGTGTGTAACGAATCCTGAATGTATGTTGTTTCGCTGCTGTATTGCAATTTATTGCGGCGCCAAAACCAGATTTAGTACAACCGTGCGGTAATTATGTTTTCATCTGCAGATCAGTGAAATTTAAACGTGTAGTCTTTGTTACTCTTACTGCTGTGCGATGCTGTTGCAGGTACTACAAAAATCTTTCTACGGTGCAAACTAGCGTGATTCGCATGTTATTTTGTAAATTTCGCTTAAACTGCACAACGACCTTCTCAGTTATTTTTCTGGAATGCAGCTTATTATTTTTCCCTTTCCGCAGTAACCAGACTGTTTGCGAAGAATTTGTGGAAAACTGTTTTCAAGGCGTGTGCTTAACCTGCAAATATTGTTCATATATGCACAAAAGGACAAGGTTCTGGTAGATGCAATTTTCCACTAATGGTTATTTTGGTTTTTGAGTTAGAGCTTATTATAGCTTAAATAGTGCGAGCCAACATTGGCGACACTACGCACCTCATAGTGGACTAGCATTTAGAAGGAATCTGTAAAGACTGTTCTTGCTTATAACGAACCACCCGGGAACGTTTGTTTGGTTTTCTATATACTCATGCCAAAAAATCCGCTTAAGGGGAACACCCTCACAGAAAATTTTCGGTTAAGACGTAGAGCATTTGGGGTGATCGCCACTAAAAGCGATTCTGGGTAGCGAAGATAGAAGCCTCGGCGCGGCGCGGCGCGGCGGGGTACTCACGCGAACAGAGCTAAAGAAATGTAAAAGAAAGCCACAATGCCTAGTTGATTCGCCCTGAGGAGGAAGGGAGGGTGAGAGACAAAAAGGCAAGCACATCGAGCTAACACTTTTCCCACCCTTCAACCCTTAGAGCCAACGGCAAACCAAAGAATGAAAGAGCGGGGCTAGTTTTGTGGCAGCTCTGCTCTGGAGGTGGGAGGCGCACAACTAGGAAGACAAAAATCTAAACAAAAACGAAACGGAGAGTTCGTGTCCAGGAACGAAGCAGCCGTCTAGACCGATGCCCTTTCTCAGGCGGAGCATGTGAGTTGGAATGGGTTCGAATCATGTGGTTGCTTAGAAATAAAGGAGCTTCCTCTGTATTTCTTCTACTGCGCTGCTTGAGGCAGCGGGTGTAAGATATCTGTCGCCGTTTGGACTTGATAATATCAGGCAAGAGCACTTGAAATCCGTCTTCTATAAAGTCACGCTCTCAAATAAATGTTTTTTTTTCGTAATTTTTCGTTATTGTAAGGGAACTTCATTCACAATCTTGAGGAAGGACATTTTCCTGCACCTGGGTGTGTTTCCTATTCTTTTTGTGGATCAGCATGTGATAAGCCAAATTTCTGATAAGACGAAAAAGTTATCGCTGTTTCTCCCAGTTCGTCTTAACTCTAGTTTCTTCAGCATTGGTATCGCAATATATTTTCGGCATTTGTGTTATCCGAATGTTGGGAGTAAGTATTTTATATTCATTATTACCCGCGTTTGTACACGTGTTTAGGCCTTCGCAAATGCACCTTCATATTAAAAACGCACTATGAAATTTTATACTGTCACTGTGTACTAACGAGGGCGAGCGCATATCCTCGGTTGGTAGAACTGAATAGAGGAGATGACAAGAATTGAAAACTCTTGCTGTTTGTGAGCATCGTATTGAAGTTTAAAACAGATACCGTGTAATTACGGAATGTTGAAATCATGGAATGGACCTCGAAAAGGGGTACCTTATGAAAAACTCCCAATTTTTTTCCCCAAATTATGTGCGTGAAATGACCATTTTCAGTGAAGGTAACAAAGCAGAAAACCTGTCTCATCGACCATCAGCGCTCCCACGGTAAATGTATCCTTGGATCTTCTCCCAATAAAGGTATACACATGAGCAACAAGCTGTGCGAAATTCAGGGCTGACAGCAAGCAAGATTTAGTAATGAAGTATTAGCAAGCGGCTATTAAGATGTGGTTTCGGCCAGCGGGTTTCTGATTTTCGGGTTGGGGAGTAGGGAAACCACCTGGAATGGTTAAAAATTTTGGTAATGTTTTCAGAGCATACTTCAACAAGACTGACGAAGGACTGCAAATATTGCTCTACGCAACAGCAAACCTTTCTGCGTTGTCTTTAGCGATGGTCGAATTGTCACAAGTCCTTCGGGGAAAAAAAGTTCAGGAAGCTTTTTTTAAACATGCATATGAAAAAATTGCAGGTTTGAATATGGAGCAAAGTTACATTAATACTGCTCATCGCTTGAAATTACATCCGCGTCTTAGTATGGCGGAAGTGCGACTTGGTATGAATAAAGAATTACAGTTTAATTACGTCAAACCAAATAACACGATACGTAAAAATATTTTGGGACTGAATAAATTTTGAATGCACGTTTCTCTGTGCGGTGTCTACTGTTTCACAGCAGAAAGTTTCTCCAGTATAGCTACATTAGGTACCACTGAAATGCACATAACTACGTATGTAATCCATCTACAATTATTATATTTCCGAACAATAACTCTCTCTTGGTCAACAAGGATCAGAAAGTTGGTACCATACCTTTACAGGTATATAGAAGTGGTCAGACGTTCTAAGAGCAACATTTAAAGCGGCTACCCAAGATGGGGCCATGAAAGGTATGCACGTATTTAAGATGGAGGGACAAACGAATATTAGGACGCAGGTTCAGTTCGGATGGTGCTGGGCAGAATCGGTCGGCGGGCTCGTGTACATGCCCTAGTCGTTCACTTGACGCAGATGCGGTGATAATGAAGATGAGGGGGACTATGACGACGCCTAGGTCGATTGCGATTATGGTGATGATAATGACGTTGAATATTTGGATCAACTCTAGCGTTAGTGTATTGTTTTAGAGGAACAGATATCAGCTGTGTATAAGGGAATACTTTATAGCTTTGTAACGAATGTAAGTGCGTACTCCTTGACTGATAGAGAAGGGCCTCGCGTGTCTCTAATTTTGGAGCTTTCATATGAATAATGAGAGACTAACGAAATACTGTAGCGCCTCTGTGACATTACGTTTCGAGTGGGTGACGGAGGAACTGATGGCTAAGGTAACTGTGGCTTTGGAGACGAAAAACGAACTTGTACATTGACAACAATATTTTAATGGAAGCTACTGAGCGTAGATGATTTCCAAACTTCCCTACGCCTATTTTATGCATAAATAAGCAAAAACAACACACGCTTATTTTACGATACGTCTACGGCAAGAAACATATGTGAGCTTACATGTGGCTGACAACACGCATAACAGTAGCACAAGAGCAGACATGGCGGCCTTCATGACGCAGCCGATATGTGCGTGGAAACGTTGTGGGGGCAACACTAGGAGGAGTCCTTCTTTTATTTTAGAATACATTTAAAGGATCCAAAGCGGGCACTCGTCATACGTGGGGCCCTGTAAAGAAAACGATTATTCGTCCACAAAAAAAACAACCACACAAGACAATCCTACCCTTCTTTTGGGAAAACGCGTGTTCCTCTACGTTGACAAGCCATCGAAATCCTGCATTTGCTATTGTTATCTTACTGGTCGCTCTCGGGAGTATATATAAATTTCTCAGAATAAGGGCCGTTTTTGTTGGTCTGTACAGGTAGAGATTCGCAAGCTACATACAGCAAAAAAAAGATTTGGAGCAAATCAATCATTCTTCAACCTTGCATATTTCAACGGGCGGTGCAAGTACATGCCAGGTGCAGAAGAAAAGCTTCACTTAGACCGAAAAAGAACGCCAGGTCAGTGTGCAGAAGCGTTCGAAATGACAAGGGGTTGTCAGCGTGTCCCCTGAATGAAAATCTTAGAAATCCAAATAATGTATTTCTCTTATAGCAGACAAATTCGAAAATGTGGTTTAACACCTTAAAGAATTTTTAACACTTAGATCGGTTCCTGGTGAGAATCTTTATAGAACTTCAAAAATAAACGCCAGTGGTCAGTGAATATTTAGAAAACACACGCTTATGGCAAAAAAACAGTTTCTGTTTTATAGACAGAAAAGGTGAAATAAATGTGGTACCTTACGAATTTGGTTGTCCGTAAGAAGGTAACATTGTTAGAAGTCCGGTGAAGTATATTTATAGAACTTCAAAAATAACACAAAATAATGAGTTGTCACCAAATCCGTGGTGGTTAGAATGAGAAATTTCGAACGTTTCTTGAACGAGAAACTTAAACCCAGAATATATTGCCATATTTCTCTTATAGAGATTTATCACTGAAGTCTGCAAGTTCAAACTTTTCACTCTTGCCTGCGGTCTCCCGCGCCACATTGTTGAACGAGAACAAGACATTCTGGTTTAAATGTTCAAACTTTTCAACAGAATAATTAAGAACGAGAGCACAAGACGATATTTACAGTGTTCCTTTATAGAAAATCTTTAGGACAGAATATTGGAACGCACGTGGATTTAGGGCACATGATACTTTATAGAAAATCCACCGAATGCAGAAAAAGTACTCTGTTGCCTGCGGTCTCCCGCGATTCACTATCAGCGCTGGCATCGAGGCTCCCCGCCGGTATTTAAGAACGAGAGCATCCGCTACTCTTTGCCTGCGGTCTCCCCGGAAAATTTAAATTGACGCAAACCTTTAGCGTGTTTACGTGGACGAGGGCAACGCTGAGGCAAGAGGAACAATGGACGAGGGCAACGCAGTGAGAGGTGAGCGGAAAGCGAAGGGAGGCATAAAGGTAAAGGTAGGGGTTGCCAAAAGAAATCCGCACGCACGTCAGCGCTGGCATCGAGGCTCCCCGCCTGTGGCAGTGGAACGCGGAAAATTTAAATTGACTTGTGCAAACCTTTAGCGTGTTTACCTTGGGAGGCAAAAACTCAATAAGCGTGAGGCAAGAGGAACAATATGAGAGGTGAGCGGGAAAGCGAAGGGAGGCGTTATATTATTTTAATAATTTTTACTTGCCAAAGAAATGAAAAATGGTAACAGGATGATGACAATAGTATTTTGTTGTCATTTGCAACGAAAGGAGCAGATACACGGCCATTGTTTTTCTGGTTTTTGTACACGGCCATTGTTTTCTATAAAAATGCAAAAACTGTTTTAAGACTGTTAGGGAGAGAAAAATACAACACATGAATCGTTATATTAATTATTCAAATTTCGAAAGGAGCGTTAGGGAAGTGGTATATTATTTTAATAATTTCTGTAGAATTGTGTAGTTCACTGCATTTTATTCATTTTTTCCGTCTGCCGTGAACCGAAACAAGACCGGAGGCCTCTTATGACTGCTGTATAAAACCACTAGTAGATAAAAAACAGGCTGTTTGAAAAATAAAATAATTGCAGGAAAAGTACGTATGCTGTTGTACTATAAAAATGACTTTTTAATGTTGAAAAATACAACACATGAATCGTTCAAAGTGCAATAGGTGAAATACCACTGTAGAACAGTAGGGCGTCTTGCCACGACATTGTTTCCGTCTGCCGCCTTGAACCGAAACAAGACCGGAGGCCTCTTATTGCTGACTTCAACGATTTTTAAAAAAACAGGCTAAAAAACAGGCTGCACATCAATAAATTGCAGCATTGCAGTGGCGTCAAACATTTTGTGCAGAACTTTATAGCGAAGCAGTTTGCTCAAACGAACATTCCTTCGGGAAAACGCAAAACCTGAGCGGGATAGTAGAAAAGGGCGTCTTGCCATTTCACGATAAGCTGAAAATCGGTGATGAAGTGTGGATCTGGGCTAACAAAAAAAAAAAAACTTGCCTTCCTGCACTCTAACAGCGCATGAAAAGGAGCGCACATCAATAAAGCCAGCAGCAGTGGCGTCAAAGGATGTGCGAACTGGTTGCGTTAACGACTAGCGCTAATTGCGCTCCGCCTAGAAATGAACTAACTGTGTAAGGTTTAAACGCCCAGTGTTGCCAACTTGAATATGTTATTGAATATTTTCTGCTTCTATGCGATCCACAAATAAAAGTGGTAACCGAGACGTAGATGCATAGGAACATCCCAGATTCTGTGGTAGTTCGTGCACCCTATCAATGGCCCGCCGGTATGGCCCGCCGTGACTGCCTGTCCCGCGAGGGTAGGGTAGCTAATTGGTAAACTTTTGCTTACCTAGACTATTCTGACTATTCTACAGCACATACCCGACCATGAGTGTTTGTTCTGGGGGGTAAACAGCTGCGGTTTTATTTTCCCGGTATGTGCTGGATATAGGCCTCGTTGCAAATGTGCTGGATATAGGGCCATTTGTGTATGTACATTTGTGTATGTACAAAGATGACTGCTGATTATATCTGGGAAATTCAATCTTGCACAAAGTGACTGGTGCAGAAGATATCAGTGTTTTCTGCTGTTTTGAACCCTCTCCTACAAGTTATGCTCATGTGGTATTTTGTACATTGTACAGACTGTTTCCGGTTACACAAAAGTAGTCGGTAATGCCCGTTTAGTATTAGACCTAGTTTTCCTTCATTAAAGCCCGCCTGCGTTCACAGTTTCTGTTACAATGTTATATCCAATCACTAATGCGTGCTGCTGTTTTGTCTTATAGGGGGTAATAAAGAACACCCCAAGCAAGGTGATCAAATTGCGAACATTTATTGTCATTCAGATGACCAATCCATCGTAGACATTCTTTGAAACTTCTGTGACAACCTCCCAGTTTAGTTGGTATTTTATCGAATACCCTAAAATCTACCATTCACTTTTGCATCGACATATATGTTCCCTCCAGGCTTCACCGCACCAACCAAAACAATCCGTGGATATCAAGGAAATCATGCGGCTACATCGCAAGTATAAACGTGCAAACGGCGTCATTCCAATCCCTTTAACTCGGTTGACAACTTTTGCAGCAATTCTTCCTGAGGGCAAAGAGAAACATTTCTTGCGCACTCTCCCAAAATTTACCAAGCACTGTCCCGATTTGTTTTGGTGGTACATAGGCGTTTCTACTAAAAATACCGGTCATATATCCATTAACGACTCACGAGTGACTCAGCTGTCATCGCTAACCACTTCAAGAAATGTTCTTACTCCGTATTCTCCTCAATCCAAGAAAGTACGTCGTTTATATACCCCTTCCCAATCTAGCTTTTGACTTCATAGTTTTTGGAGGTGTTATAAATATTTCACTCTATCACAAAACTTAATCTGAACTTGGTCGTGACAATATACCCAATGCCTTTCTGCATCGTTACCCTAAACCATAAGGACATATTCTTACTCATCTTTTTAGGCTATCCTTCGACTGCTGCAAAATCCCTAATGGCAGGCGGATGGCATATCTTGGGCCAACCTTTAACTATTGAGACCGCCCACAGGCACACAACTATCACCCGATGTCTGTGACGTCTAGCACGCCCAAGATGTTTGAACACGTAGTATCCAATGTTATTGTTTAGTTGTTAAAAGCTAAAAATATTCTCAGGCCTTTGGTGCACGGATTCAGAAAACGTTTATCCACACTCACCCAGCTCATTGCCAATATTCGCGAATTCCCTTCTTCACTTCATATGGGTGAAAAAAATTGACGTCAGGTTTCTGGACTTTAGTAAAGCATTCGTCCGTGTCCCGCACAGCAAACGTATCCTCAAGCTTATTTGTCCTTGCAATAACCCCCCTAAAAGGAATCTAGCGCTATGTATATAATCGAAAGTGGTTTGTTGCAATAAATGACTCCAGGTCCGGCACCCTCCCCCTAATTTCTGGTGTTCCTCAGGGCAGCGTACTGTGACCAGTACTGTTTTTGATTTACAATAATGGTACCACTGAGTGTATTGATGCATAATAGACAGGTTTAAAATTATTTTCTGGAGACTTTGTACACTTAAAGAGTATTTTATTTCCCTTGTGACCACGTTAACCTCCAATGTATGCGTGATCACGCCTCTGAGTGGTGTGTGAAATGGGCTATGGAATTCTACTGTGACAAATCTGTATTGTTTCAAGTAACTAAAAGCACTGGCAGGCGCCTCGTAGGGATTGTGAAATCCCCTCCCCCTACCGGATAATGGCTGCCGCGAGAGCACTCTGTCTTGATTTTACCTAACCGGTCAAACCGCTTCCGCTCACTGAGTAGCCAGAGTCACTGTCAATTACTGATAGTTACGCTGGCTCATCAGTGAGCGGAAGCGGCTTGACCGGTTAGGTAAAATCAAGACAGACTGCTCCCGTCCAATACAGCTTGTTTCGTTGCGGAACTGCAAGTGATTAGTCTGTATTGATTTTACCTAACCAGCCCAACCACTTCCGCTCACTGACTATCCAGCGTTACTATCAATAATTAACAGTGACTCTGGATAGTCAGTGAGCGGAAGCGGTTTGCCTGGTTTGGTAAAATCAAGACAGACTGCTGTAGCGGCCGCCATTATCCGGTAGGGGGGTGGCGATTTCACAACACCTAGGAGGCGCCTGCCAAACCACATATTATGGTTTTCTTACAAGTGGAGGAATATAAATATTTTGGGCTTATAATAACTAACCGTCTGAGTTTGTCCAGTCATAAAAAAATTGCGGGTCAGCGTCTAGAAAGCTCGGGTTTTAAAGACAAACAAAAAGCCGCACCTGGTCATGCGAAGTTACTAGCCTATGATTCTATTGTGAGGCCTTAACTGGAACACATATGCGCAGCTCTGGAACCATTTTTAGAAAGGGTTTTTCATAAACTAGATATGGTACAAAGGAAGCTGTCCGATTTATTTATAACTGTTTTGACAGCGGTGCGTCACCTTTATGCCTCATGGATAACAACAATATAACTTTGAAAAAGAGGAGGCAGATTGCGCAAATCAAGTTTATCTTTTCACTTATCTCACATAAATTAAATATTAATCCAGAATTTTACATACAGCTCCATTTATCTCGCCATACTAGATTGTGAAGGGGTGGGCCACGTTCGGGTCTTTCAGAGGTTTTGAAACAGAAAATAAGGCAGAGGTACGCGCAGGGGATTAGTTCTGAAGCCAAACGAAGAGACATGGATATTGCATGAGGAACGATAACATTGCACGGGACGGCTCACCCAACACTAACGATAGACACGCAGAAATCGGAACGTCGTCCATGGGAATTTTGATGCGGCCGGACATTGTCAACGCAACAGCATCGCCTCGTAAATAGTACCGCGATCATGCCAGTTCTCACCCTCGCAAGCGTGAGTAATGCCAGCCGGGCCCCGGCTGCTGCCCCACAGCTACTTGGACCACCGGTTTCCGTCACACTCGAACGCGGGTCACGCACACACAGGACGCCGAGCGGGCGGCCGAGCAGGTTGTGCTGCGTCCGGAACTCGTCTTCTCGGATGGCACTGGCGTCTTTCCTACCGGGACTGTTCACAGCAACAGACGTTCCACCAGACCTTCCGCCAGCCACACATGCCAGACTTCGTTCTCGCTCGGGTACTCCGGTTAATACCCCGTTGGGAATTGCCCAGAGGTCTTGCTGCGTGGGGGTTGCACTCTTCGACTTTCGGCCACATTGTCTCAATGACCCCTACGTAGTGGACGTTTTGTAGTGCAGAACTATCCACGCACAGTCTGCATCGCTGAAGAGGGTCGAGTCGAAGACTTGGGAGCACTAAAATAACCAAACACTAATGTTCTGCTCAGAAGTATTCAAATTGAGAAAGTCCCAGGGCATACACTCATGAACGCTTTCACCCAAGGGGTGAGCAAATTCACCACACAAATTGAAACTTTCTTTTGCGCAGGCGGTTTGAAAAGTTAGCTTTCTAAACAGCATTAACCTATTTGACACCACGGTTGGCACTCTCTTTTCTATGCTCAGCAGGAAACTCATCCGTCTATATAATTAGGCTCATCGCTAAGCTATTTACAGCTTTATCTCATTAAAGCTGGACATTTTCACTCGCTAGGTTCTTTCACTCACACAGTCTGCAGTCTGACGTAGAAGTGGGGCTAGTGTGAACGACATGACGGCGAGCGTCTTAGCATAACACTTGTCAAAGCACTGTCTGGCTAGCTCGTTAGTTCTGGTCTATTAACAACCATCGCAAAACCTCACAAGGCGTTTCGTATCACCTCGGAGACCAGCCCAATAGAAGGTCTCTAGAACATGGTACCCGGTTCCTCAGATAACTTCATGACCGTCTTCGGCATTCTCGTGGACCATTTCGATGATGTCATCCGGGCAGGTCTTGGAACCACGAGTTTTTTAGATGCGAAGCATCTCATGCTCGTGGCTGTGTCCCTCCCTCTCTCGTTTTCGTTGTCTGCGATCTGCACTATACTGCGAATGCACGTATTTTCAGCCCATCAGCATTTGGGCTGACGTCAGCGCAGTCCATTATAAAAAGAAATAGTTAGGCCGCGCCCGGTTTCGATCCCACAACTCCCTGGCCGCAAGGGGAGGTACATGACGCTCTTCCCAGTGCGCTACAAACCGGGACGGGAGCATGGGCTACGAACGCGCCTTGTGTCCTTCACTCATTCAAACTACGTCAAGAAGCTACGGATGCAACGAAGGCTGAACGTCAACGGAAACGACGAACTGTAATCTAATGGGAGCTTCAGTCGACCCCATGGCTGCTTCTGCTACTACTCAGGGTTCCCCTACGGGAAGATGGTGTAATTTTTTTTACTTCTTCCGCCGGCCGGCAGTTCACAGTCCCGGTACAAAACGTTGGCATCTAGAAAGAAAGTTCAGCAATTGCCGTTCCCCGAGGAAAAGTGTCTGTTCATATTTCTGAAACAGCTTTTCAGGTTGTTATCTTTGCGCTGTTCCTCGGCGAGTTCACAATTAGAGGCGTCGAAGCAGCCCGTTACTGTTACTCTTAAAGCCGCAAGGTAGGTCTTTTCCTCGGCGACAGCAGAAACTAGTACGGGGTTGTCTTTAGACGAGAATTGTTGGGAAGCCTTCATTTTCCCTGGCTTCTTGGATATAGTGAATCTGTCGTCCCGGCTCAGATTCTGATTCCGAGGCGCCCGCACACGTAGTATATTGCTGAGGACTAGACCGTAAATAGGCTTCTTCATGCAAGCAGCGGTTATTTCCCAGTTAAAGTAAGGCATATAAATGTGAATCACCGCCTCCTGCAGGGTGTTTACTGAACCATTGACAAGAATCATTGTGCTGGTCTTCCCGGTCAGGCGGCCGTCTAAAACCAAGAAACTTAGTACGGTCGCTGAATTGCTTCCCGAGTCCCGCAGCACGGTTCCTCTTTCGCCTAGTACCCGTCCTTCGACAACGGGCATGTCTTCGATGAGAAGGGTGAAATTCTTGTGCCTCTTGTGATGGCGCATATTCTCGGTCTGGCTGCCGGATTTCTGGGAACGATGCGGGTTCTAGCAGCTATGACGAGCGGTAAAACATTTGGGCTTCGCCCAAGCAACCACCTTCTCATCGCCTCTATCGCACTTCACTGTCTCTTGACCAAGCTTTCCACATATCTTGCACGTCGGAAAGTCCTTAGGTGTGTTGAGACAGTTCCCAGGACGGTGTTCGACTCGGGTTCAAAGAAAGCACCTTGCAGGTGGCCTCTTCCTCACATCAAGTCGTTCTTGGCGTAGGTCCCGTATATTATCAGCAGCTTCTCCAAGGTTGGGTAAACATTAAGCTGCCAGAAAGGGGTCCGTATACACTGCAAGCGTAGCAAGAGACTTGCACTCCTGTTCTTTTAGAAAAACGCCGAGCTCATAGCGACAGCAGCGAAGGAACTGCTACGAGATCCTGTGATCGCGGCCACCGTCATACGTCTTCGCATCTCCGACCATCTCAAAACAATGATGGAAATACCCAGATAGCCGAGCATTTATCTGCTTTCCGGTCTCGACATCTTGAGCCCGTGCCGTTCTAAACTTTTTCTGATTGCCTTGAGCTGTGAATCGGAATGGCTGTACACGGCCTTCTGAGTCTGGTAGATCAGGTCCAGTGTGTATAACCAATCGAAGGGATCGGTGAGGCAATGGACACGGTAGCTGCGGTGTCATTTACGAGCCTCCAAGGAGGTTCGCCAAAACCAAGTCCTACAAAGCCCAGTCGTCGGACGCGAGAGCAAGTGGTCCCAACTCTAAGGATGTCAGCGACAGGAATTCACCTTTCTGGTAGAGGGGCTGCCAGTCGTTCCAGGACGAGTGCTCGGTAAAGCCTCTAGAGTCCTCAGAGACAGCGGGAGCAACACCGCCATCGCCCGCTGTGACCTGGTCGACGACGACTGTTTCACTGGGAAGTCACGTCGGTTGTCCCTCTAGACGGGTCCACGAAGGAACTACCGGAGGCGAAAATCCAAGTACAGACTCCGTATTTTGTAGGAGAAGTTAGGCTGCATGCAGGGCTGTCCCTTACGACCTGGTCTGGCAATAATTTCCAGGGCGTAAGGGAGCCTCACGATCCAGATCTTGATGGGAGTACGGAGTTATTAGCGACAGTGAAAACGGGTACGAGCACCCTAGGGCGAACGCTGCCTTCGGAACCGCATACAACTGTTTTCCGCCGTGGCAAGCGCTGAAGCACGGCAGGACATACGCTTAAGGCGCCATTACTCCGGAACCGTAACCTCAACATGTTAAAACTAGCCAGGAACCAGCGCGAAGACCCCATTTTGAGGTCTTCCCTACCGGAAAGTTGGGAAGGAATCTCGCTCTGCAAGAGGCCACCATACACTTTCCTCGAAAGTGAGGACCTCTTGTATTGGGTCTGTCGCCTTTTAACTGGAAATGTGTTCAAGCAGATAGTAATGCCACAGACTTTCAGAGAGTCAGTCCTTCGACTCGCAAATGAGAGCCTCATGCCTCGACACCCGGCATCTGGAAGACGACTTATCGAATTTTAGAAGAGTTCTACTGGCCGGATTTTGGACGAGATGTGAAGCGTTTTGTGCGATCATGCAACGTCTGCAACCGGAAAACGACTGAACCGCAAGTTGCTGCGCATTTTTGCTCAACGCTCCTAATGCCGCAACTTGCTTGTAGCACACCGGTATCGCAATGAAAACGTGTAATCAACTTCCCGACAAACCCAGGAGGTGATACAAGCAGGCACAATACACGAGAAGGACTTCGACACCTGGATACGCAACCTTGTTTTGGTGGCATTGACTTTCATGCAACTAATTTTTTCAAGTGTTTTTTGAAAAGCCGACGACACAAGGGGCCGCTCCGCAAAGTAAACACTGTTACCAGCAGTGTCGTGTTGTGCGGGCGCGTGTGTAACTGAACCACGGTGCATACCCGGCGTTCATCGCAGTTTAAGTTAAGTGACGGCATCATGCCCGTGATTGCATTGTTATCAGTGCCAATTTTTTGCCCTGCCTAGGTGCTTAGTAGAATAGTTGTTTGGTCTCCTCAACAACTTTCTTAAGGTGGGGGTGATGTGATGAGTGGCTCGGAGGGGGCACGGTGGAAATATAGGTGGAAGAAAGAGATTCTTCACTCGCGCATGGAGACACCAAGAATCCGCTGGAAAAGGACACCACGGAAGAAGAAGAAGACGAGGGCGTGGTGTCAGCGAGCAGCGGGGCGAACCCGGGAAGTGCAGGGCGACCGAGACAGGTGCACGGTTGGACTGGGCATTCCCACGTCAGACGTCCGGTCGACGTGCCGTCCGCTACGATACCGTCGCCATCGGTCACCAAGGCGAGCTTTCGTCTGGGTGCGGCTCGGGCACGAGTGATCGCAAGGCTCTGCCGCGTCGTCACGTTCCGGCTCGAGCCAGGGTTTCTGCTGCTGCGAGGCGACGTTCGTGGTGCGTCAGCGGCCCCATGCTCCTGCTCGGACCGCCGGGTTGCTAAGTCCTGGCCACGACTTCCGGGCCTGGTGTGCTTGGTCGCGGAGGTGTTCCGGAGCGTCCCACACCAGCTCGTTGGTGACCTGTCCGTGAAGCGGCCGGCCAAGTTTGCGACCATCACCCTCGACGACCACTGCGCCCCAACGAGACATACCTGTGAGCCGTGCTCAACGCAACTGTTTTGGGGTCTAGCGACAGCCACTGCCGTGGAAAGCTAACCGAACCCGTTTTGCGAGCATTTCTTTTTTGAGTGACCTTTCATTTCCTTGAGTTGGCTAAATATGTTGTGAACACATTCCGTCCTGGGTGTTGCCGGTAGAGCATTCATATCTTGGGTTCTGCACGATCCTAGCGCCACAGGCGCTTCTTCTCCGTCGGCGGCCGGATTTCTGGGGACGTGGGGTTTCGAGCAGCCATGACGAGCGGTAAAACGCTGGGCTTAACCCAAGCAACGACCTTCTCATCGCCCCTCTCGCACTTCTCTGTCTCTTGACCGAGCTTTCCGCATATCTTGCATTTCGGAAAAGCTTAGGTGTGTTGAGACAGTTCGCAGGACGGTGTTCGACTCGGTTTCAAAGAAAGCACCTTGCAGGTGGCGTCTTCTCACATCAGTCGTTCTTGGCGTAGTGTCCCGTATATTATCAGCAGCTTCTCCTAGGTTGGGTAAACACTAAGCTTCCAAAAAGGGGTTCGTATAGCAATGCAAGCGGGGCAGAGACTTGCACTCCTCTTTTGGAGAAAAACGCCGAGCTTATAGCGACAGCAGCGAAGGAACTGCTCCGAGATCCGTGATCGCGGCCACCGTCAAACGCCTTCGCATCTCCGGCCATCTCAACCCAATGATGATAGAAATACCAGGAGCCGAGCATTTGGCTGCTTTTCGGTCTCACGTCTTGAGCCCGTGCCGTTCTAACGTTTTTCTGATTGCCTTGCGCTGTGAATCGGAAGCGCTGTAGCACGGCCGTCTTGACGTTCTGGTAGTCGAGGTCCTCGCCTGCGGTTATACGACCAATCCCGACAGAGCCTATACAGTGAGGCACATGCTCACGGTGGTACCCCATTTTTTCTGCGGCCAGGCTTGTCCAGTCGCCACCAGTTAAAAACACTGCAAGTAGGCATGCAGGTCATCGCGTCGCTTATCAAACAAGGGCAGGAGCTTTCGGGGATAAAAGGGCGCGTCGTCAAGGCGGCCGCCGCAACCGGATCTGTCACCGGCACTTGATTTTGCGCCCCTTGCTGCATACGAGGTCGGCACTCTAGATGTCTCTCCCTGTCATCCGCTTCCCGCTTGACATCACGTTCGGCTGCTCGCTCTGCCTTGAGCAGAGCCCCCTCGGTCTCTACGCGCGTGCGGAACTCCCCGCCCGACAGGTCTAAGTGCTTTCCGGCGGAGGCTATCAGTTTGTCCAGATCTATGCCCGAGCCTTGAATCCACGACCATGTCACTAAGATCTCCACTCGAAACACTCATGATCCTTAGAGGCTCGCCAATATTTGTGAAGGGGTGGGCAACGTTAGGTTTCTTTCAGAGATTTTGAGACTTGGTGTTGATCATAGGTGCACTCAGGGGATCATATTAGGAAGCCACCAAACGAACGCACCTGGAAATTACACAAGGAACGATAAAATTGCACGGGACGGTTCACTCAACAATAAAGATAGACCCACAAAAATCCAATTGTCCTATATCGGACTTTGGATACAACCGGGTACCGTCGACGCGGTGACGTCGGCTCATAAATTGTAGCGCCATCATATTCGTTTTTGCCCTCGCCGGCGGGACTCATGCTGGCCGGGTCCAGGCAAACTCGAACGAGGGTCACCACTACACCAGACGCCGAACTGGATGCCGAACCTGTTGTGCTCCGTCCGGAACTCGTCCTCTCGTGTGGCACTGGCGTCTTCCCTGCCAGGACTGTCCGCAGCGACAGACGTTCCAACAGACCTTCCGCCAGCGGCCCACGCCAGGTCTTTTTATCTCGCGTACTCAGGCACATACCCTTTTGGGGATTGCCCTGGGGTCTTGGTGTCTTGGGGTTGCACTCTTTGCCTTTCGACCACATGAGCACATGGACACACCGACAAGCACACTTTAACCTCAATTTTCACTCGCAATAAGCAGTTCAAGTATCCTTTTTCCCATGCTCATTTGACTAATGGAATGTGTTGACGGCGAAAGTGTTTTCTGCAGGTAATGTTTCCCATTTTGAAAAACATGTTATTGCAGTGCATTAGCATTTATGCCCTGCTGCCGACCCTGGTGTATGTTTTTCTCCAAAGACACGTTCTCTGTTCTTGTTTTTCTTTTTTGTTCAGGTTTATCACCATTTTGTAATATGTATCACAAACATAGTTTTCAAATGTTTACTTTGAATTAAATACTCTTTGTACTTGTACACTTGCTTGGTCTACGGAATGCAGTGCCTAATAAATAAAACAAAAAACAAATACTTGAAAGACGGCAAATTATTGCACAGAAATAAAAATCTATGACAAGCCAGAAACTCTAAATGACTTTCACAAGGCAGAATACGATATTTACACTCTCTCCCGAGCTGTGTTTTGTGATGCAGAGTGCGTCATTCTAATAGTGTACCCGTTCATCAAAGAAAACACTGTTACAGTGATCATCCTGTTAGTGGGCTTTATCGCAAGGCAACTATAAATTTTAAATACAATAAACAAACTGCAAGGCGCATCGTTCCCCCAAAAGGTAAACAAGAAGAAATCCAATTAGATTATGCTCAAGAACTCTGGCGATGAACTCCCCTTGAATCACTAGTTTTAAATCTTACATGTACCTTTGCATTGTGTGGGGGTGCTTGTTGCATCGGTGATGGTGTCCCAGCGTGATTGATTTGCTTTGTAATGGCTGTTCCGCGGCATGAATTGGAGCAGCTCTGCGCGGTCGCTGTTCTTGGGATAGAGGTAGTTTATCGCAGAAGCACCCGCTTCTTCACGGTCTTCCGTCATGGTACATTCCTCTCGCTGTCTCTAATCGTGCTCGCGAGGTTTCTTCACGGCGAGGGAATGGACAACACTTGTCGCTTGATTAGCTTCAGGTTTGGCTCTCTTCACTCCGTTCTGCCACGCCCGCTTCTCTTGAGCCCCGCGTTTGTGTAGGCGATTCCGTTGCGCATCTGCTGCTCATGTGCGTTGTTAAGAGTCCATTGCCGATATATTGAATACACAAAGTACCAAAGAGTGCCGTGTTAAGTGAGCGGGCTCAGGTTTTAATGACGATAGCCGTTCTTGGGCTACTTAAACGCAGAAATTGTGGTCTGTCTGTCTATCTGTCTGTGAATAAATTCAGCCACACGGCCAACGTTACGCGAGGTTTGTGCAGTAGTCTTATGTACTAACAGCAAACTGTAGACGTCTAATTCCAGTTCATGCGTTCATACTTGTCAACATTGATCAACAAGAACAATACATTACGCAAATGTAGGGGAGAAAATTCATATAAAAGCATACCTCGGCAAGTTGGCGCGGCTCACTCAAACTCACTCACAGTTTTTTTTGTCGAATCACCAATCACTCAAACTCAGACTCAATGCTGAGCAGCACATCTGCGCTCACTCAAACTCAAACTCACATTGAGCGCAAAACTCAGAACTCACTCGGACTCAAACTCAAAATGTACTCAGAACTCAAAATGTACTCAAACTCAAAGTGTACTCAAACTCAAAATGGACTCAAAACTCAAAATGTACTCAAAACTCAAAATGTACTCAAAACACAAAATGTCCTCAAACTCAAAATGGACTCAAAACTCAAAATGGACTCAAAACCACAAATGAAATCAAACTCAAAATGTCCTCAAACTCAAAATGGACTCAAAACTCAAAATGTACTCAAAACTCAAATGAAATCAGAACTCAAAATGGGCTGAGAACTCAAAATAATTCAGAACTCAAATGGCCTCACAACTCTCCCATGCTAGGAATTTACTCGGGGTCAGATGGACTCTGATTTATTTAGCAGTCAGTGTTTTCAAATTCACGCGTGGTAAAAATATTACGGGTGCAAATTCGTGAGCTCAAACTCTTGCATTCGCCACGACATGACACCGTAGCTCCTGTGAGGTCGGAAACAATTTTCGTTGCAGATTTAATACAGCTATACCTGCTGCCCATGAAGAGTAGCGCTGGTTGGAAGAAATTGTACGTATATATTGGATACCAAACTCTTGATGTAGGCTCCGTGTTCGTGTTTATGACAGAGGCGGTCCAGGCTCGATGGTGTGCTGGGTCCCCAGGTCGAAACAAGCAAGATTAGGTGAGGGGACGTGCACTGACTGCTCCGTTCATTTATGTCGAAGCTGTTTAGGGTTACGGTTCCGTGCATTGTTCCTCTGCGTCCTGAAAAAACGCATTGTGTCAAAGCGAACTGTCCCGCGAATCTCTGAAGGGCGAGGCGTTCATGGATACCTTTGCTGTTTTATTGCATAGCATTCTTTGCCGAGTACACCCCTCCCCCTATCCCCGCCATGATCTTGTAACGCCCTGCATATACACAAAAATGCAGATATCACGGAAGGTCAACCTGTAATCATTACAAAAGCGTAAATGTAGAGAATTGATAAAACTAAATGTTAAAAGTCTAAAAAAGCAATAGGAAAAATATCGAAAATGGCGAACCGTGTAACACGGGAGTCATAGATCGTCTCAGATTGGGTGAAAATGCAGAGAGGTGTGGCGCTAAAGAATGTGGGGTATCAAATTGAGTGTCTCGAGGAGGGAAATCACGTGGGACAAACAAAAAAGTGCCTCGTTGTTTGCTGAGGCACTTGTATTAGTTTTTATTAGCATTTGCTAGGTGGGATGAGCTCTCGTAGCTCGGAAAAACACCACGCTGTCGTGTAAGCAATGACCGCCACCATACCCAGTTGTTAACTTCCAGCATGCACGCGTGTGTGAGTGTGTGTGTGTGTTTGAGAGTGTGTGAGTGAGAGAGTGTGTGAGAGAGAGAGAGAGAGTGAGCGAGAGAGAGTGAGAGTGAGAGTGTGAGTGTGAGTGTGAGAGAGAATGAAAGTGAGAGTGAGAGTGTGAGTGTGTGTGAGTGTGAGTGTGAGTGTAAGTGAGAGTGTGAGTTCGAGTTCGAGTGAGAGTGAGAGTGAAAGTGAGAGTGAGAGTGAGACGGTGAGTGTGAGTGTGAGCGTGAGTGTGAGCGAGAGTGAGAGTGATAGTGAGAGTGAGAGTGAGAGTGTGAGTGTGCGTGAGAGTGAGAGTTTGTGTGGTGCGTGAGAGTGAGAGTGAATGTGAGAGTGTGAATTTGAGTGAGAGTGTGATTGTGGGTGAGAGTGTGAGTGTGAGTGTTGATTGAGTGTCAGTTGAGTGTGAGTGTGTGAGTGAGAGTGTGAGTGTGAGCGTGAGTGTGTGAGTGAGTGTGAGAGTGTGAGTGTGAGAGTGTGAGTGAGGGTGAGAGTGAGGGTGTGAGTTTGAGTGTGAGTATGAGTGGGAGTGAGAGTGAGAGTGAGAGTGTGAGTGTGAATGAGTGAGTGAGTGTGAGTGAGTAAGTGAGTGTGTGAGTGAGAGTGTGAGTGTGAACCTTTTGCTATATCCTCATAATTATAACCAGAAATCATTTTTATATTTGTCCCATGTGATCCCCGTCGACGAGAACTTTAATTTGATACCTCACACACCCTAGCAGGGTCATATGAATTCATACCAGTCAAAATAACCATGACTCTCATGACTGTAACCAGGACGCATTATTTAAGTGTCCGACGTGATTCCCCTAATTGGAACCTTCAATTTGACGCCCCACATGCTTCAGCGGCCTCACCTTGAATTTAACCCAATCTATGACTCATAATGACTATCTCATGATTCAAACTACCAAGCCTTTTTTTATTTGTACTACGTGGTTCCCCTCGTCAAGACCGTAAATTTGATACCCTACACGCCCTAGCGGTGTCACTTCGAATTTTACCGCAATATAAGACCCGCCATGGCAATCTCATGGTTATAACCAGGAAGCATTTTTGTATTTCTCCCACGTGATTCCGCTCATCAAGACCATTAATTTGATACCAATCACATCTAGCGGAATCAATTTTAGTGTTAAACCAATCAATGAATAACTATGACTATCTCATGATATAGCCCTACCACATTCTCGTCCCACGTGATTTCCCTTATCGGAACCTTCAATTTGATGCCCTGTACACCTAGTGGCATGATTGTGAATTTTAATTTAATTTATGACCCTTTTTGACTATGTCATAATAGTAATCAGGAAGCACATGATTGCCCTCATCGAGACCTTTAATTTGATACAATACACGCCCTAGCATCATGAACTTGAATTTTAACGGAATCTAGGACTTACCATGACTACGCCATGATATATCCATAACGCATTTTCGTCCCGAATGATTCCCCACAACGAGACCTTGAGTTTGATTCCCCACATGCCCTCGCAGCGTCATTTTGAATTTTAACCCAATCTATGACTTATTATGACTGCCTGATTACTGCAATCAGGAAGCATTTTTTATTTACCCCGCGTGATTCCGTTAATCCGGACCTTTCATTTGATACCTTACACGCCTTAGCCTCATCAGTTTCACTTTTCACCCAACCTAATGTGGTCATTATTCTGTGTTAAGGGGCGCAGCCCAGTCAATTCAGCTAATTCATTTGAAACAGCAGAAAGGACAGCCCCCGCCCCTATTTCCCCCCGGCTCTCCCCTCTTCCTTTGTGACCCCTAGTATATCAAGCCGTTAACATTAGCAGGCGAACAACCAGCACGCCAGCGCCGCCGTGTGCTTTCCCACCACCCTTTCCCACGCTTTTAGTGGATCCTTCACGAGGAAAAGTTAAGACAACCCTTTTTTATGATCTCATCAGTCAATTATCACTCACGCGCCCAGCCGCGAAAATTAGGTATACCGCAAGTGCTTATGGCCATGAAAATTCAACAAGAAACTAAAAAAAATTCAGACACCCCCTCCCTCCCAACCGATTATGCAGATCGCGATTGGTGCCGTACCCGCAGGTAACCTGAATTCCGAGCCCACAGTGACGCATGAAACTTAACAGCCACCCATAGCTGCCTGCTAGGCTACTCATATTTACTCAAACTCAAAATGGACTCAAAACTCTTATGTACTCAGAACTCAAAATGTACTCAAAACTCAATATGTACTCAAACTCAAAATGTACTCAAACTCAAACTGTACTCAGAACTTAAAATGAACTCAAACTCAAAATGTACTCAGAACTCAAAATGGAATCAGAATTCCCTAGGTCTCAGGCGTACTCAAACTCAATCGGACTCAAACTCAGTCGGGATCACTCGGCTCGAACTCACTCAAGCTCAAACTCACCATGCCACACTAGCCTCGCACTCACTCAAACTCAAACTCACGCGTGAGTTTGAGTAAAATGAGTTGAGTGAGTGGACTCATGAGAGAGTTCGCCGACCTCTGTATAAAAGAGATACTTACAGTGTTCCTTTACAAAAAATAATAGATGCCTGATTTTCTCGAAAAAATACCAAATATTCCACAGAAAAAAATTCACAGTCTCAACTGCTGTCACCCGCGCCACTATAGTTTCTGGCGGCATTTCAAGAATTGAAGCAACAACAGTTAGGAAACGTTCCACTAGATCGGTCCCATGTTCTGCTTGGAACGCAAGTGGATTAGGGCAAAGTGGTTCTAGAAACTTTGAAGTCGAACAGCTCTACTCGCGCGCGTCTCAGCCGTAAGCCAGCGCTGGCATCGGGGCACCCGGCCTCAAGCAGTGAAACGCGGTAAATTTAAAGTGACTTGAGAAAACTTATAGCGTGTTCACTTTGGGAGGAATGCGACGCAAGAGGGACAACGTGAGCGGGAAATCTGGAAAGCGAATAAAGGCATTTACTTGGCAAGGAAAGAAGGAGGAAGGAGGAGGTACGTGGTCAATGCCGCTGCTATTTATTCAAGTAATCTCGGGTTGTCACCGTCTCTTAGAAATATTTAGCCCATAGCGTATGCGCTGTGTATGCAATATTACAAATAACGAGATTTCGTTTGGCATCACCAATTTGAAGAGGGTTCTTTTCTTTGAGCGAGGAGGACCGCGATGCTGAATAAATTTTGGAATTTTGTGACCCCTCAGGGGCTACTTATTTAGCCTGTATGTACAGGCCACTTGAAGGAATGCTAGCAGCTGCAGCCGCAAACTTCACAGGCAAGGCCTGTAAATTCGGCAGAAATGGGCAGGCACACCTGTCCATAGCCTCCACACCGTTAGAAGCATAGGGGCTGAAAGACCCGGACTAAACCCGGAGGTTCGCTAACAACAGGGCGCATCGCCATGGCGTGCGCGGTGCCCATTGTTTGTGGGACAACCACGGGGCTGCCTTTATATCCCTAGAAAGCGCCGGTATTGAAGGGGTTCCAATACTCGAAGTATATTCGGCATGTTAGTCTATGTTGAAATGCGGCAAGTGGCAAGCACATCACCTTCTAGCTGCATTAGTGTTATGTCCATTCCTGCTCTTGAGGAAATGCCAGGCTTGGCGACTTTCATGCCGATATTCTTCCATAGCCTAGATTGCTATTTTTATTTTTTTGTTTTACAAGGAATAGCTGCTCACGCCACGTGGTGGCAAGTCGCACCACGGAGTTTCACGTTACACCAGGCAACACCGACTTCCTTAAATAACGCCCGCGCGACACTGAAGCCCGTGTAAATTGAGAGGGACTGTTATTCCAGGTGTATGAATTTGATTTCTGCAGGGTCCCATATCTAAAAATAATCATTAGCAGTGCGTGGACAATCAGCACAGGTTGTATAGAAAGGACAGGGTGTATTACGTTCACTGTGGGTATCCTTGTGCTTAGAGAGGTTAAGAACCCCTCTCGATGCTTGCCCCACAAATAGCCCATTTACAGCACTTTCAGTAGGGCTATGACCGCCACCATTCGCGGTTTTTACAGTTCGAATTTAACATTTCTCCTCATGGATTAAAAAGCCTAAGCATAGGCGCTCGCGATACACTTGCCGTTAACGTAACCACGAAAGGCGCCTGTGCTGGTGATACCTAATAGAAGTACACATTTGAAAATATTTCTCCGCGTCAGCATTGTTACAAAATGCGATCTGCCTTACAATCAAAGCACAAGCATGCACTGCATGGCTTTATTGCTTCAACTTTGAAGTGGGCGTCATTTGCTACTCTCTATGGAGTGAAAGTCAGTTGGGAAGACTCTGTTAAACAAACATTAGGAGACTTCCTCTTTGCTCATAATTTGTGAGACAAAACATGTGATGGTGTATATGTTAATAAGCCGTTTTATATTTAGCATTCAAAAGGACCTTTCTGGTTGTTATGAGTCCAGTAATTTGGTTGAAATATTTCGTGCCGTTAGACTCATGAGTTTGGAATCGTTTGTGCCATCACAGTGCCATCACCACAACAGAAGTGCAGGGCATATCATAAACCTTTACAAAAGACCACGTATAGATGACGCTGTAAATAGAAGAACTTATCTCCTACTAAAAGAAGTGGGAAATCTCTATTTTAACCGAACGCACATGAGATCACAAAATTGCACCTTGCTAAATGCCGATTCGATTCTCTTACCCAGCGGGCGTTCTCCGGATGGAGGTGAAAAGCGAAAACGCCCATGTGGTCCGTATTTAAGCGCAGGTTCATGATCCCGAAATGGTCCAAATTATTTAGGACCCCTCTTCTAGGGCGCGGCTGATCGCCTGCGTAGAGTCGGTGCGTTAATCTTGATAATCCGTTTATCAGTTGCACCTTAGGCGCGACCACCCTATAGATCGTTTTTTTTTGGTAGTGGGAGGGGGCAGTGTTTGTCCCAAAGCCTAATTTCCGCCACAAAGTAAATTTTGGAAATATATAAAATTCCGCAATACCTAACCGCGCTGACTTTTAGCTAAGCAGTTGCTCTCCTGAGCCTAATAAAGCGGGTTTTGTCACTGCCGCTGGGGAGGCTTTTCTTATAGCGCTGAAAAGCGAACACACCCGGGTGTCTCGTTTTCTCCACCAGGTAAAGATTTCTCCACCAGCTCGTTTTCTCCACCAGGCAGGTCAAAATCCTTCCGGGTACTTCCACTATGGCACGCCTCAGAGCCCACGGGCAGCTTGCGTGCGTTAAACGTCATATTCATTACACTTATGGAATGTTACAGATTTTACGTTAATCAATCGATTGTTCAAATAACACACTATTTCAGAAATACTGTATTCGAGTGTTTGTTTAAGGAAAGTCGATGCCATTGCTACTTATCAAGAGACTGAGTCTGACAAATTTTGTAAGGTATGTTAGGCTGCGGTGTTCGCTTTTAAGTGAAACGCCGAACCTTGCACCGTAAACTTTTCTAACCAAAATACCTGGGCCGTCGTAACTTATAAATAGTCAAGCGCTTCCATTTTATCTATTAGGAAAAAAACGAGTAATGCGTCTCTTTCTACTCACCGTAATTTTCATTGTTTAATGAAAAATTTTCTCTATTAGATATTACGCTCGTAAAATGGAATGGGCAGATATTATTCCGATGTACATAATTCACCCAGCATAGACAACGAGCGTGATGTTTGGCTGCTGATTCTTCATTTTAAAGAAGATAGTTTTTCTGCCGAAGTGTCTCTCTGTCTGCCGATTCAGCCACCCGGCCAAAATTAACAGAATTTTTGAACGAGACGATTCATAGGTAAATATTCTCTCACTACTAAATCTGCGGTCAATGTAAGTGCTTGTCAGCATTGTAGAATAAATAGAAAACGTTAGGCACATCTGTGCAAAAACTGAATGAATGAGTGCAACTGGCCGTCTCGTTTTTGTGATGTTAAGATGGCTTTTTGATTTGTCGATTTAAAAAAAAATAAAAGCACGTTCAAAGCGAGTTTTTAACCCGGAAATACAACAACCGTCCACAGGTAACCCCTGAGGGACGGCTTCCAAACCAAGAAGTTTAACAGTAACAATAGATTTCTTAAGATAGCGCGCATCTAGTGGAACGGGGCAAAATTAAAGTGATTTGAGCAATCTTCTGCGGCGTTGATATTGGCAGGAGCCAGAGGGAGAGAGCGTGAGAGATGGGCGAAAAAGAGAACAGAGGCGTTCATGCATCAGGGCCAGTAGACGGGTGCTGTCTCAACACATCCTTTCTAGCGGATTGAGCAGATACACGGTGATTTTTAGACGCGAAGCAGCTTATGGTCGAGCCTGCTCCCTCCGCCGTTGTGTGGGCGTCGTTTGGCGCGTCCACACCCCCACTGCGCATGCCTGGCCAGGCACCGCTGATGATGATTGTGGCAGGATGCCCCTAGAGATCGGCAAACCAAAACATCCATCACGAGATAGCGTCGTGTTCAACCACCGTCGTCATCTTCCCGTAGGGGAACCCTAAGTAGTATGCGAGGCATTCCTCCTCACCTCTCCGACGCTCCACTCCTCTCCGGCATTCCTCCTCTCCTCTCTGAAGATCCTTTTCTCTCTAGGATTGCGTGACGAATGGCAACACCAGCAGCTCTGCGCGCGATAATGCGACGCAGCTCAGGGTTAGAGACGCGACGCTAGCCGCTGCATACTCCGCTGGGGGCGCCACTGTAGCTCCGCGGTATAAATGACGCGCGCGCGTGCTCCGCTCCCCTCATCTCCTCCCGCAACGCCGTGATCGAACTGAAAACTAATGAGAAATTGAGTCGACCTCATGGCTGCTTCGCATACTACTCAAGGGTCTCCTACGAGAAGATGGTGAAATTTTTTTATTCGCCTATTTCTCCGCACGACTAAAGTTTCAAAGCCCACTTTTTGACATCGAGAAGCTAGGGTCACGCCTGTCTTGCCGAAGTTGTTTTAAGATGCAGGTATTCAAAGCTTGTGAAACAAACAGCATCGCCCCATATTCAACCAAAGCCACCTGCTGCCTGCGTAGACTTCACATATACTTTTATATGCTGCACGAGAACTCACTGTATTTGAAGTCGAAAGCCTACAAGGACCGTCTCCTAGACTGCCTAACGCTGATAGTAGTTTCCCACTTGTTTTAGAACTGCAAGGGCCACATTCACGGGTAACATTTGGTTTGAATTATGGTTTGAGCACCATAAAAACATGCATTGGAAAAACTCCACGGCTTTGAAACGCTTCTTTCTAGGGACAAAAAAACGGTCGTAAAAGCGTGTTTCTACTTCAGAGAAATATGTCAGTATCTTCTTCGACCAAAATAATTACGGATGAGCATCACGGGGAATGGTTCGTTTAGAGCATCTGCAGATGTTCATTAGACACTTTCAGCAACGACAACAGAAAGAACGAGCTTCACTGTTGCAAAGATGGAGCACAGAGGAACCTTGACAAGTGGTAATTGTTGCCGCTCCGTTAAAATAAACCGACAGAACAACATAAGAAATTAATACATATATCAAGCGTATCAGACACGACTGAAGAACAATAGCTGCCAACTATTTTCTAATTCAGTATAATCATCCAATTTCTGCTTTTGCGTGCTAGTTTGGCTCATTGTAAAAGAGGCCACTCATTGACTCCAAACAGTCAGAATGCTCTACGTTTTAGCTGCGAGGGAGACAATCATTTCTGGGTCAACAACAGGAAATCGCTACCTTATACCATTCACCCAGTTATACAAAATGACCATTGGAATCTCCAAGCAATACTGCGCGATTTTCAATTAAGGAGACCAGATTACCGTCATCTTAAAAGAAGTCCACCAAGCACTGTTACTTTATTGCCACCAGACTGACTCCGTGAAAGAATGCGTATGGTCTGATCAGATGCTGCTTCTGAACTCAGAGAACCTGCGCGTCTCCCCCGAATGAGTCATTTTCCTCTTGTATTGTCCTGCTATCACTCACTGTGCAAACGCCCAGAAAGAAACAGAACAATATGACAAACTCGAGGTCATCGTTTCATGTGCGACGAGTGGGTTGCAGGTTCTTTTGGAAGAGCGTCTTCCATGGCTAACCTGAGTGCAACGACATGGAGAATATGTGAACTTTTTTCTCATAACGTAGGCTGGGAAGCGACCTCAAAACACTGAGAAATACGTTCACAAAACCATATGTACCCCACCACCTGGCTCAATCTTTCTGTTGGCCTACAAGCTTTGATCCAAGAACCGCGAAGAAATGCTGACCTCTTCACAATGTCCACAGGAGACTTTAACAGCGCGTTTTGTAGCGCGAATTACCTTGCAGATGACTACCCTTAAGCCTTCTGTCATTGCAAGGATACGTAGAAGACTGGACATCGTTACATTCACAAAGCTCCACACCCTGTTGTGCTCATAAAACAGAGTCATGGAACAAAAAAGGACATTCTTGCTATAAGCATACGGTAATCAGAAGCCAACCGTACACCAAAAAACAAAGGAAATTGAATTTCGCATCAATGAGAACCACCAGCAATACGGCACCAAAATACACGTGAGAACTGGGGATAACTGCTTTGGAAGTCGCGCTATTTGTGCAGAGAAATAATGCTGTGTCGTGGATAGGGATGGTGACTGTACTTTTTAAAATACGGGGAGATGGCAAATCGCCTGATTGCCTCGACCACAGCTCGAAAGAAAATATTCTTTCCCATTCTCTCCTTAGAATACTTCCTCATTTGATTTCGATAATCGGTAAGATATCGGACCATCGCAAACACTATGCACCATTACCGTAAGTACCACAACCCTTATCCAAACACACCTCAAGTCATCACTCAGCTCTACGAGTATTCACAGTACCTGTAGCAAGCTCCTTGGCCTCATTATTTTTAAATACTACAAACCACTGACCTTTTTATGCACGACAAGCGTGTAGAGTACAATGCGTGTTAAACAATATAACGAAGATAATGTCCCTGCAGAAGAGGTAACACCGTTAAAACAAGTAAATGCACCACGACGATCACATTTATTGGAGTTAATTTTCCGGTACTAGGGTATAGAATATCCCCAAACTATTCAATTTCTTTTTACAAAACTGCGTTTCCTTGCGAAATCTTTTTCAAGCTATCGTTGAATGCAAAATAGCAGATCCCCACTGGAAGCTCGCGGGGAAGGCTAGAAGAAATAGCTTCACCGCCCTCCCTTTAGTTGGTCGGACTGGTTTTTAGATGGAAATGGGGAGAAATTCCCTCCATCGGCAAGAAATATTCCCAATATATATTGTAAGGGCTTTATGTCAATACAATTCAACTACAAGGCTTCGACGTTTGATTTTGCTAAATTAAAAATAGTGATGTTTAAGCACTGTGAGTCACTTGCACCGATATTTTTGTTTATTTATTTATGAATTTGATTGTATTGTTTTCGCAGCACTGTTTCGATGTATGTCCTGCCCATTTTGTACTGTAAAGTTCAGGAGGGGTTCGCTACCCATGCCTACCTCATTGAAATTTCGGGCATGCATTGTCAAGAAAGATGGACATCGTATTTTTGCTGCGTTGTGCTGATTTCAATGTTGGGTTAAGGGATCTCGCAGTGCCTTTTAAAGCGAAGCTTTAGTCCTCTCACTGAGGCCGTTGTGTGCCAGTAAACCCAGCCGGAAAGCCAACATTCTCAGAATATGAAGATGAATGATCGTGGAGGAAGTAAAAAAAAAATAGTCGTACCCCGGCCAGAATCGAACTTGGGTATTTGCGTTAGGAAGCCGGCGTCTAGGTGATCGCGGCGTTTCGAGATGGTCAAAGCGAACGCCAAGCAGCAGGTACCGATTTGCACCATACATCCCGACTTTAAACCTTATGCATACGGAGTGCAAATGCAAGAAATGCTGTGAATATTTTAGAAAAATGGCGTGTAGCTTCAGAGTAGCACATAGTCGCAGCGTGGGATTGGCCATCCCTAGAATCGATCATAAGAAAGCTTCGCCTTCAACCATCATGGTAGCTAGTCAGATGTGTTTAAAATACACAGTAAAGAAAAATCCACGATAGACATATTCATCGTTAACTGTTACAGTTGCAGCGACATCCTTCCGTGCACTGGGGTGAATGCTTTTTCGAACTGCATCCTGCACTTTAAGCTCATATCCCACTAAGACATTGAAAAACCACGTTCGGGCGGGTTCAGAATGCGCGTTGCCCTGTTCCCACCAATCATACGCGGTTGATAAGTTTATATTTACTAGCACTCGCCGGAAGCTGCAGATGAACCTGTATTCTCTAAAGTTCTGCCAATCGCAATTTTAATACAAAGATCTTTTGCTTCTGATGATAACACAGATAGAACACATGCAGTGGGAGAAACAAGTCCTTCGTTAGTGCCACATGAAACAAACCTATCAAATGGTACCCAATAAGAAAACAGCTGTAGACAAGAGTTACCGTGAAAAAAAAAATGTTTCAAAACAGTATGCAGAAAACCGAAGCCGAGCTCCCTGTGTACTCTCGTGACAACGGGTATTACTCCGCCTACCATCTTCGCGGGGTACTTTTGGCACCTGTTTAAGCGGCACTTCGATACCTGCTGTGTCCCCTAGATACAGGTAGTCACTGCCGATACAAGTCTGATGATACGTTTGAGGTGGGAGATTAAGTTATATAAAACTGTTTTCTTGCACACCCAATTTGATGTCCTTCCCTTCCCTTGGTCTCGAATGACTACTTTGTAAGATGGGATTGAAGCCTATGACTTGACACTGTTTTATTACGGCAGGGCTTTGTGGCCGCTTTGTTCAGATCAACTGTGTAATACATTTGATCTTCATAGATTTGTCATTAACAAGGAAGGTGCTAGAACTAGAAAAAAAATACAAACTCTTGATGGAACAAACCTTAATAAAAATAGGATGGAGGACTCGTGTGTTGCGCTCCCGCTCCATATAAGCAAACATAAATTCCTTTACACGAAGCCGCTGAAAAAATGAATAAGGAATAATGAAAAGCAGTAAGGTGGGCCTAGTTCTTGAATATCTTCGAGTTAAGTGTCCTACAAGCCAAGGCATAAATTTCGGGCTATATTTTTAAAATATAATCACGAAAAAATGGTTGCAGTGTTTCACAGAATTAATACAAGCAAACCACGTGCATAAAAATGTTTGCTGCTTGTAAACTTTATGCACTCATCGTCCTATCGGTGACAATATTAGCAGATATTAGGACAAAGACAGCAAATACACAATAGAGCGTTTAAAGGAGGTACATGTGCATGTTTCGTAAAACCCGCGTTTTATCAAGAAAAACACGCGAGAAGTACGTCTCAAACAGAATAGAAGTGCAGATGCCCCATTGATGTCCGCTTTTTGCTTTCTTCACAAGGCGAAAACGTCTACTATATATCGTTTATTGCGCACCATGCTGGAGTATGAGAAGATTGCTTAGGTGTTATGGGGTTAACCCATAAAGGCCCATAAATTGGTGTTTGCAAATACTTGTCACGAAAGCATGGTCGCTTGCGGTAGTAGTCTTTTCTCATAATGTTTCATACCATAAAGTAAAGCGTGACAAAATGGCGTCTTCCCTAAGCCCGTGTTGAAGATTGTACGCACAGAAGTTTTTTGATGCGTCTGTTGCCACCACTGCGTGATACACGAAAGTCTGTGAAATGATTTAAAATAATATACAAGAGCGTCATTGTTGCGTTGCATGTGGACATTCTTTTCAACCAATCTGCGAATTGATCACCTGATGCACAACGAAGACAACGCTCCCAGTTCCTGCAGATGTAGAGTGTGGCATCGCTTGCGTGATATCTCGCCAGTTCATTCGCGCCAGGAAAGATCTTTTTATCTACTCAGTCCTCACCAACGTATGTTGTTGTTAGAGACTCCTGTCTCTCTGGCGAAACTGTCCAAGGCACTTAGGAATGTACTCGCTTCTTGAGACAAGAAGTTTAAGTAGCAACGGCTCCTCCTCCTGAAGTCACTCATGCTTACACAGCCGTATCCAGACCCACGTCGGCCTATTTATTATTGACTAAAAATACTCTTAAGGGCCCTAGGGCATAACTGACCGCAGTGGGAAAGTATAACTTAAGTGTAGTTGTATTTGAAAAAAAAAACAGCATTCAAAAGAGATGAAGAACAAGTTGTGAAAGATTCGTTCAACAGAGTGCCACAAATGGAGTGACACTGTTCTAACGCAAAGAGCGTCACGAATGGCAGCTTTAAAATGAGGGGAATCAAAACTAGCAGAGGTGGTGGAATGGAGATGGCTCCATTTTATGCTGGGTTTCTGAATAACAGATTTAGTTTTATTTATTTATTTATTTATTTATTTATTTATTTATTTATTTATTTAGTCTTACTGCTATCCCCATTACAAAGATTTTACAGTCTGGTTACAGACATAATTTTTAAAATGTTGGCACTCTAGAATGGATAAAACAAAAACAAAAAAAAGAACAGCAAGATCTGAATAATCAGGTCAAATGTGCTGCAAAAAACAATAAGGACGGCTCTGTGACTTGGTTGTTAGTTAGTTCATTCCACTAAATTATGGTACGCGGGAAAAAGGAATATTTGAAGCAGTAATTTGGGGACCGACCGAAGGGATTAGTGTCAGTTGATGCCTTTGGCGGGTGGCGTACCGAGATGAAAAAGAAATGATATTGGAAACATCAAGCTTCTAATGCCCTTTAATTAATTGATAAAGAAATTGTAGTCGTAATAAATTATTTCTTTCGGTAGGTGAAGGCTCATTGGCGCGATGTAAGAGTTCAGTTATAGAGGGGCGTCCAAAACTATTAACGAACAGTTAATAATTGCAATGCGACAATACGACGCGTGAACTTTGCTGCAATATTCAATTCATGATGACACGTAACAGGCGGTATGACAAGTACAACTTTTCAAGTATGGTTGCAATAATAAATTTGTGGATGAAATAGGAAGCGTTGGCGGCGTTAATGAATGGTTGGGTAGAATAATCGCATTTTTTATGAATGAGACACTTCATCTGCAGGAATAAGATGATTATATATAACGAGTAATATACCACATTTTTTACCTATCATTGTATTTGCAGAAGAATGTTCAGATCCGTTCGCATTTCACTCATGTCAGATTACTCCGTCACAGTTAGGAAAATTAATAATGCAGTTAAGCTCTTGTACATGTTTTCTAACTTGTGAAACTTGTCTGAACTGATGCTCGGAAGCTTAAAGAAAATCGCCTCGTTGACATTACCGAATATGGAAGGACGTTTTCTCATTTCCTGGTATAGATTTTTTCCTTATCCAACATCAATTTTAATATAAATGTCGTTCCTATACCATTCCTCCAATACTACCTCTCGTTGGGAGATTTCTACTGATGGGCATGCCGAATGATAAAAGAGCTATGAAGAATTGGAACTGTGTGGTTGATAGCTTATACAGTTGTATGCCCTGATTGCAAGGTCTTACGACTCTACAATGCAAGGTAATACCCATACGCTACAAAGCCATTCGTTGCGAGAGCAATACGCTACAGTGGTATAGTGGCGTATGTCCTCGTACCTCCTTAGTTCGTGCGCCGTAATTGCTGCACTTGTAGAGACACTAGGTATTGGCAAAACACTCTTGCGGGAATTTGCTTCCACAAGCGGGCACTGCAATTTATTTTGCTTGGCAAGATAAGACTTGCCAATCTTGCGCGTGCGAATTCTAGTAGATGATTTTATAGGTAACGTGACTTTTCACTAGAGACAGAAATTTTAGGTCAATTACTAATTTTGTTCAGTTCCGAAAAATGCCTTTTTCGGGGGTATATATTTCCTTTCTAGCTTTCTCGAGCCCATGTTCAGCTAGAAAGGTTCTTTCTTCAGAAGCCCGCTACTCAGTATTTTTGTGACACTGTTTGCGAGGAGAATCCCCGCGCTGTGCCTCACATGGTTAGACGCGGAACTCTACGCTCCATCACCTACCCTTTGGCTCTGGGTGACCCTTAGCGACTAAAGTCGACCTCCAGAGACCCGAACGCCGTATTACCGGTGCCGAACTTCACCGATGATTGCCAGAGTCATCTTTGTGTGATATTGTATTGTCTCACACTGTGTCCAAGTATCAACAGCGAGAAATGTCCAAATTCCCTGTCTATTTCTTAAACAAACAAAAAACACGCAACAAAGGGAATGAATGTGACACAACCGCGCATGCACCGATCAAGAGAAAAGATCCCGACGAAGGAAAACCACGTGAATATCTGACACGCGTCAGTTGCAAGGTTGTCCTCCAAACACGTGCTCAATCAGTAGGTGATCACGGGGAAATCGCCAGCCGTCAAGACACAGCAGGTATAGCCCGCATAAGGAAAAAGAGAAAGAGGTTTTACAACGAGAATTTGGCGACTACTTTAGTCTGGATGGAACAACTGTTATCTGGTGTACCGGTAATTTCAAGAGCGTTTACAATCTTGCTCTAAGGGTTTGTTGCAAATCATCTTGCGGGTTGTCTAGTATTGTTAATTGGTACAAAGAGCATAGCTACTGAATGATCTTAGTCCAAGCCGCTTGGATCGGCATTGAATTCTGAAGAACAGGATGCCTTAATTTTTTATCCGGAGTTTTTGCACTTTACTACACTAGCCTTGTATTCATGGGTGTTGTGGGACCGTAACTTTGGGATATATTGGTGTTGCAGTCCAGGGGAAATGAGCGAATGTGCCTGTTCCCCCTAAACCTGGTCTTAACTCCGAGTAACACGGCTAACTTTGCAAGACTTTCACAACAAACACTTCTAGGGTATTCCAAGCTTTTCAGCTCACAATATTGTAGCAGCCAAGAATATAATGATACGAGGCTGCACCTTAGCGTAACTCTGACATTTGTGTGCTTATTTCACATTCTGTGATAAAAGCCACCACCGGCATAATACATGTTCACAACTCTATATGGGAATGCTCAGATCATTTCGGAGGTGCAGGACCGGTCATCTGGAATTCCCGATGTACCGTTACCTGACAAATCCACTTGGAATTGTAAATCAGTGTCTGAAATATCGCATAAAGGCCCTGCATATTCTATGCTAAAAGATCTTTCAAAGGTTCCGAGCGGCAAACATTCATACCCCAGGTGAAATTACCAAATGGAGCTTTCCAACGTACAAGTACTATCCGCCAACTTCAGTGGACGTCGAGTGTTTCTTTTTGCGCGCAAATGTCAACTAAAATACATTGAAGTACAGGCAGTGAAAATTTGACACAGTTGAATTTCTATGGCTTCGAAGCCGTTGGTTTAGCAGTGAACAAACCAAATTTCACGTAAATCTTTCAATGTCGACCCTTGTAATAGAGATTTTCAAGAAGAAAAGAAAATTGCTTTGTCATGGCACAAGACTTGTCCATTGTTGTCCTTGGTCAGGAAGAATAGTTCATAAAATTTTCTTGGAAGTATCTGTGAAGATGTCCCTTATATACAGAAAGTAGAATTTTCGCTTTGGATATTTACCTAAACACTTTTGAGTGCCCATTATAGGCGCTCAAATCCTTGACTTTTTCTGCCTAAAGTTCCGGTCTCTACTGATCACTCATTTTGTTTCGGTTTGGCGATATAAATTACGCATTCATAAAACAAAAGTTCATGTTTTGGAGATTTTCTATTTTGGGTAATTTTAGGTAATCTTGTATGTGGGTCTGCACATTTTCTAATTCTAAACATTTGGAAGGAACAGTATAAATACCCAATGAAGTCAGGACAAAGTACGTCTCAACGCGAAAAAGCTTCGTACAACGAGGGTCAACTATTGGGTTTTGGTCGCTAAGTCTTGATTACGCGGGTGTTTAAATATTGGGGGGTAAATAACACTCTCTTGCGCGACAATTGCGTCCTAGAAATATAAATTTTTGGAGCTGCGTTTCAGTGACATCTTTACGAAACTCAGGCCACATTTTGGGTGATTTAGATTGCGTAACTTCTCCCTCTCGGTGGGCACGTGAATAACGCAGTTTCTGATAAAATGTCTTCCGCTTCTACTCAATAATCCCGCCACTTGGTCATATATGCAATAACGTTGTTGGCATGAATGCCCCTTTTTACATTTGCCTTCAAGTGCACAAAAGGAAGAAAACATATATCCATCAGCGACATGAGTGATTTGTTTATAGTTTAGGGTTATTTCCAGTTCACACTTTTAAGAAGAGCAGCTGCTTCTGCGAAACAATACGAACAATATTGATACTTTTTCAGAGTGGCTTAAGAATATCCCCTTCTTATGACCCGTCAGTGGTAGCTTTCCCAAGGGAAAACCATATTCAGAATTGGGTGAAAGAGTCTGTTGGGTTAAATTCAAGTAATTTTCTCAACTCTGCTACAAATCGATCGTCCTCGGATCTTGAGAAGGGTACTATATATACAACAAGTAAAATCCTAGGCAGTCAGTCACACCAGGTTTATTTTGGAAAGAAGTCGAGTATTTCAAGCTGTGTGCTTACGACTGCAATTTCTGCAACTGACTAATATTTATATTGGGCTGCGCATCGGCGGTAACGACATGCCCAATATTGCGTAAGATATGTAGCAGAGCAGTGACAGATTCTAATAAGCGAGGATGCTACTGAGCTTCCAAACGTCAATCTGGTATCTGTAACACCGACCGCGGAAGCTAAATCGGAACAGCGCAAGAATCCCGAAGCAAAGACAACATACGGCCCTGACCAGTGACTGGTAGGTTTCTGTGCGTGAAGCAGAAAGCACCAATTGCAAAAAAACGGACAGGACAACCAACCACGATTTTGTAAAAAATGAGCAATGCAATACTTAGACACACAATATTGGAAAGAAATGCGAAGTAAGCACTAAACATGTTTGTAGTGTCGCGTCACTGACGCCACCGAAGTCCGAAGCAGGATACGTGCGCTTGAGTTGGAGTCCAGCGAAAAAGAGCTTTATTAGAGTGACGTCACAAATATACCCCACGGCATGTCACCCTGGTGGTAGAACAACGGAAACGCCCAGATGCGAAAACCCCGGATGGTACACACTTACCCCCTTGAAAGAAACTCCCCTTGGGAGTTTTCAAACAGCGACACAAATAGCGACACCTCAACATAGCGACACAAACTCAACTACTCAAAATGTGTAGTCTCTGCTTTGTCTACACTTTCGGGGACGATTGGCTACACGTTGCAGAGTTTATAAGTCCCTACGAAATTATTTTTTAATACTTCATTTGTACTAACTGCACTTCAGCGCACCGCACATTCACGGCTCGCACACAGCACTGTTTCTGGCGAACCTCCTCTCACCTTCATCTCCCCCTTTTTTTCTTGTTTTTTCTTGTCCTTATCGGCGGACTCGTAGTTATATTCCACGGGCGTGGTGGGGGAGGAGGATTCTGTGTATGTATAAGTAGTTATGTCTTTTCTAATAAATCGAGTTGAAAGTCAGCGCTACTCCTGTCCACTTCTTTCTTTTTGTGTCCCTGTTAGTTCGCGCTGTTCCCCAAGATGCAAGATGAAGATGAAGATGTATATTCGACGTCCTGGATCTTGGGACTGCCCTCTTCGGATACCTTCTCGGTGCTTCCGTCTGGCCTCTCGGCTTCGTCGGCCTTGTCGGTGTCCACCCCGCACAGGGCACCTTGAGCAATCTTGGTGACGGTACTGGCGATACCGCGGACCCCGAGCCCCCAAACATAAGCTGGATCCAACCGTGGCGATGTGTTTATAGGTGGAGGGTTAGAAACCACGAACGGTGGCCGTCGGAGCCCAGGTCAAGCTCCGGCGGATGGGCTCCCTGCCTGTTCACCAGGCAGGGAGCTCCGGGACCTCTTTGACTACCAGGGTAAGGTCAAAGAAGAAAGTACCCCCGTCTCCCTGCTTTCCAATGTATCACATGGCATTTTCCAAACCCCCCCCCCCCAAACGTGATCGGCCCCCGAAAAGGGGCCGCACCGAAGTTTCGTTCCCACCTCTTTCAACAACTGTCTTGTCAACAACCATGAATAACTATGCTCGTTTTCTTGTGATTGAGTCAGCTGACTCAGCAAGACCTGTCGCTTCCATGTCCGTATTCTTGATATCTAAATTTCTGCAAAGCACCAGAGGTGGCAAATATCAAGCTAAAAAGCTCACGACCGGAGAAATCCTGGTAGAACTCAATGCAGAACAACAAGCCCGCACTCTTCTTGCACAAACCCGCATCCATGATCTGGACATCAGGGTCACGCCCCACAGGAGCCTAAACAGCTCCCAGGGTGTGATTATCTGAGACAGATGTCCTGACGGAAACAGATGCCGACCTTCTCGAAGGTTTAAAGGATCAGGGCGTCACAGCTGTGCGGCGCATCACGATGCGCAGGGACGACAAGATAATCCCCACCAAACACATTATCCTGACCTTTGACCGCTCGGCACTTCCACAATATATAAATGCAGGCTTCATTCGATGCTCCATTCGTCCTTACATTCCGAACCCGCGCCGCTGCTTAAGTGCCAGCGGTTCGGGCATGGAACCAACTCCTGCCGTGGCCGTCTGACCTGCGCAAAGTGCGCCCAGCATGATCACCCATCGGACAACTGTCCATCATCAACCCTCACCTGTGCCAACTGCCAGGGACCCCATGCCGCCTACTCTCGAAAATGTGAAAAGTTTCAACTAGAAAAGAAAATCATCAACATCAAAGTCACTGAAAACATCACCTTCCCCGAGGCGCGAAAGAGGTTTGCCTCTTTCCCTCTGGGGAGGTACGCCGACGCAGCTCGCCGGGGGGCGGAGCGGCGTCTGGTTTCTGCTGGGCCCCAGTACCGCGAGTCGGACTTGGTCCCGCCTTGCCCCCCCCTGGGTTGCCTCAGGCAGCCCAACCCGCCTCCGCACCGCTCGCTGAGCCAGCAGCGGCTGTGGGGGCAACCACGTCTGGTGGAAGCGATGCTGCATCCTCCACTTCCACTCCAGCGTCCCAAGCCACAGGCGAGGGCGCAGAGGAGATGGACTTGGGGGAGCCAGCGGCAGCTCCCACCCCCACCGCACCGCCTGCGCCATCCGAGGCGTTCCTGAATCCCTCGGTGGTTGCGGGCAAGGAAAAGCGCGCCCCAAAGGGTTCGCGGTCCAAGGAGCCGGATCCCTCAGGCGCTCCAAGGACATCCGAGGATGAAATGGACGTCGGTCCGTTCTTGTCTGCGGTGCACCGCAAGGAACGCGTCCCGACGCCAAAGCCTCCCGACAAGCCAAAAAAGACGAGAGTCACAGCCCCGAAAGACGACACATAAACAACACAGTCCAGTAGCTCCGAACACTTCATAATGGGAAGAGAGAACATAGTACAATGGAACTGCAGAGGCCTTCTGAATAATCTTGACGACGTGTATGAGATTCTGCATAGCAATCAGCCAAGTGTAATGTGTGTTCAGGAAACACATTTGAATTCTAAACACACAAATTTCTTGAATAGTTACCTGGTATACAGGAAAGACAGGGATGGCTGCACACACTCTTCTGGCGGTGTGGCCATAATCGTCCGGAAATCATTAGCATGCCACCCTGTCACTTTAAACACTATCCTTGAGGCTGTAGCAATACGCTTAATAATATTTAATAGGTTGATAACGGTATGCTCCATATACATTCCTCCTGATATTACACTTTTGAGTTCTTACTTCGAGGCGCTGGTTGACCAGCTGCCCGAACCATACATTCTAACAGGCGACCTTAATGCTCACAATTCTCTTTGGGGCTCTTCTCGTACGGATGCCCGAGGTCGCCTGATAGAGAGGTTTCTTACATCCTCTGGAGCATGCCTTTTCAACAATAAACAGCCTACATACCATAACATAGGTCACAACACATATTCACATCTTGACCTGGCTATTGGCTATGCAATTCTCTTTCCATGTCTTGAGTGGGGTGTGGGCACGGACCCATATGGTAGTGACCATTTCCCCACTTCATTAACGTATATAGGTACAGGCCCGAGCAGTCCATCTTCCCGTAAAAGGTTTAATGAAGCAATAGCTAACTGGAATACATTTACAGAGACATCCAAACCACACCACACATTCATAAGACACCTACACGTTGAAGAAGCTACCCAACTGCTCACGGCGCACATCCTCGACGCCGCCGAAAAGTCCATTCCCCACGCCTCTGGTGCCCCGCGCAACCAGCGGAGGCCGTGGTGGAATGAGGACTGCAGGCGGGCGCGAGAGGCCCAGAACAAGGCGTGGGGTGTCCTTCGTCGGTACCCGCACGTCGGGTAACCTCATTTTGTTCAAACGGGCCAAGGCGTTAGGAAAACGTGTGCGTCGTGAGGCAAAACGAGAGAGATGGCGTTCCTTCATAACATCAATAAACTCCTACACAGACACACGGAAAGTATAGACAAGAATACGCAAACTCAAAGGACAACAAACACACAGCCTGCCTCTGGTCAGCACAACAGGGGACACACTCGAAGACCAGGCTGACACACTCGCACAACACTTCCAACGCGTTTCCAGTTCAGCACACTACACAAACACTTTCATGAAACACAAACAAATGGCCGAAAAGAAGCCTTTACATGACAATGACAGGTCAGCCACTTCTTATAACTCTGAGTTCACACTTCATGAGCTGAGGGGTGCTCTGAGCACGTGTAAACCCTCAGCTCCAGGCCCAGACAACATTACATATACAATGATACAGAACTTACACACAGACACTCTTGTAACACTTCTTCACCTTTTCAACAAGATATGGCTTTCGGGGCACATTCCAAAGTCTTGGAGGGATGCCATAGTTGTAGCATTCTTGAAAGAAGGGAAGGACCCTTCTTCTCCCGCTAGCTATCGACCCATTGCCCTGACCAGCTGCCTGTGCAAGCTTCTCGAGAAGATGATAAACCGGAGGCTCGTGTACTTTTTGGAGTATAACGGCCTTCTCGAGAGCTGCCAGGCAGGCTTCAGGGCGGGGCGATCCACGAATGATCAACTTGTGGCACTAGAGTCATATATTAAGGATGCCTTCATTCATAAACAGTTCTGTTTAACTGTGTTCTTCGACCTAGAAAAGGCCTATGACACCGCTTGGCGTTATGGGATCCTTACTGACCTGAAGTCATTCGGTGTTTCTGGTAATATGTTTAACACCCTTGCTAGCTATTTGTCGGAGAGAACCTTTCGCGTCAGAGTTGGTTCTGCACTGTCAAAGGTACACGTGCAAGAAAATGGCGTGCCGCAAGGTGGAGTTCTAAGCTGCACTCTCTTCATAGTAAAAATGAACTCCCTTGGGAAGGCACTGCCGCCTACAATTTCTTAATCCATGTATGTAGATGACGTGCAGATATCTTTTAAATCATGTAATATGTCCATCTGCGAACGTCAAGTCCAGCTCGGCGTCAAGAAGCTTGCCGGCTGGGCAGACAAGAATGGTTTTAAATTGAATCCTGTAAAAAGCTCCTGCGTTGTGTTCTCTAGGAAGCGCGGGGTCCATATAGACCCAGACATTACTCTTAATAGCATGTCGATTCGTGTGAACAAGGAACACAAGTTTTTAGGCATTTTATTCGACGAAAAGCTTACATTCATCCCGCATATCAGACAGCTCAAATGCAAATGCTTAAAAACAATGAATATTCTTAGGGTCCTCTCACATCAATCTTATGGGGCCGACAAACAACTCCTGCTGCGCCTTTACACGGCCTTGGTGGGGTCTCGGCTCGACTATGGCAGTGTCGTGTATGGGTCTGCTACAAAAACAGCACTGAAAATGCTCGACCCAGTGCTGCATCTTGGCCTTCGCCTCTCATGTGGCGCATTCCGCACTAGCCCTGTTGAAAGTCTTTATGTCGAGTGCGACAAATGGTGCCTAGGGCATCAGCGGGAGTATGTTGACCTGTTGTATGCATCCAAGATCGTGTCTCTGACCAACCATCCTTTTAATCACTCCACGAACGATACATCAAATTTACAACTCTTTTTAAACAGGCCATCTATTCCCTTACCGTTCTCTCTCAGAGTTAGGGAGGAGGCTTCTGCACTCAATGTCCCCCTTTCAGACACGCACAAGACACCCATTCATAATTTCATCGCACCATGGCATCTTCGTTCTGTATCATGCGACCTGTCATTCACTCTTGTAGAAAAAAATAGGGTACCCAGGAATGCAATTCTGCAGCACTTCCTGTTCCTACAGGACAAGTACATGTGCGCAGAATTCTATAGTGATGCGTCGAAAACTGGTTCTACAGTATCTTGTGCAGCGCACGGACCAAATTTTAGAGTAAGCAAAACAATGATTTTTCATAACAGTATTTACACGGCAGAAGCATATGGCATTTTACTCTTTTCAAACCACATCATCAAACATAAAATTCCCAAGTCCATTGTGTACACAGACTCTCAAAGCGTTGTACAGGCACTGTCATTAGGAAGGTCATCTAAAAACTATGTGATCAATGCTCTTTTCAAGGTACTAATGTCTGCATATGCCTCAAATCTTGAAATAACTATATGCTGGGTACCAGGGCATTGTGGAATCCCTGGCAATGAGGCCGCCGACCAAATGGCTGGTGATGCTGCTCTCATGACTACAGTTGACATTACAACAGTACCTTACACCGACCTAAAGACACACATCAGACGACAGCTTCGTAACACATGGCAATTACACTGGAGTCAACAAACAGACAACAAACTACACGTAATAAAACCACAACTGGGACGCTACATAACTGACTCACACAACAGATACACTGAAGTCGCCCTGGCTAGGCTGCGGATAGGCCACACACATGCGACGCACTCCCACCTGCTTACTGGAACTTCAGTACCCACGTGTAGCAGGTGTGGAAAGGGCCTATCCGTAGTCCACATACTAATCACATGCAAGGCACTTGACACAACACGACACAAACATTTCCCTGAATTATACAGACGACACATTCCTTTGCACCCATCATATTTTTTAGCCGACGAACCCATGTTTTCTAGTCAGCGTGTTTTTAAGTTTTTAGCTGAGGTGAACTTTCTGCAGCTCTTGTCATATCACGTGTAATCATCCTGGCCCTATACACCAGCCATCTCCATTGTCTTTTGTTTTGCATCACATTTACTTTAAGTCGCATGTTTTAGTATGTACGGTCTCTTCACAATTCAGTAACTTCTTCTTTGGCGCTCTTTGCCCATAGTCGGCCTTGCGCCAAAAAAACCCAACTATCATCATCATCATCTTGTCGGTGTCCACCTTGTTTTTGTCTTTGCGCCTTTAAATGTGGCCCATACCAAACTTGGCTTTCTCAGCTCCTTTGTCTTCTTCCTTCCGGATGAGGGATTTGATCGAGTAACGGACGAACTGGGAGTGCTTCTTTGCGACGTCATTGATGTGTCGCTACTTTGGGTACTCGGTGTGATCTTCCTCGCGAGGATCTCTAGCCTCATAAGTCAGCTTACATACTTCTATATCGTCACCCAAGGGTTGTATTGTGCTGCCAGCCCTCCTTGGGTATCCAGTTCAGATTGTATTATTCGAATATTTCGGAAAAGCTTGGACTTTTTTTTAGCTCGGATGCATGAGCCTGTAGCTCACGGCAGAGTTCTCCAACGATTATTCAAAGTTTGTCAACTTCTTTTTGGGTGTGTTCTGAAAGGCGCCTGCTGTGTTCAATATCTCTTTCTAGTATCTTTGCCACGCTCTACAAGAGTGCTGTAGTCATGCTCTATTTGGTTGTGGTTCAAAGGTGCTGTAGCTATTTAACAGCATCGGGGTTTATCTTCTGGAAGTACCAGACAGAGAGCATAAGTGGGATTCACGCCCAGTAGAGATCTCCCTTTTGGCACAACACAAAATAAGAGGGGTGCATGAATATTTTTAAACGGAACAGTAACTGCGAAACCTCCTGACACAGGCATGATACCACCCAAATAATCTTTCAAGAATTAGTGGTGCAGCTTCAGTGCTATCTGCGTAGCAAAGTAAGGTTGAAAATTTTTTTCGGATATAATTGAGACAGCTCAGCCTGTGTCTACCAGAAGGGAGTGTAAAGTGCCTTCACCTTGACATCAGCGTAGAATCCTTGCCGTGATGAATTTGCGTGTTGGCCCAGCTGGTTGACGACTATGGCATCCTGGTCGTCGGTTGGGGTCTCGATGTTTCGCAATGGTGGCCGGGTGTGTCGTTTCACACAAGGTGACGAGGATGCGTGGTTGAGGACATGGCATACGGCAGGCATTCCTAAAGTGCCTCGTTTACCACAACTGAAGCACGTTTTTTTCGATGTTTGGGCACTGTTGAGGTGGATGTCATGTCCTGTGACAACGGCCACACGTTGTTGGAGGTGAACGTCGATGTCTAGTTCTAAACGTAGTGGATTGAAATTCACGATGTTGAAATCAAAGCGGTCGAGTTGGTTGAGTCATGTTGACCACTTGAACTATCTCTTCCATGGCTGATGGATATCGTTTCATATGATCCTGGACTTCAATTACGTTTTGGATGACTTGGATGGTTTTGCCAAACGTCAGTGCCGGGCCTTCTGCGAGCAGACGTTCTCTAATGTGATCGGACGCAAGTCCCGTCATAAAGTTGATCCACGAGTGAGGCGGCTTCATCGGAGCTGAACTTGCACTGTCGACCCACGTATTGGACACGGCGCGCGAAGTCGATCGCTCATTCTGTTTGTGCTTTGCGTAGACCTCGGAACTGTATGCGGCTAACCCGCTGTGATGCCGAGATGTCAAATTAAGCCGCGAGGCCCTGGACAAGATACTTGTAGACCTCGGCATCGCTTGCGCCCGCCGGTCTGGCTGACTCAATCATGCGCGTGATTCGATCCGCTTCCGTTCCTAACAAGGTCTTCAAGAGTGCTGCTTTTCGTTGCGCAGCGAATTTATTGCAGCATGCTGGGATAAAATATTTTTCGAACGAGCGGTGCTGCTCGAACCTTCGTTGGCCTTCCCGGGTCCGGCAGAAATGCAGGTGGCTTCGTGGCTACGTGAGCCATCTTGATAAAATACTGATGGAGTGGTGCTGCTGTACATTTTATGTAAGCCTGGTGCCAGAATTACTTTGTGCCCGTTGGCGAGATCTTAAAGTGTTGCTTGAAGTTTAAAAATCTCACACCGATTCCATGACTGCGATGCTGGCCGCTTTTTTCTTGCCGGGGCAGTAGTCCGCGTAGGGCTACCTGTCTATCGGGCTCTCTGAACGTTTCGACACTCATTACGTGAAAATAAGACTTGAGGCCTATCCGGCGACTTACACATTATTGCAGGAATTTCGAGCGCTTACATTTCCTACGATTATTCAGTCAGCTGCACCATTGTGGTGTCGCGTCGGTGACGGCTCTGAAGGGGCGAAGCAGGAGACGTGCGCTCGAGTTGAAGAGTCAAGCCAAAGGGAGTCTTATTTAGAGTGACATCACATATATACCCGTGGCGTAGCCGCCTTATGGTAGAACCACCGAAAAAACGACTTACGAAAACTCCGGACACTACAATTTTATGATAACCAAACTCGTGAAAAGATGTCAGGGGTTTGATGTTTATGATGTCTATACCTGTCACTCCATGTTCGCCTCGATGGTCCAGTTTTCCATTTTTTGGATAGGTTGTTGACTTCTGCACGTTAGGGTAACCTCTGGAATAATGGTAAACAGTGCGGTACTGTGGTCCTAGTACGTTGCCGGTGCTCTGAACAGCAATACCGAGTACCCAAAAAACCCCACCTTTACTCCAAGTACCGTTACCCAATGTTCCAAGCTTGCCAGTCCTGCCCCGTACTGGCTGATCCCCACGCTCTCAGCAATTTTCTGACCTCACTCTTGCAAGGCGCATCCTCCTGGTCTCTGCTACTCGGTGGTGTAGACAGCCATCACGTGGCATTGACCACAGCTCCTGTAATGCCCCCACTTCGAAATATATGAGCTGTGCGGATGGAGGTGCGGTGCGCAGCTCCAATATTCTGGGTACTTACGGTACGTAGCGGGAACATGTCTACCCACTTTTGTGAAATGGTCCGTTAAAACAAATAACCAATTACCTCGCGGAATACTGGGGAACGGCCAAGGATTTGGCAAGCAATGATTTAACCAGACGCTTTTACTCTCGACATAATGCAAAAGTCCAGGCCCGCAGCCTACGCGCCTTTCTGCTATCTGGTACGCGTGCCCACTTGTCACGCACCTCAACAGCAGCGTTTCCAGATTAAAAAGGGCTTCTAGCTTCCGGCCTAAAGTTCGCCATATTTCACGAGCACTAAAAAAGGTGGATATGACGTTTTTCTGGCTACTGCCCTATTTTTAAATCGTCGGCCGCAAATCACCGCTTCTTGCTGTCGTCTTTTTATTTTCACAGCCCCCTACAGGGGAAAAATATTTGAATAAAGACGTAAAAAACGATGACATTTTAAGCATGCCCTCGCAAAAAATAGCCACAAAGATAGAGTTTTCGTTTCCTAATACGGTGCCTGCTATCCTTGCGGAGGCATATGTTAATTGCCTAATAACCCACACTTGCGAAATAGACTTCATGGAAGTGAAACAAAATTACTTTGTGTTCCCCCAGTGCCTAGTTGCGAAAACACAGAATATTCCAGTTACCACGTGGTCAAATAACACAACAGTGACTACTCTCTTTTTGTCATATAATGTCTGCGTTCTTCTTAAAATACAAGCAGCCATAATTGCTTAATACATATCGAGTAAAAAAATACCGTGTTTTTATTTGTTTGTTTCTGTTGTTAAGTGGCACTGCAGACTCGCAAACAACATTTCGCGAGCGGATGAAGTGAACTAGAAGAATACTGGGGGCATGCACGCCAGAGTTGTGCGCATTCAGTTGAGTGCTCGCTGTGTTCTGCACCACCATATTCAAATACCCGCCCAGAGTACAATGTCGACCTTCAAGTTATATGTGAGCGTCTAATATTTCATTGTGTTCACTGCACAAATAACATGACAGAGGAAGCTACTGTACTTTGTAGTTATCAAAGGTTTCTAGGTAGTTATTCCTTATGGATGGAATGTTAGCGGTTCCTTATGCATGAAGAATTTCTAAACCCGTGTCATTTACTGGTTGTTTATTTGAAATATAAACGCCACAATCTCGTTTTTGTCCCTTTAAAAATGAAAATAGTTTTGAAAGCCCACGACAACGTAAATGCAGCCACTAATTGACTCAGCTATTTAAGGGCATGACAGTACTCCAATCATAACATGCAAAGCACTGTTCAAAACATTAACTCATTGCTTATAGCTGACAGGTAATAAATCTCAGAATGAGATGTATTTTCCCTAATTAATATTGTAATCCTCTAACTGAGTATACAAGTTAGCACAGCGTGAACACATTGCGAAAAAAACTGGGGAACCTTTGGAAAGTGATATTTTTTGAATAGAGAAAATCACCATCAATACAGTGAAGCACCAATTATTATCATTCAAGATAAATTGTAACAAAGCGGTTTAAGAAATGGGAATGGACAGATGTTGGAACGCATTATAAATAATTATCACAGGAAATAAAAATTGAGAAGACTAAAATAACTCAATAATGAACCTTCTACACTACTACTGATTTATGAGAATACTCTTTTGGATACAATGTGCAAACAAAAAAATATATTATGAGTAAGTCTGTAGGTAACGTAATTAGTAGCTCATAAGGACCATTTACCTATTGAAAGCAACGGTATTAGTAGCACAAATAAACCTGTAAAGGCAACTTCAAGGTTTAGTCATTTAAGGCTCATCACAGCCCAAAATAAAAACAAAAAAAAACAAAGAGAAGCCCTCTTGCGCTGGATGCTCTTTGAAAGGTACTGAAGATAATGATGGCCACCGCAAATACAGAAGATTAGGAAAACTTTGCACTTAAAGGCAACTGAAGCCAAATTATATACCATATACCTAATCAAATTTTAAGCACATAATAAGAGTCCAAACACGTTCTACAATATAGTTCTTTACATAAACAGTTTTGAAAATTTAAAAACACCTGTACCATGAATGATACACACATTCTTTTGCTCAGAAGTAAGCAAAAAAATGCAGTGGAACGAAGTCCAAAAACACAAAGACATTGCTTGGTCCATAAAAGGTTTTGAAATCACTTTTTTAGAACATTATCAAATCCAGGTACCTGAAAGGTAATTAAGAGCCACACTGACATAAAATATCACTTTACACCAGCAAATACGCCAGTGATAATTCATGACCATAGAAAAACACAGACGGATAGAACAATGGCCGGCAATCACTATTACAATTATTCGTACGTCTCTTACGTGAATCTTCGAAGCATGTCACAAGTCTCTAAGAACTGCACGCTGTGACCCAAATTAAATGATTGTGTTGTGCGAATGCGGACAACAGCTTCTCGAGTGGCGACAGACAACTTATTTCGGTACATTGTTTTCATGCAGGTCACCTGGCGGAAAACCCTTTCAAGTGCCGCGTTTGTCACTGGGCAGGAGAGGCAAGCTAACGGATTGGGGCTAACTTTTCGTATGGTCTCTCTCCTAGCCCGTTTTCATACTTGAAGATCCCAGCCCAGAATAACGTGAAGCAATCAAGAATTTTTGCAACAAAATACGAACTCTTCAGCTCAGGTGTGCATTATTATATTCCTCTACTGTTTTTCTAGTATTTCTTGATTTCCTCAAAAAGGTGTTTAATAGAAGCTTATCAAACGGTAAGCGTGCTGTCTGGGACAACACTTTTAACGGGTCGATGACACTCATGCCTTCAAAACGCTGTTGGTTGCTAGGTAGATGGTTTCTACTTCTCTCAGCAAGACATTTAAAAAGCCTGACAGCACTGCTTCAAATTTTCTGCATACGTTCTATTTATGCTAGATTGGGCCCCGGTGAAGCAGCGAGAAATCTCATTATAGAAACGCTCACCAAAGCAAGTCATGGAGACAGAAAAGTTTTGCCCCGGCATGTCGGTGACTCAACTTTATTGCTGTATTGTGCGTCCGAGGTCCTTCTGCATTTTCTGTGGGTTAGCAATGATAGATTGAAAAAATGCATTGATTTTCTGAAATTTCATACCAACCGGAGACAAAAACACACACTAAAGTTATTTCAGGTCGTCGTGAAGCATGTCATTAAGCGTACTAGATTTTCACCTTCCCCCTTGTGAACCTTCATTCATGCTACATCTTAAGTAGGAATTCAGCTCTTCCCAGTCGTCCAAGAGCCTCTTAATAACGCGTCCTCGAACTAACCACCACGTCGTGGATAGCTTCACGAAAGGCAAGGAACTCTTAATTTTCCATCCTGACTTTCGTTTTCTCGAAGAGATACAAAAGCTTTATGTAGTTCTTTGGAGAATTCTGTGCGAAAACCACCCAGAAGTTTTGCACAGAAAAATCTCTAACTTCACAACAAAGTTTCAGACGCGTTTTGAACACACAGGACCAAAGAGTGGCTGAGCGACTTGTTTGTTACACTATACGGTGACTTTTTTTTAACTCTCAACCAGACACTGTTGTGCTCTCCAACCGTAACAGCAGCGCCATCACATCGAATCTCAATACAGGCCGCAAACGGCAGGCTGAGCTGTTGAAGGCATTCACTCAGAGAGACTACAGGGTTTTTCCAGTAACCTACACAACTGAGTACAACCCCAAGAAGGGAGTCTTGATCTTGCTCGACGACTCACTGTAATCGCGTGTGCACACCGCAAGAAGCGTTTCGCACGCCACATCATGGTTCTCGTCGAACATGAGCGAGAACTGTTTCCCTGTCATGTTGGAAATGAGTTCATTATTCAGGGAAGGAGCATCCGCTGAATTCAGCAAACGAGTGAACTTCGTGCGATGAAGCTGTAGGTTCTGAAGCGTGGTGCCCGCGCAATACTTTTGAATCACGTCCCCAATGTGTGTCCTTGACTTGAATGACAAGCATCGGAACTTCCAGTAAGCAAATAAAACAACTGCTTTATTTGGACTAAACGCTGCGCATACAAATTCACGTCTTCGTCCCTCGCGTTCCTTTTTGGCACTGCCCGTCCGTCCTACACTTGCCTCGCTCTCGGCCAGGGCTCAGAGTCCAATCGCCGCCGGGCGGCGGGCTCTCCCTCTCTGTCTGGGTCATGAGGCCCGATTTTGGGAGCTGTGCGCGAGACGTTGTGTTTAGGCGACGGGCCACGTTTTCAGCGAGAGGGTAGAGCACTTGGATGGGGCGCCTGACTGTCGATCCCCCGGATACCCGCACCGTACAGGATCGCACTTTTCCGTCGCGGCCAGGGAAGGTGTGCTCAACCCGTCCCATTTTCCAATGTTGTCTTGGCTGCAGGGACTCTTTCAGCAGCACCAAGTCCCCACTCTTCAGGTCCCTCGGTGTTCCTCGGTGAATTTTAGATCCTTGCAGTTCGTTCAGGTATTCTGATGACCACCTCTTCCAAAAGTCGCTTAGCAGTTTGCCTCGAATGGTCAGCATTTGTGTAGGTTGCCGCAAAAAACTTCGGCGATCTCCTTAAGCTGTAGTCCTGGTAAAGATGTTAGCCGTTTTCCGGTCAAGAAGAAAGCCGGGCAGAGGGCATCAGGCTCAGATGGTTCGGTGTAGACGTGGGTCAATGGGCGGGAATTGAGCATGGCTTCCACTTCACTGAGCGTTGTCGTGAATTGCTCGAAGGTGAGGTAACTAGTACCCAACGTCTTCTTTAGGGCTGGTTTAGTCAGGCCAACCAGGCGCTCGTAGAATCTACCCCACCACGGTGCACGCTCCACGATGAATTTCCATCCAACACGGGTGTTTGCGATAAAGCTTCTCACGTCATCTCGTTTCGTATGACCCTCCATAGCATGGGTAGGTCTTTGCTGGTTTTCTTGAAGGTGAGGGCGTTGTCACTATAAACGGTACCTGGTACACCGCGGCGGGCAATGAATCGTCTGAAGGCGAGAAGAAAGCAGACCGCTGACATATCGCTGACCAACTCAAGATGTACTGCTCGCGTGACACCGCAGGTGAACAGCGCAATGTAGCACTTTGTCGCAGTGGCACCCTTGACCAGCAGTGGCCCTGCGAAATCAACACCCGTCACCTCGAAGGGGGCTGCCTCGGAGATGCGATCGGCTGGAAGCGGCGCGGTAACCTGAGTGGCCGGCCGTGAGCTAAAGCGCTGGTATGTTATGCATTCCCTCAGTGTCTTCTTAACGAGTGGCCTCGCTCCAACCACCCAGTACCTTTCTCTAAGCTGCGCCAATGTATCACGGATGCCTCCGTGAAGAACTCCACGGTGGCACTGGACGACCATCTGTTTTGCGAGGCAGCTCTTTTTAGGCCGTATAATAGGGTGCTTTGCGTTGTAGTCGAGTTGACTTCGTTGTAGTCTTCCATCGACTCTGAGAAGACCATTGTCATTTATCATAAGTGAGACGTTCTTTAAGGGTGAGTCTGTAGGCATTTTTCTTTGGTTTTGGAGAGAATCAATTTCTCTTGGAAGCCTTTTCTTTGTTCTTGAAGGACCCAGTACTGTTCAGCCCGGTCCAAGTCTTGTGCTGTCAGTGGTCCAGGTTCGTTATTTTCTCTCTTGGCTTTGCCAACAAAACGAAGCACCCATGCAGTGATTCTCAGTATCCTCGTTAACGAACTGTAGTTCTGCGCGTCAATAATGGCATCTGTAGTCGGTGTTTATGACGTCGTCGGTAATACATTCGCTTGCTTTTTCTGCTCAAGCTCTGAGTCACTGAACACCATGAGAGGCCACTGGAGAACATCGTGGCCTCTCGAGTCGAGAACATCATGAGGCCACTCGCTCTTCCCTAGGCATATCCAGGACGGCCCTGCCCACCACAGTTTTGCCGTTGTCAAGTGGGCCACCGGCAGCCCGCGAGTCAGGAGATCCGCTGGGTTGTCCTTTCCAGGGACAGTGCCTCCATGAAAGATCACCGGTCAGTCTTTGGATCTCGACGACTCGGTTGCGCACAAACTGCTGTCAGCGGTCCGCGTTCCCGAAAATTCAGTGTAAGGCAATGGTGGAGTCTGTCCACAGGTAGGCCGTTGCCGGTCGCTCGTCCAGAGTGTTAAGGATGTAGCGGCACAACCTGGCTGCGAGAAGACACGCCATCAGTTCCAGTCGCGCCAGGGTCAACTCCTTCACTGGGGCAACACGTGACTTGCTCATCACGATGGTTGACATGGTACCTTCGTCGTTAGTGACTGTGATGTAAGCCACGGCTCCGTAGGTGGCTGGGCTGGCATCTGCGAATAGATGTAATGATACCGATGTTTGTTGTCCTGAGATGACGGCTCCGTAAAACCGCGGCACCTGGATTTCAGGGAGGTGTCGTAGTTCTTGGATCCACACGTCCGAAGCGTCAGCAATGGCACTCGGCAAAGGGTCGTCCCACTGGATACACTGGCGCCACAGCTGCTGGAAGAGTATCTTCGCACGTTGTCTAATATTTTGCATGAGTGAGATGTCAAGGAAATAGGCCTGTAATTAGACGGCGAGGGTGTTTTGCATCCGGCTTGATAAAAGGGGAGCACTTTAGCAAGTTTCCATGATAATGGAACTGTTGTTGTTGCTAGTTATTTTTTGTATATTACCATAAGATAGCGGCTTGTACATGAAGCATATCGTACTAGAAAGGTTGCCGGGAATATTATCTGGGCCAGGGCTTTTTTAGGTGTCTAAGTTAAATATCAAATTTAGAATGCCTTTTTCAGATAAACATACGTCACCAATTGAGGGTGGAGGGTTGGTCAGAGAAAAGGTAGGTGTTTGCAAATTATTGATGGTGAAAACAGATTTAAAATAGGAAATAAATGCATTGGCTATTGTGACAGGGTCGCTTCAAAAAAGTTGCCGGGAATATTATCTGGGCCAGGGCTTTTTTAGGTGTCTAAGTTAAATATCAAATTTAGAATGCTTTTTATGATAAACATACGTCACCAATTGAGGGTGGAGGGTTGGTCAGAGAAAAGGTAGGTGTGTGCAAATTATTGATGGTGAAAACAGATTTAAAATAAGAAATAAATGCATTGGCTATTGTGACAGGGTCGCTTGTGGAAGCTCCATGAATTTCCATCGCATTTGGTTCCGTTGAACTAGGCAAAATGGAGATCCAAAATTTTCTTGGATTTGTACCATCACGGATTTCATTGTCACTTGGTAATAGAAATTATTATCGGCTTTAGTTTTGGCTCTTAGTTCCTCTTTAAGTTTATTGAACTCATTTAGTGACGGGGAGATCTGACGTCTAGTCGAACGATGTAACCCTTTTACGCGACGTGTCAGTTGTAACAACTCCCTCGTCACCCATGACAACCCGACGTTTTTTTCTGTGTTTTTATCGCAGTAAAGGGGGTTATACAAGAATTCACAAGATTTTCAAAGAAAGAGACCAAATCGTTAACGTCGCTGGATTCGCTAAGCTGTTCGAAATTTTCAAATGAATCCTCTAGAACTGTCAGGATACTGGCGTCATCTGCGCGGCTAAAGTCATGATGAGTTGAATACACACTATTCGATGTTGGCACACGACATCAGAGTGAGACGAAAACGGCTTTATGATCGAAAATTCGCTTAGTGACAAGGCAGTAAAACGTGCTGTCTAAGAATGTTGGACTAACAAAGACAAAATCGAGAACTGCAGACTCTTGTAAATTGTCGAACACGTTAGGTTAGGCCAAGAAAACAAACACAATTTCAGCAGCTCTGTGTGTGCTAGCGAGGCGCGATTGCTTAAAGACAGGGTCGACGATTGTATTCCAGGCGCAATAAAGTCTCCCATATTGATTAGATTTCCGCTACTGTAGGTATGCTCACTAATAAAATTGTCAAACTGATCAAAGAATCCGCTGACGATCCCGGAGGTCGGTAAAAGCATTATCAACAGTTTTTACACGAAAAAAAAGAAATTGTTCCTGCGTGGCATGCGAAATAAACTTTTAAAGAAGGGCGATGACCCCGCGCCGGCGCCGGTGCCCGCTGAGGCCGCAGACGCGGCCGCGAAGACGCCAGCGCCATCTCTCGCCCCCGCCGCGGATCCGCCCGCGGCGAAGTGCGAGGAGGTGGCGCCGCTCGTCGGCACCCCAGCAAAGAAAGAACTGAAACTAAAGCGTGGCAAACTGTTCGCATGGCGATGCAGTGAAACATCCCCTCGCGAGGGGCACGATCAAATGCAGAGCATTTCCGGGGCGCACGACGTAAGTAGTTTGCGTTACGTTAATGTTGTTGCACTTGTGGCAACTGCTGACGAGAGAGCGCTCGTCAGCAGTAATTTGAATGAGTCAACGATATAAGGCGCGTTCGTAGCGTCCCATTCTGTGTCGGCTTTCTGGCGCAGTGGGTAGAGCACCATGTACATGCGTTCCGCCCGCAGGGTCGATGGATCGAAACCAGGCGCCGGATAGTATTTTTTTTATATAGTGTAGGGGGAGGGGTTCGGACAACGACGGTGCGGACTACGACGGGACAACGCGGGTGACATCGTGAGTTACTGAAATGCTCTGCATTTAAAAAACGCCTATTATGATAGTGAGGTGCTCAAAGTAAAATTTGCACCACACTGACTCTATTCCGATTGGCCCTTGAATTGCACGAAACTTCTCCTCGCCCACTATTCCTGTCCGAGCGAAGTACGGTAAACCAAATGGGAGTGATTTCACTATCATGAATTCTCTCATGCAACATGGTCTCAGTGACGCCCACAACGTGCGCTCCATGTGCTGAAATTATTGATAAGTAATCAGGAAACTTGTTCATTATACTTTTAGCATTGATGTTCAAGAGGTGTAAGTTAGCGTTCTTCTGTTGTGGTAGTCATCGAGGACCTGGAGGAGGGAGTGTAGTTGTAATCCCTTTTGTGCGGCTGTTGGACCTAATGAGACAGTTAGAAGCACTGTCCCAGTCGTGACGAACATTGTCAATGAAAACGTGATTGTAGATAATGCGGACGTTCGTGCCAGCGTCTCTAAGTGACTTTGTTGCTTCCCACAATTTTTTACGTATTATGCGTACGCGAGCTGTAAAATCCTCAGTAACGCGAACATTTTGGTCCTCGATGTTCTTGGCACTTTTCATAATCGCAACTTTGTCGTTGAAATCGAGGAGTTTAATAATAGTAGGACAAGGACGGCCTTAGCTACCTTTCCCTAAGCGATGGCATCTTTCGATTCGGGGGCATTCCATTTCAAGTTCTTCTCTAGTAACCTGTGACACCTTTCAAAGCAGTGACGCAATTGTTTCCTCGGGTTCTTTCGAAATGCCATAAAAAATTACATTATTTCTCCGGGATCGGTTTTATAGGTCATCATTTTTTGCGGTAAGTTGTTCCACAGTGTGTTTGACTGAGTTAAGTTCTTGTTTTAGGGAACAGGTCTCTAAAAATGCCCGCCAGGTGGGATCTGTACCCACGAACCACATTTTTGTCTCACTTTCTTTCGTATTTCAAAATTATTATATCTGTTTCAATGACCTACCACATCCTCCCCTTTGCTTACCGAGGTTTTCTTGACTGCCAACTCCTATATACATATATATATACATACATATATATATATTTGTGCATGTATATATACACACATATATGTAATTAATTTCAAAATCATATATGCATAGATTAAAATTTTTAAGCGAGAAAGAGAGTGGTGAAAAAATACCGGCCGGGTGGGATCCAAACCCACGACATACAGAATACCGGTCTGGTGCAATGACCAGTATGCTACCGGCGCGGCTATTCTTCCTCCTCCCCCACTTTCTGCGGTATTATGTTAATGTATTGTTTTGTTTCCTGCACTTGGGGGTGGTAGCTAGCGCCACTCGGTGTACCCGCGGTGAAGGGACCATCTTTTTGACCCCATTGCTTGACTAGAGTGTCTACGACATGTCGAGAGTGGTCGACCAGCGTTGAAATCTCTTAAGCTACCTTTGACAGCAAGACTGCCAGAAAAGAGGCCCTAACTATGCTCGTGGTTGATCAGAATGGGAAATCAGGGGCTCTGTGAATTAAAGACAAGAAGGGTTGGCCGTCAAGCAAAACCTAGGAAAGCAAAAGGGGAATGTGGTAGGTCATAGAAACCGATGAAGAATTTTTTGAGCTAGAAAGAAAGTGGTGAAAAAAAGCACCCCTGGCGGAATCCCAACCCATGACCTTCAGAGTGCCGGTCTGGTGCGATGACCACTACGCTAACTGCGGGATTTTTCCCCACCACTTTCTCAAGTATTATGTTAAGGTATTTTTTTGTTTCCTGCACTTCGGGGTGGTAGCCAGCGCCACCCGGACTCCCCGGGTGAAGGGGAACTTCTTTTTGACCCCCGGGCTATGACTCGAGTGTCTACGACAAGTCGAGAGTGGTCGACCAGTGTTGAACCCTTTTAAAGGGGCACTGACACAAAAACATTGCATCTTGCTTTTTTTTTGTGGGATAAGTAGCTAGTGACCTACTTTGAACCTGTAAAAACCTCATTTGATTCAGCGTGCGACGGTTGTTTAATTAGAGGCATTTTCAATGCGGCCAGTCGGAGTGTCGGTTTCAGCGGGTGCCGCGAAACGATGGATTTTTTGTGAACAAAGCTGACCACGTGACAATCGGAGGGATATCACACAGCAGAGCTGCCGTAGCACTGTCGAATTCCAATCGCCGGCAGTTTCTGCATATGCCCCCCCATACTGATCTGATGAGGCGCTAATTAAAAATTGACCGTGGACGTGACGCAGGCGCTGCGAGTGCAAATGCTACCGCGGCTAAAGAACGACGCGCGACGCTCGAGACAGTGGGTGGCAAGACGCGCGCTAGGAGAAGTCGGCCGGTCTGCCTACAGGTCCGCCTACAGATGTGTTCGGCTTAGCACTGCGGCGGATATTCTGTTGCCGCTCTCGTAAGCAGTGCAGATGACAATTTTAATGCAACCTAGCCATCGCATCATTAACTGCTTTCTCATATAAGCTGCCATCGTTGTGACTTGGGGACAATTTCGTGCAACGGTAACAAGCTATCACTTGAGCTACCTGCGCCGGCCTGGGCCACTTCGCGGCCGTGGCCGCCACCTGCACAGCGACCGTGCGGGTCACCCAGTGGGCTTTTCGTGTCTCCGACGAGTTTGCGTATCCAATGTAAATAAAAAGTAACAGAAACAGAGTGCCACGAATCGCTGTAGAACTTTGGTCGCGGCCAGCTGCACGATGAGCTGACAAAATCACGGCGCCTCCGCCGCCAACGTCGGGTCGTTCGTTCTCGAGAGAGAAGCTCCGCCCTCCGGCCCTCCGATTGGAGCGGCGAGCCGGGCGAGTCGGCGAAAAACCACGGCAGTGCGGAAGCGGCAAACATGAACTTGTGACGTGTTTGGATGTTGTTTATTTACACAATATCCACGGGATGTCGATTGCGCGTGGTCCTCTGCTGGCTGCTCGGTGGCGTTTCGCACACTTTAAAATTGATTTTAAATATGTTCTAGGCTGTATTCACCGCTGATATTTTGCAGATGATGTATATGCGTTCTGGCCAATCTATCGCCGAAGTTATCTCGCCTTCAAAATTTTTTCTCAGTACCCCTTTGGGCTACCTTTGGCAGCAAGACTGCCAGAAAAGAGGCCCTAACTAAGCATGTAGCGAATCAGAAATGGGAAATGAGGGGCTCTGTGAATTAAGAGAGAATAAGGTTGGCAGTCATGCAAAACCGCGGAAAGCAAAAGGAGAATGTGGTAGGTCATAGAAACAGATGAAGAATTTTTTGAGTCAGAAAGAAAGTGGTGAAAAAATGCCCGCAGGCTGGGATTTGAACCCACGACCTCCAGAATACCGGACTGGTGCGATGACCACTACGCTACCGGCGGGGATATTTCCCCGCCACTTTCTCGGGTATTTATGTTAGGGTATTTTTGTTTCCTGCACTTGTGGGTGGTCGCCAGTGCCACTCGGACTATTTCGGGTGAAGGGGACCTTCTTTTTAACCCCCGGGCGTGACTCGAGTGTCTACGTCATGTCGAGAGTGGTCGACCAGCGTTGAACCTTCTTAAGCTACCTTTGGCAGCAAGACTGCCAGAAAAGAGGTCCTAACTATGCATGTGGCGAATCAGAAATGTGAAATGAGGGGCTCTGTGAATTAAGAGAGAATAAGAGTTGGCAGTCAAGCCAAACCTCGGAAAGCAAAAGGGGAATGTGGTAGGTATAGAAACAGATGAAGAATTATTTTGAGTGAGAAAGAAAGTGGTGAAAAAATGCCCGCCGGGTGGGATCCGAACTGATAACCTCCAGAGTACCGGTCTGGTGCGATGACCACTACGCTAAAGGCGGGGCTATTTCCCAACCACTTTTTCGGATATTTATGTTAAGGTATTTTTTTGTTTCCTGCACTTGGGAGTGGTAGGCAGCGCCACTCGGACTACTCGGGGTAAAGGGGACCTTCTTTTTGACCCCCGGGCCATGACTCGAGAGTCTACGACATGTCTAGAGTGGTCGACAAGCGTTGAGCCCTCTTAAGCTAACTTTGGCAGCAAGACTTCCAGAAAAGAGGCCCTAACTTTGCATGTAGCGAATCAGAAATAGGAAATGAGGGGCTCTGTGAATTAAGAGAGAATATGGGTTGGCGTCAACCAAAATCTCGTAAAGCAAAAGGGAATGTGGTAGGCCATAAAAACAGATCAAGAATTTTTTGAGTGAGAAAGAAAGTGGTGAAAAAATGCCCGCCGGTGGGATCCGAACGCACGACTTCCAGATTACCGGTCTGGTGCGATGACCTCTACGCTAACGGTGGGGCTATTTCCCCACCACTTTCTCGGGTATTTCTGTTAAGGCATTTTTTTTTGTTTCCTGCACTTGGGGGTGATAACCAGCGCCACTCGGAATACTCGGGGTGAAGGGGACCTTCTTTTTAATCCCCGGGCCGTGACTCGAGTGTCTACATGTCGAGAGTGGTCGACCAGCGTTGAAGCCTCTTAAGCTACTTTTGGCAGAAAGACTGCCAGAAAAGAGGCCTTAACTATGCATGTGGTGAATCAGAAATTGGAAATGAGGGCTCTGTGAACTAAGAGAGAATAAGGGTTGCAGTCAAGCGAAACCTCAGAAACCAAAAGGGAATGTGCTAGGTCATAGAAACAGATGAAGAATTTCTTGAGTGAGAAAGTGGTGAAAAATGCCTGCCGGGTGGGATCCGAACCCATGACCTCCAGAGTACCGGTCTGGTGCGATGACCACTACGCTATCGGCGGGGCTATTTCCCCACCACTTTCTCGGGTATTTATGTTAAGGTATTTTTGTTTCCTGCACTTGGGGTGGTAGCCAGCGCCACTCAGACTACCCGGAATGAAGAAGACCTTCTTTTTCACCCCCCGGGCCATGACTCGAGTGTCTACGACATGTCGAGAGTGATCTACCAGCGTTGAACCCTCTTAAGCTACCTTTGGCACCAAGACTGCCAGAAAAGAGTCCTAACTATGCATGTGGCGAATCAGAAATGGCAAATGAGGGGCTCTGTGAATTACGACAGAATGAGGGTCGGAAGTCAAGCAAAACCTCGGAATGCAAAGAGTGACTGTGGAAACAGGTACTAGGCAAGGCATTCTTGCAAGTACGCAGACTACGAGACTATATCCCTTTCCCTACGGCAGGAAGGAATTCTTAGTAAGGAGCTAAGCGAAAGAGAATCAGGCCTTCTACGCAGCTACGAATCCAAAATCTCATCCGTCATATCCAAAACAAAAGTCTGTAAATTTTCCGAGATAATATTTCTAGCAATGACTACACCCCGTAAGACGAACGTTAGCCCCACTACTAATTGCTGTCCATTATGTTAAAATGCACATGAAAATCGCCAGTTTATCGCGATTAACGAGCCAAATACTGACCATTCACCAGCTCACATTGGCGCTGATACTAATTAGTCTACCAACGCCAACCCAAATTTCTATCCCCCTTCTGTCAACTCTCCCTATGCTATCAACGCTAGCACAAATCTCACTGGAAATGTGATGAACCTGTCTAGTATTATCCCCTCACCAGATCAAAAAGTGCCATGCCAAAGGTCTGAACTTTTGCACAGGAACTGGTGGTTTCGACGAATTTGAACTTTTTAAGGACTTTTATAACTTCGGCAGAAATATGAGACTGGGAGAGTACTTCCATGACAGTCCTCCAACCGACGAAGCCCGAACTGCATTACCTAGCCATAAGCACTGGACCCCTCCCACGCAGCGCGATGCATGCCTAGACATGTACATTAAAGACGTTCATCGCGTTGTACGAGCAGCATATCAAATGCAAATCCCTTTCCGCCATAACATCACACAAAAAAAAAAGCCCTGAAAGAACTCGCAGACTGCCCCGAAATTGTAATCAAACCGACCGATAACGGAGGCGCCATCGTGATCCTCGGCAAAGCTGACTATGTCAACGAGGCTCATAGACAACTATTAGAATCTACCTTCTTCAAAGAACTCCCTAGTGATCCACTAATGACTGTAAGCTAATTGTCATAAATAAACTCACTGAGCTTGTTCAAAATCAGGAAATAACTGAAACAACTGCTTGCTGTCTCATCCCCTTAATCCCAGTAGCCGGTAGATTCTACCTTCTCGCTAAGATTCATAAAAATAACAACCCAGGTCGCCCCATTGTTTCTGGCATTGGTACTGTCACCGAGAACCTCTCTCGCTATGTCGACACTCTCATTCGCGACATTTCCCCCAGCTTTCCATCCTTCATTGGGATACAAATGATTTTCTCTCAGATATCATGAAGACTGAAATTCCTAACAACTGTTTACTTGTTACCCTGAATGTCGTGTCGCTATACACTAACATTCCTCATGCGGATGGAATCACCGCTGTATCATGTGCGTATGAGGGGTCGGAGGGTGACAAACCTATCGATTGTCTCACCCTCGAAACTTTCCTTCCCCTTATCCTTGAGCTTACAATTCTGAGTTTCATGGTGTCAATTACGTGCAAGTCAGCGGAACGTCAATGCTAACCAAAATGGGGCCAACTACGCGAATATCTTAATGGGATGTCCAGAGTCAAACTTCCTCGCTGCACGAAATGTGAAGCCACTGTACTACAAAAGGTATATAGATGATATATTCATGATATGGCAGCACGGTAAAATGGAACGTCTTACGTTTATTGAGGCTTTTAACCATGCGCTTCTCTCATTCAATTACGACATGCACAAGTGCCGCTCTCGGCACATATGTCTCACATATGTTGAGTACCCTTTAAGTACACAAGTTACGTAGAGGTATCTACCTACATTAGTTCGTATACAGCTCGGAATTTTTATTTATATTCCAGCATGGTGGCAAATGACCTCAACCACGGAGTGATGAACCATTGCATCTGGATATTGCAAACAACTATTTAAACGTAGCCGTAACTAAGCCCAGGGTGGCTGCCCCCAACACAGCTTCTCCCTTATCATCGTCCTTGGATGGGGGTCATAGCGCGATGGGGATTGACATCCAACTCCTGCTCGCGACTACTATCCCCGTTAAGGCTGAAGCAAGCTGACGTTGGATTCGGATTAGGGCTGCGGGAGAACATGCAGTGACGAATGTTTTGCCGATGACGATGACGACTTTGGTGATAACTGGCACCGCAGGCGCCGCAACAATCATGCCTTGAGTCGTCACCAGTCGCCGAAGGTCTTGGATCTACGTCAGATGGCAGGGCGAGAAATCATCATATCCGGCTTGTCTGAGTATGGTTATTCTAGGCTCATCTTGATTTTGGCCTCGCGCTGTGGACACGAAACGAGAACATTAGCGTGCTCTGGACTCGTCCCGCCGCGGCTTCGTTATTTATGACGTCTGCGTACATGCCAATTTGTTGCGAGGCTCGAGTCCAGGATGGGTATTAACCCGTACACTACACCAAGTGTAAAGTGGCTGCTGATGACACCAGCAATGTCGCCCTGAAGCAATGTATTTTCATTTAGGTAAGGACTATGTGCGTGAAGCAATAAATTAGACCACTGTGGCTGCGCTCCCCACACAGCTGCTTTATCATCTTCATTAATTGTGGGCCGGAGTGATATAAGAAGAGTCCACCACGTTTCGTGACAGTATATAGCAGGAGAAGTCCATTTTTGTTGAATACTGTATACCTTCCAAGCTTTGATTCCTTCGGTAAAACGAAGGATGCTTTCCGAAAGAACTCAATGCCAAGTATAAAAGCGATTTTATTAGGTCTCCCTTTTTTCTCATGTTCCTGAGTTTCTGTTGCTGTTCAAATCAAAGTTAATTTGTATTGCCAATATCAAAGTTGCATTTTTCTACAATAAAGTTGTATTGCCTGTATAACAGCCAATAGATAAATTTTAAACAATGGACGTGTGATGTATTAGTTTGAGCAGTGCAGCACCATAAATAATACAGAACAATAGAGTCTACTTCCGAGTTGGCTGTTTCTGTATTAGGTTATTTTGACCTCCCATAGTTCGTTAGATCGTTGCTACACAATTTTCTAATATCCGTTTGTGCAACCTGATGATTTGTTCTATGATTTCACTTTACGGACAGTCAGATCGCACCAGCTCTTCTGCTTTTGAAGATCTGAAAGAAACCAAGATGTTTCAAAACCTTGTGATAAACACTAAAGAATTCCGATCATGTCATTTGTAACATAAGAATTTCTGGTGAGACTATTCGCAAACGTTTTACGCTCTCTTTTCCTGAGAACTAAGACTTGTTTCATTAGTAAAGCGCACAGGGCACACTCGGGTTGTTTTCTGCAGTTTCACTATTTGTGACATCTGCAATTCTTGAGTTAATAGTAATTAAAGCGCGCCTCATCGCCTGCGTTGCGTCGGCGCGTAAAACCCTACAATAACACACTTAGGGGGCATATTCTGAAGCAATAAAACCATTGTTGAGGGAAACCTGATACAAAGGCGCAAATATTGAAAACCATTCCGTGTTGGAAATTTGCAGCATGAATATTGGCAAATAAATATTTTCTGATTTCAGTGGAAGAGATGGAAAAAAGCTTTCGCAAAACCCCCTCAAATAAAGTTGTTGCTTGTTTAATCTATTCGTTTTGCTTCGGACATACCATACATATTCTCAAATTACCAATATAGGCACTACTGCCCGCCTGCTCTCACAGGCGATGGGTATGCGTGCTGAGCAGTTTTTCCTTGTACCACAATGTCTCAAAAATTCTTTAGAGGGCATCCAACGATCATGAACCAAGGTTTAAAAACAAGGAGCAATGGAGTTACTGGAAGGAAGCCGGGAGCACAGTCTTTCCGGTACAGTGGAAAACCATACAGTAATTTATTTTTTGCAATTGCGAATTGTTTGGATTTTTGCAAATATTTATCCAACTCAAGAAGTACTCTCTCAGTGATGAAAGTGCCGATGACGCAATCGAGGTAACCGAGATGGGGTAACCAATCTAAAATCTGTAGTACCAGATAGTTACCAAGATTGAGGTAACCAAGATTAGGTAACCAATCTAACATCAGTATTTTCAGCGACGTACTTCGTATCCCGTGATCCCTTACTGTGATAGATAAAGAATCCCAACGAAATTTAAATGTACCACTTTTACGGCGCTCCCACCGCATAATCAAAAAACGAATTTGAGTACGCTCACTCTCAGTTATTCATAATAAAAGAACCAAAAAAAAGGCCGCGTATCTGCTTCTTTTGTTGCAAATGTCGTAAAAGACGATAGTCTTTGTAGACATTTGCCAAGGAAATGCCCCCTTTGCTTTCCCGCTCACCTCTCATGCTGTTCCTGTACCGTCGCGCTCATCCCAAGGTAAACACACTAAAGTTTTTCGCAAGGCGATTTGAATTTACTGCGTTCCACTGCTGCAGGCCTATTTCCTCGATGCCAGCTCTGCAGTACGGCGGAGACGTGCGTGAATAAAGGCGGCCGACTACAAGGTTTATAGAACCACGTGGCCGTGCTCTACGTGCGTTTGAAGCAAAACGTGGAACCTAGCTAGTGGAACCTTTCGTTGCTGTTGCCTCGTGATTTTTCATACGCCGCCAGGAGGCGGCGGTTTTTTTCAGTAGATGTAGAGTATCATTTGCTATCAAAAAACCTACGATCCATAAATTTTTAATAAAGGAACGCTGTAAATATATCTTGTGTACTTGTTTCCATTCTTACATTTGCATTATGAGATGTTTTTTTTAACAAAGTTGACAAGTATGAACAAATAAACTGGGCTTAGACGTTTACATTTGGCTGTGAGTATATAAAACTATTGCGCAATATGAACTTTACTTTGGCTGGGTGGCTGAATCAAGTCACAGGCAGGCCGACAGAGAACATAAAGACAGACCAAAATTTCTGGGTTTAAGTAGCTCATGAAAGACTATGGTCTTTAAGAAAATACAGAAGAAATCGCGAGCACGTTCGCACCTTATGTGCCAAACGCGCCCCGCAAAACAGTGGCTTCTGCTGACTCTAGTAGACGATGCCATTATCAAGGTGCCGCGCTGTCTATTCGGGTAAGTGACGTGGATGTTCAAACTGGTTGCTTTCAATCAGATCAGGTAATTGCTCCTATTATTGTTGGGGCCAGATGCACTATTTCGTGGCGTTTTTTTTTATTTCGCGGGGTTTCTTGAGAAGCCAGAATAAATAACACTCAATGCGAAACAAATTATTATCCGCTACTACCCTGTTTTAGAACCTAATGCACGAGGTTACACTCTGGTAACAATGTTTGTTTTCTTTAAAGTGTTCGTGCACGTTACTTGTACAAGAAATTTGACCTGCACAGTACACTCACAAAAAACGCAGATACTGATGAGTACCGTCAGGGCTTTTGGGTTTGACCCGAGTTTCGTAGTACAGCAACAACAATGATACGCGGGGAGCATTTTTCTACAATGAAACCTTTGTTTATTTTTTTAACATCAACGCTAAGTCTAGGGTATACGTATTGCTGCGTATACTAAAACAAATATTTCACACAAATTGTACTGCGTTATTTTGGAGTTTATAAACCCGGCGTGATTTCTTACAAAGTTGTGTGAAATTTACCTCATAGGAAATGTCTCATTGCGACTCTATTTTCCTCGACCATTTGTACGACCTATCCGCTATTCTGTTTAGTATTAGCCTTGTTGCTGCTTACGTGAGCTTCAATTTATGGAGCGGAGGAGTGTATTGATGATTTTTTCGCCACTGTTGCGATTCTGAAAAAGGTACCAACATGACGATAGAGAACGTCGTATCGCTGAAGATAAAATGTTACTTTCACCCGAAAGGAAGCTTTGCAAAGCGGAAAAAACTAAAGAAAATTGTATTGCTTATAAAGCAGTAGCTTGTGAAGCCAATTGGCTCGATTCCTAGGTTTCAAGCGGTGATTGGTAACCCTCCCTCAATCTAGAAAGCAGGAGCATGTGCGAAAACGCAAATGCTTACAAAGCGCGTTTTTTGTGTACAATCTCGTTTTCGAATGTACGCCATGAATACTCTCAGATGGCGAACATCATAATGATAGAGGTCGTTGCTTTTTTCTGGTAATAAATTGCAGCAGCATAATTGAAAAATTGACTGGTGTATGTGCAGCGGAAAATTTTTGTTTCGCTTGAACTGTCTACCTATGCGCGCGTACTTTACAGAATAAATTCAGCTTATGGTGTTCTGTTTTTGCTTTATAAGTTTTTCACGTGCATACAACACAATGAGAAATTGACTTTTCTGGTGTCAACTAACCGTTTCGTTTTAATACAGTCCTCGAAAAAACAACCTGAAAGTCATCGCCTCATCGGAAGCACGGAGGGGCCAGAACCAGTTTAACAGCAAACGTGAATAATTACTCTAAAAACGCGTTAGAGATGACGAACGGCGCAAGTAAGCGGCGGCCATCGGTGCCTAAAGCGGGGATAACAGATTTATTTAAACGGGAATCTCGATGATGAACTCTTAAAGACAGCCGCATACCAAGCAGAAAAGTTAGCAATCTCCCGTGCGTGCGACGATCGCATCCTGCGTTATTCGGTCCAATGTCTTTGCGTCAACGCTGAGTATCCGTGAGCCGACAGCTCTTCCACCTGGCCCCTGATAAAAAAGGGACAGCTCTTCCACCTGGCCCCTGATACAAATAAACGTTTTCCTTAGTCCTAATAGCAGTTCGTTTGAAAACAGCGTCACGCAGCATGCCTTGCTGTCGGCGAACAGCGCGATCGTGGAAGCTTCGGACGTCTGTCATGCCTGCAGTAGTGGAAGCTTCGGATACTAGTATAGTAGTACAACCAGACGCACTGATTCAGCAAAGTATCGCTCTCATTCACAATGAAATCAATTCCCCCTTGAAGTTAAGAGATTTGTGTGAGTAGTTAGCACGAAAGTGGGTACCTTTTCTTGTATATAGGCTAGCGACGTCGCTGGCTGTCTTGGCAGCGCAGTGGCGGCGCTATCGCACCTGGTAACAAGCAAACACGAACTGAAAGCAACGTGTTACGTTTTCCTCGAAATCGAAAGGTCAGCTATGCATCTCTTGTGTTTAGCAGTCCGCAAATCTAACCGAATCAGTGACAACTCGGTCATTCTTTCTTGTTCTAAAGGCACATGCCGCCGGTCTGGAACGGCTAGCTTGCAGTGGAGAAGCCTCCCGCCGGATCATTTGTGCTGTCTTACCTTAGCAGCTTGACCTGATCATCGCTGTACAACAATATTTCCTTCTGTGGTGGCGCAGCAGCAAGAAGAAACGAAATTTTCTGGATTCGATGTACAGTCTTGCGTTTGGCCGATAAAGGCTTCTCCTGCCCGTAATACATAATGTAGCTAAGTCCCTTCAGGTCGTACCGGCTCGTCGTATATCTTACTGCGGCCGCTAAAATTTGTGGTTGAACAATTACTCTGCAATCCTAATCATTGTCTTTAATTCCGTGCTCTGTGTCCTCCAGAAGCTGTCAAAAAAGGCTGTCCTCTTTCCTCTCAAGTGGTGTTTCCAGTATCAAGCAGCCTAGAGGGTAATGTGGGACCATGAAGGGAAAGCGGACAATTGAAATCTGCAAAGTCTCTTCAATGGTATTTCGTGATTCAGTCTACAAATAGTTGTCAAGTATGGCGGTCTGGTAGAGGAGTCGAACGGTGTTTCTAGATCGTTCTTGTCCTGGCTTTGCCTTTTTTGGTCGTTTAGGATTCCGACGAGCTCGTTTGCTTAATTCGCGTCTGCGCAATCTCTGATTTCGTCCTATCTTCTAGGTCTTGCCATTGCCTCGCAATGACTCAAAGTGATGAGCAAGAGTGCTTTCGCCTGTCGAAAAATTGGAACCTGGAATGACAGTGACGGTATGAGTGAGCTTGCATCGAATATTATTGGAAGTGAGTGAGATTTACTCTGGCACACGGACCTAGAATTGAAACTACTAGAATTCAGTAAACGTTTTGTGCTCTAAAAGGTGCCATGCTATTTGAAATATAATGGGTGTTCTAAAAAGAATAAAAAATCTGGTGCACGTCAAGTGTTCCAGCATTTTTACAAGAAGACAGCAGAGAAGTATTAGACGTAAAAATACAGCAGACGTTTGAGTGCCTTAACTGCTTCGCACCATTGATGTAGTACGATTAACTAGAAAGTAAACGCCAATTATTCACGGAAAAACGTTTATGGGCGATGGTATTTGTCCGTGGCCCAGACGTCTACAAACGTGTTCGTGCGGGGATAGTGATATGAATGTTTTGCAGTAAAGTGGCCCATGAAGGTTCATAATAACATGATTTGCTCTGTTTATTCAGGTCAAAGCTAAACATTCATTATATGCGTTGGCAAAAAAAGGCTTGTGGGAGAAGTATAATTGTGTTTGTTCTTTTTAACTCCACCATTTTTGCCCATTTCGGCAACTTTACTTTTCGACAAACTGCATCGGTTTTCTACATGTATCGGAGCATGCGACCCGCTTAGCTGAGTTGAGATTTTATTTTTTCAAAATGGGCAAAAAATAAAGTTGTAATTGAAACCAACTATAAAAAATTGGAGTGTGCTTCAAACAAGAATATTTTGTTCATAGAGTAGTAATAAACTATATTAGGCCAAGCACTTAAGATGAAAAAGTCCTCTTTTATGACCAACTTGCATAAGCAGCCAATGCACAGGCGCTAGTCGAATACTGTATATATGCCGGGCGCCCAGAAAAGCTAGCGGAGAGCAACATGCACTGGGCTGTATAGCGGATACCTGTTGTTCCACTTCGTCATAACACGTGAATGCCAAAATGTATTTTATGCAATGGGAACCGAATTGTAGTTTTCCTCTTGTATACGCTTTTTGGCTTTGACGCGGGAAAGTTGCAAGAGTATTTTATTTCCGAGAAATTAATGTCTGTCATAACATCATTCATATTAATTTACCACTGCAATCTTATACCGAAGGTGGGCGTTGTTCCTTCTCCTGCAGCAGTTTACGTACTTGCATGAGACTGAGTACAGATTTTCCCATTTAAATTTT
>CM023452.1:64987655-65275529 GCA_013339765.2 Haemaphysalis longicornis
ATCGCAGGAAGCACTCGCTTCTTCACGGTCTTCCGTCATGGTACATCCCTCTCGCTGCCTCTAATCGTGCTCGCGAGGTTTCTTCACGGCGAGTGAATGGACAACACTTGTCGCTTGATTAGCTTCAGGTTAGCTCTCTTCACTCCGTTCCGCCACGCCCGCTTCTCTTGAGCACCGCGTTTGTGTAGGCGATTCCGTTGCGCATCTCCTGCTCATGTGCGTTGTTAAGAGTCCATTGCCGAAATACTTTATACACAAAGTACCGAAGAGTGCCGTGTTAAGGTGGCGGGCTCAGGTTTTAATGACGATAGCCGTTCTTGGGCTACTTAAACGCAGAAATTGTGGTCTGTCTGTCTATCTGTCTGTGAATAAATTCAGCCACACGGCCAACGTTACGCGAGGTTTGTGCAGTAGTCTTATGTACTAACAGCAAACTGTAGACGTCTAATTCCAGTTCATGCGTTCATACTTGTCAACATTGATCAACAAGAACAATACATTACGCAAATGTAGGGGAGAAAATTCATATAAAAGGATACTTACAGTGTTCCTTTATAAAAAATTAATAGATGCCTGATTTGCTCGAAAAAGAAACAACTAAATATACCGCAGAAAAAAAGTCACACTCTCTACTGCTGTCGCCGCCGCCACTATAGTTTCTTGCGGCATTTCAAGAATTGAGGCAACAACAGTTAGGAAAGTTTCCAATAGATCGGTCCCATGTTCTGCTTGGAACGCAAGTGGATTAGGGCAAAGTGGTTCTAGAAACTTTGAAGTCGAACAGCTCTACTCGCGCGCGTCTCAGCCGTAAGCCAGCGCTGGCATCGGGGCACCCGGCCTCAAGCAGTGAAACGCGGTAAATTTAAAGTGACAATTTAAATAAATTAAATTATAGCGTGTTCACTTTGGGAGGAATGCGACGCAAGAGGGACAACGTGAGCGGGAAATCTGGAAAGCGAATAAAGGCATTTACTTGGCAAGGAAAGAAGGAGGAAGGAGGAGGTACGTGGTCAATGCCGCTGCTATTTATTCAAGTAATGTTGGGTTGTCACCGTCTCTAGATATTTTAGCCCATAGCATATGCGGCTGTGTATGCAATATTAGCAAATAACGAGATTTCGTTGGGATCACCAATTTGAAGAGGGTTCTTTTCTTTGAGCGAGGACGACCGCGATGCTGAATAAATTCGGGAATTTTGTGACCCCTCAGGGGCTACTTATTTAGGCTGTCTGTATAGGCCACTTGAAGGAATGCTAGCAGCTGCAGCCGCAAACTTCACAGGCAAGGCCTGTAAATTCGGCAGAAATGGGCAGGCACACCTGTCCATACCTCCACACCGTTAGAAGCAAAGCGGGCAGAAAGACCAGGACTAAACAGGCGAGGTGCGCTAACAACAGGGCGCATCGCCATGGCGTGCGCGGTGCCATTGTTTGTGGGACCACCACGGGGCTGCCTTTATATCCCTAGAAAGCGCCGGTATTGAAGGCGTTCCAATACTCGAAGTATAATCGGCATGTCAGTCTATGTTGAAATGCGGCAAGTTTCAAGCACACGCCGCTCCCCCCTCCTCACCTTGTAGCTGCATTGGTGCATCTTCGAAAAAAAATTTTGTCCATTCCTGCTCTTCAGGAAATGCCACGCTTGGCGACTTTCATGTCGATTTTCTTCCATAGCCTAAATTTCTTATGCTTTATTTTTTTTTTGTTTTACAAGGAATAGCTGCTCACGCCACGTGGTGGCAAGTCGCACCACGGAGTTTCACGTTACACCAGGCAACACGACTTCCTCAAATAACGCCCTCGCGACACGGAAGCCCGTGTAAATTAAGAGGGACTATTATTCCAGGTGTATGAATTTAATTTTTGCAGGGTCCCATATCTATAAATAATCATTAGCAGGGCGTGGACAATCAGCACAGGTTGTATAGAAAGGACAGGGTGTATTACGTTCACTGTGGGTATCCTTGTGCTTAGAGAGGTTAAGAACCCCTCTCGATGCTTGCCCCACAAATAGCCCATTTACAGCACTTTCAGTAGGGCTATGACCGCCACCATTCGCGGTTTTTAACAGTGCGAATTTAACATTGCTCCTCATGAATTGAAAAGCCTAAGTAGAGGCGCTCGCGATACACTTGCCGTTAACGTAACCACGAAAGGCGCCTGTGCTGGAGATACCTAATAGAAGTACACATTTGAAAATATTTCTCCACGTCAGCATTGTTACAAATTGCGGTCTGCCGTTACAATCAAAGCACAAGCATGCACTGCATGGCGTTATTGCTTCAACTTTGAAGTGGGCGTCATTTGCTACTCTCCTATGGAGTGAAAATCAGTGGGAAGACTCTGTTAAACAAACATTAGGAGGCTTCTCTTTGATCATAATTTGTGAGACAAAACATGGGATGGTATATATGTTAATAAGCCGTTTATATTTAGCATTCAAAAGGACATTTGTGGTTGTTATGAGTCCGGTAATTTGGTTGAAATATTTCGTGCCGTTAGACTCATGAGTTCGGAATCGTTTGTGCCATCACAGTGTCCATCACCACAAGAGAAGTGCAGGGCATATCATACACCTTTACAAAAGACCGCGTATAGATGACGCTGTAAATAGAAGAGCTTATCTCCTCCTAAAAGAAGTGGGAAATCTCTATTGTAACCGAACGCACATGAGATCACAAAATTGCACCTTGCTAAATGCCGATTCGATTCTCTTCCGCAGCGGGCGTTCTCCTGATGGAGGTGAAAAGCGAAAACGCCCATGTGGTCCGTATTTAAGCGCAGGTTCATGATCCCGAAATGGTCCAAATTATTCAGGAGCCCTCTTCTAGGGCGCGGCTGAACGCCTGCGTAGAGTCGGTGCGTTAAACTTGATAATCAATTGATCAGTTGCACCTTAGGCGCGACCACCCTATAGGATCGTTTTTTTTGGTGGTGGGGGTTGGGGGGGGGGGGGGCAGTGTTTTGTCCCAAGCCTAATTCCTGCCGCAAAGTAAATTTTGGAAATATATAAAAATTCCGCAATACCTAACGCGCTGACTTTGTAGACTAAGCAGTTGCTCTCCTGAGCCTAATAACGCGGGCTTTTGTCGCCTGCCGCTGGGGCGGCTTTCTTATAGCGCTGAAAAGCGAACACACCCGGTTGTCTCGTTTTCTCTACCAGGTAAAGATACCCAGCTGGTCAAAATTCTTCTGGATACTTCCACTATGGCACGCCTCAGAGCCCACGGGCAGCTTGCGTGCGTTAAACCTCATATTCATTACACTTATGGAACGCTTACAGATTTTACGTAATCAATCGATTGTTCAATAACACACTATTTCAGAAATACTGTATTCGGTGTTCGTTTAAGGAAAGTCGATGCCATTGCTACTTATCAAGAGACTGAGTCTGACAAATTTTGTAAGGTATGTTAGGCTGCGGTGTTCGCTTTTACTTTAAGTGAAACGCTGAACCCTGCACTGTAAACTTTTCTAACCAAAATACCTGTGCCGCCGTAATTCATAAATAGTCAAGCGCTGCCATTTTATCTTGTAGATAAAAACGAGTAATGCATCTCTTTCCACTAGCCATACTTTTATTGTTTATTGAAACATTTTGTCTATTAGATATTAGCTCGTAAAATGGAATGGGCGGATGATATTCCGATGTATGTAAATCACCCACTATCGACAGCGAGCGTGATGTTTGGCTTCTGATTCTTCAGTTTAAAGAAGATAGTTTTTCTGCCGAAGTGTCTCCCTGTCTGCCGAGTCAGCCACCCGGCCAAAATTAACAGAATTTTCGAACGAGACAATTCAAAGATAAAATATTCTCTTACTACTAAATCAGCGGTCAATGTAAGTGCTTGTCAGCATTGTAGAATTAATAGAAAACGTTAGGCACATCTGTGCAAAAACTCAATGAATAACTGCAACTGGCCGTCTCGTTTTAGTGACGTTAAGACGCCTGCTTGATTTGTCTATATAAAAAAAAAATTACGTTCAAAGCGAGTTTTTGACCCGGAAATACAACAACCGTCCACGGTGACCCCTGAGGGACGGCTTCAAAACCAAGAAGTTTAACAGTAACAATAGGTTCGTGAAATAGCGCGCGTCTAGTGGGACGCGGCAAAATTGAAGTGACTTGAGCAGTCCTCTGAGGCGTTGATCTTGGCAGGACCGAGAGGCAGAGAGCGTAAGAGTTGGGCGAGAAAGAGAACAGAGGCATTTATGCGGCAGGGCCAGTAGACGGGTACTGTCTCAACACATCCTTTGTAGCGGAGTGAGCTGATACATGGTGATTTTTAGATGCGAAGCAGCTTATGGTCGAGCCTGCTCCCTCCGCCGTTGAGTGGGGGCCCTTTTGCGGCGTGCACACCCCCACTGCGCATGCCTGCCCAGGCACCGCTGATGATGATTGTGGCAGGTTACCCCTAGAGATCGGAAAACCAAAGCATCCATCACGATATAGCTTTGTGTTCAACCACCATCGTCCTCTTCCCGTAGGGGAACCCTGAGTAGTATGCGAGGCATTCCTCCTCGCCTCTCCGACGCTCTTCTCCTCTCCGGCATTCCTCCTCTCTTCTCCGAAGATCCCTTTCTATCTGGGATTGCGCGACGAATGGCAACTCCCGCGGCTCTGCGCGCGATAATGCGAAGCAGTTTAGGGTTAGAGACTCGACGGTGGCCGCTGAATACTCCGCTGGGGGCGCCACTTTAGATCCACGGCATAAATGACGCGCCCGCGTGCTCCGCTCCCCTCATTCTCCTACCACAACACCGTTATCGAACTTAAAACTAAAGGGAACTTGAGACGACCCCATGGCTGCTTCGCATACTACTCAAGGGTCTCCTACGAGAAGATGGTGAAATTTTTATTCTCGTTTTTTTGCAGACGACTCGAGAAGCTAGGGATCGAGAAGCTAGGGTCACGCCTGTCTTGCCGAAGTTGTTTTAAGATGCAGGTATTCAAAGCTTGTGAAACAAACAGCATCGCCCCATATTCAACCAAAGCCACCTGCTGCCTGCGTAGACTTCACATATACTTTTATATGCTGCACGAGAACTCACTGTATTTGAAGTCGAAAGCCTACAAGGACCGTCTCCTAGACTGCCTAACGCTGATAGTAGTTTCCCACTTGTTTTAGAACTGCAAGGGCCACATTCACGGGTAACATTTGGTTTGAATTATGGTTTGAGCACCATAAAAACATATAGTTAGAGAAACTCCACTCCTTTGAAACGCTTCTTTCTAGGGACAAAAAAACGGGAGTACAAGCGTGCTTCTACTTCAGAAAAATATGTCAGTATCTTCTTCGACCAAAATAATTACGGATAAGTAACACGGAGAATGGTTCGTTTAGAGCATCTGCAGATGTTCATTAGACACTTTCAGCAACGACAACAGAAAGAACGAGCTTCACTGTTGCAAAGATGGAGCACACAGGAACCTTGACAAGTGGTAATTGTTGCCGTTACGTTAAAATAAACCGACAGAACAACATAAGAAATTTATACATATATCAAGCGTATCAGACACGACTGAAGAACAATGGCTGCCAACTATTTTCTAATTCGGTATAATAATCAATTTCTGCTTTTGCGTGCTAGTTTGGCTCATTGTAAAAGAGGCCACTCATTGACTCCAAACAGTCAGAATGCTCTACGTTTTAGCTGCGAGGGAGACAATCATTTCTGGGTCAACAACAGGAAATCGCTACCTTATACCATTCACCCAGTAATACAAAATGACCATTGGAATCTCCACGCAATACTGCGCGATTTTCAATTCAGGAGACCAGATTAGCCCTCATCTTAAAAGAAGTCCACCAAGCACTGTTACTTTATTGACACCAGACTGACTCCGTGAAAGAATGCGCTGTGGTCTGATCAGATGCTGCTTCTGAACTCAGAGAACCTGCGCGTCTCCCCCGAATGAGTCATTTTCCTCTTGTATTGTCCTGCTATCACTCACTGTGCAAACGCCCAGAAAGAAACAGAACAATATGACAAACTCGAGGTCATCGTTTCATGTGCGACGAGTGGGTTGCAGGTTCTTTTGGAAGAGCGTCTTCCATGGCTAACCTGAGTGCAACGACATGGAGAATATGTGTACTTTTTTCTCATAACGTAGGCTGGGCAGCGACCTCAAAACACTGAGAAATACGTTCACAAAACCATATGTACCCCACCACCTGGCTCAATCTTTCTGTTGGCCTACAAGCTTTGATCCAAGAACCGCGAAGAAATGCTGACCTCTTCACAATGTCCACAGGAGACTTTAACAGCGCGTTTTGTAGCGCGAATTACCTTGCAGATGACTACCCTTAAGCCTTCTGTCATTGCAAGGATACGTAGAAGACTGGACATCGTTACACTCACAAAGCTCCACACCCTGTTGTGCTCATAAAACAGAGTCATGGAACAAAAAAGGACATTCTTGCTATAAGCATACGGTAATCAGAAGCCAACCGTACACCAAAGAACAAAGGAAATTGAATTTCGCATCAATGAGAACCACCAGCAATACGGCACCAAAATACACGTGAGAACTGGGGATAACTGCTTTGGAAGTCGCGCTATTTTTGCAGAGAAATAATGCTGTGGCGTGGATAGGGATGGTGACTGTACTTTTTTAAAATACGGGGAGATGGCAAATCGCCTGATTGCCTCGACCACAGCTCGACAGAAAATATTCTTTCCCATTCTCTCCTTAGAATACTTTCCTCATTTGATTTCGATAATCGGTAAGATATCGGACCATCGCAAACCTTATGCACCATTACCGTAAGTACCACAACCCTTATCCAAACGCACCTCAAGTCATCACTCAGCTCTACTGAGTATTCACAGTACCTGTAGCAAGCTCATTGGCCTCATTATTTTAAATACTACAAACCACTGACCTTTTTATGCACGACAAGCGTGTAGAGTACAATGCGTGTTAAACAATATAACGAAGATAATGTCCCTGCAGAAGAGGTAACACCGTTAAAACAAGTAAATGCACCACGACGACCACATTTATTGGAGTTAATTTTCCTGGTACCAGGGTATAGAATATCCCCAAACTATTCAATTTCTTTTACAAAACTGCGTTTCCTTGCGAAATCTTTTCAAGCTATCGTTGAATGCAAAATAGCAGATCCCCACTGGAAGCTCGCGGGGAAGGCTAGAAGAAATAGCTTCACCGCCCTCCCTTTAGTTGGTCGGACTGGTTTTAGATGGAAATGGGGAGAAATTCCCTCCATCGGCAAGAAATATTCCCAATATATATTGTAAGGGCTTTATGTCAATACAATTCAACTACAAGGCTTCGACGTTTGATTTTGCTAAATTAAAAATAGTGATGTTTAAGCAGTGTGAGTCACGTGCACTGATATTTTTGTTTATTCAATTTATGAATTGGATTGTTTTGTTTTCGCAGCATTGGTTCGATGTATGTCCTGCCCATTTTGTACTGTAAAGTTCAGGAGGGGTTCGCTACCCATGCCTACCTCATTGAAATTTCGGGCATGCATTGTCAAGAAAGATGGACATCGTATTTTTGCTGCGTTGTGCTGATTTCAATGTTGGGTTAAGGCATCGCGCCGTGCCTTTTAAAGCGAAGCTTTAGTGGTTTCACTGAGGCCGTTGTATGCCAGTAAACCCAGCCGGAAAGCCAGCATTCTCTAAATATTAGGATAGATTATCGTTGGGGAAGTAAAAAAAAAGGCGTATCCCGACCAAATTCGAACTTGGGTATTTGCGTTAAGAAGCTGGCGTCTATGTGATTCCGGCGTTTCGAGAAGGTCAACGCGAACGCCAAGCAGCAGGTACCGATTTGTACCGTACATCCCGACTCCAAACCTTATGCCTACGGAGTGCAAAGACAAGAATTGCTGTGGATATTTTAGAAAAAGTGGCGTGTACCTTTAGAGTAGCACATCCCAGGCAGCACAGCAAGTCCGATTCTTAACCGGCCAACCTACGGCTGTTGTCCGGAATGCTCGTCGATCGGCAACAAACTGGCCAGCTTGGAACATACGATAAATGGTTTGAATATGGCCACCATCCTCTGCGCACGTTTTCGGCACAAATGTTCTTAAGTTGGTCAGCTTTCACTCGTTAACGGTCCACACGGTTTCCCCCCGGCGAAAGTTACTCAGAAGTTATCTGGCGGATCAACCACCGGTGATGAACGGCACTTGCTCTAGCAACGTTCAATCAAAAGACAGGCGGCAGGTTTCCCGCCGCCGAGTACTCGCTTGTTGGTTGAAAGCGGGTTTACAAAAGATTATCCGCTTGTGCACGGCCCCCAGGCGACCGCTTTGTTTCCGCTTGCAGGGGAACACATAATGAATGGCTGTTGTCCAGTTCTAGAGTACTCGTGTTTCGTAGGCAGCCGTTGTTCAAAACGTCTTTGGGAAACGTCCGTTATCCAGTGCGCTTATGAATCTGCACGCTCCTGCTCTTCGAAATGTGAATGGCTGACGCCTGTCGCAGGTCTAGCACAACCCTTGCCCAATCGCCGGAATTCCGAAGGTCATGCGTGGACACGCGCCCAGCCACCGAAGAGTGTGCTGTATAACATGTGCGCTCATGGACAAATTAACGTGGACAAAAGATATTAACCAAATACGAGAAATCCAAAATAACGCATAGTGAAGACAAAATAATGGCTTGGTAGTGGTATATTTGGAAAGGCACATTTTAAGTCTTGTGACATGTGTCCGTGCTTTGTGGGTAAAGCCTGCTTGCCATTTTGGAAACACCTGAGATTAAGGATAAGCTGAAATGCTGCTGCAAACGATCGACGAACGGCTGCGTTTTCCAGTGCCTCGACAAAGAAAGTTCGGTAAGTTCATTTTTGCTGGCCATTTTCTTGCGTGAGTAAGGTTCGGTGCAGAAACGAGTTACGGCTCGATTTTCCGCTTCCGCTTCAGTCTCACGGTGTAGTTCGCGGAAGCTAAATTTAATTTACTGATGCTGACGACGCTCGATATGTCTAGCATTGCTGATGAACAGGTGGCAGGCGCAGCGGAGGGCGCTAAAAAGTCTCAAATAATTGCCGGTGCTCTTGATGACATGGTAAGGAATGGAGGTATTTTGTACCGTATGCAGGTTTTTATCGCATGAGCTCTGTTTATATATGCGGCTCGGCCGTTTCACCGCACTATCGTGTGACTTAGATAGCTGGGCCACTTTGAACCAAGGCCAAATACAATATGCAACTGCTCAACTTTTCGGAGTTAAATCTTCCCTTGACAAAAAAAAGAAACAGGGAATAGTTTAAAAACATGAGCTTTGCAATAAAAGCGTTTTCCCATTTTATTTTTATCTGATTCCTGGCTGAAAACCTTCCTAATGCTTTCTCGGGTTCTGTTTCTTTGGAAACTATTTCTTTTCTTTAACCAATTTGTAGTTCAGGAGCACCTCGGCTGAACGCCAGAAGGTTGTGCGCTCGCACCATAGAGTGGGGCGTGTGATCACGGTTGTTCTCTTTGGGGCCTTCGCTATATCGCAGGCCGGGAAGTTTTTTTATTTCTTTTCTCCGCCCGAACGTGGAAGGGTGTCTATTTCCCGTTGAGTGCCGCCAAAAAAAAGGCAAGCATCACTGCCTACATTCCGCAACGCCGTGCCTCAGTCTGGTAGGTCGTTTTCACAGTAATGAAATGTTGCTGGTCGAGTGATCGCATTGAACGGGGGACTATTTAGTCGGTCACATCAACCACTCCTTGGGCCACCTCAAAACACAACAAGAACGCCCCAAAACTCTACGTGACAGGAGTTCACGCTTAGATGGGGATAGTACACTGCACCGAAGAACAGGAAATGCAAGAAATAGGCCGCGAAGTTGACCGACTGCAAATAGTGCAGCCATGGCCGTATTGACGTTGTTTAGGCCATGCCAGGGGTGCATAATGAGCAATATTGAAGATAGTGTGGTTAGTGTTTTCGCGTTTTTCACAGTGATTTGCGCGCCCACCGCTTCACGTGCACGTGTAATATTTAGCTCAGGTATTCCAGGCAGTGTAATCTAAACGTCGTGCAGGTTTATTTACACTGCTTCAAGAGTGTTGTAGGGTCCCTTTAAAGCAAGATACATTGCCCATTAGCAGTGTAAACGTCTGTAGGTGCTTTGAACTGGCTTTCTTAGTTTGGTGACAGTGTGAGCTCTGCAGAGTTGTAACTTGTCCTCATTTACTTTTTGTTTTGTGCTGCAGGTGCTCCTGAGCATGGCAGCTGTGGTTTCCATTGGAACTCTGTGTATGATCACAGTAGCGGTTGCATCAAATGGAAGTAGCATCACTGTAGTAGCAGCAATTGAGAAAATAAATGGGCCTCACATTTTGTGATCAGCAGTCTTCGTCAGTAGCTGAATTTGCTTACGAGGTTATAAATACGAGGTCAGTTGCTTACGAGGTTATAAATTCTGCACTTGGCTGCAGAAACAGCTCGACTATACCCATTTTAGGGCTGGATGAAAGCTGCAGCACCACAATTAATATGCCTCCTGCAGTGGAACGGCCACAGGAGTATGTTTGCATGGCTAAAGTTCAACCATGGCTGAGCGGCTTGGTTCAACAGTGGCACCCAAGGAAGTGTTGATAGCCGTCGTCTGTAAAATTTGAAGCGGCCGTGTGTTGTTAAATGTTGAACAGCCGCCTGCCGATAAAAGAACGGCAAGACGGACGGCAAAGTCTAGCGGCGAAGGCGGTTGTAGGCCCCTTGGCGATGTTTGGTCAAAGGGGAAACTATGTTCAGCTTACACGAGGGAACTTTCAGCAAACGGCCAAGGTCCACTTTTAAGTATGGGCTTTACACTCTGATGGAGCAACGGCCGAGCAGAAATTACCCGGCCAGAGATGAACAGGTCATGCTCAGCCGTACATGCCTGTGCTTCTTGGGATAGTCGCAGCGTGGGATTGGCCATCAGAAGAATCGATCATGAGATAGCTTCGCCTTCAAACATCGCGGAAGCTTGACAGATGTGTTTAAAATGCATGGTAAAGACGAATCTCTGAAAGATATATCCATCGTTAACTGTTGCAGTTGAAGTGGCATCCTTCCCTGCAGTGGGGTGAATCGTTTTGCCAACTGCATCCTGCACTTTACACTCATATCGCGCTAAGACGTTTTAAACCACGTTCGGGCGGGTTCAGAATGCGCGTTGCCCTGTTCCCACCAATCATACGCGGTTGATAAGTTTATATTTACTAGCACTCGCCGGAAGCTGCAGATGAACCTGTATTCTCTAAAGTTCTGCCAATCGCAATTTTAATACAAAGATCTTTTGCTTCTGATGATAATACAGATATAACACATGCAGTTGGCGAAAGAAGTCCTTCGTTAGTGCCACATGTAACAAACCTATCAAATGGTTCCCAATAAGAAAACAGCTAAAGACAAAAGGTACCATGAAAAAAAAAATTAGGTAACATTATTCAGAAAACCGACGCCGAGCTCCTTGTGTACTCTCGTGACAACGGGCATTACACCGCCGACCATTTTCGCGGGGCACTTTTGGCACCTTTTTAAGCGGTACTTAGATAACTGCTGTGTCCCCTAAATACACGTAGTCACTGCTGATACATGTCTTATGATACGTTTGATGTGGGAGATGGAGTGATACAAAAGTGTTTGCTTGCACACCCATTTTGATGTTCTTCCCTTCCTTTGGTCTCGAATGACTACTGTGTAAGGTGGGAATAAAGCCAATTACTTGACACTGTTTTATTACGGCAGGGCTTTGTGGCCGCTTTGTTCAGATCAACTGTGTAATACATTTGATCTTCATAGATTTGTCATTAACAAGGAAGGTGCTAGAACTAGAAAAAAAATGCAAACTCTTGATGGAACAAACCTTAATAAAAATAGGATGGAGGACTCGTGTGTTGCGCTCCCGCTCCATATAAGCAAACATAAATTCCTTTACACCTTTACACCTTGAAACTCCTTTACAAAAATGAATAAGGAATAACGAAAAGGAATAAGGTTGGACCTAGTTCTTGAATATCCTCGAGTTAAGTGTCCTACAAACAAAGGCATAAATTACGGGTTGTATTTACACGTCAAAACTGCTGTGTGCTGCCTTGTCGTAGAGTTTTAAAATATAATCACGAAAAAATTGTATCAGTGTTTTCACAGAAAGAGTACAAACAAACTACAATGCATTAAAATGCTTGCTGGATATAAAAGTCATGAACTCAGTTGGTTTATATTAAGTAGGGAAATTTCTAGTATGACCTGCGTAATAGCCGAGGTGCCGATTTATACTGCGAAATTCCCACAACGTTAAATACCTTTTATTTCATACGTGATGTAGGAGATATTAGGACAAAGACAGCAAGGTAACAATAGAGCGTTTAAAGGAGGTAGGTGTGCATGTCTCGTAAAATACGTGTTTTTTTAACAAAACACGCGAGAAATACGTCTCCTACCGAATAGAAGTGCAGTTGCCCCATTAATGTCCGCTTTGTGCTTTCTTCAGAAGGGGAAAACGTCTACTGTATATCCTTCATTGCGCACCATGCTGGAGTACGAGAAGATTGTTTAAGTGTTATGGGGTTACCCCATAAAGGCCCAGAAGATGGTGGGGTTACCCTACCAATTTATGGGGGTTAACCCCACATTTAAAAAGGCCCATTATTGGTGGCGTCACCCCATCAATTTTGGGCTTTTATGAGGTTACCCCATAAAGGCCCATCAGGGTACATAAATCTGCGAATTGATCACCTGATGCACAACGAAGACAACGCTCCCAGTTCCTGCAGCTGTAGATGGCGTCATCGCTTGCGTCATATCTCGCCAGTTCATTCGCGCCAGGAAAGATCTTTTTATCTACTCAGTCCTCACCAACGTATGTTGTTGTTAGAGACTCCTGTCTCTCTGGCGAAACTGTCCAAGGCACTTAGGAATGTACTCGCTTCTTGAGACAAGAAGTTTAAGTAGCAACGGCTCCTCCTCCTGAAGTCACTCATGCTTACACTGCCGTATCCAGGCTCACGTCGGCCTATTATTACTGACTGAAAATACGCTCAAGGGCCATAGGGCATAACAGACAGCAGTGGTAAAATACAACTTAAGTTTAGTTGTAATTGCAAAAACAGCATTCAAAAAGACAAGGAGAACAAGTTGTGAAAGAGTGGTTCAAAAAAGAGTGCCACGAATGCAATGACACCGTTATAACTCAAAGAGTGTCACTAATGGCAGCTCTAAAATGAGGGTGAATTCATATTAGCAGTGGTGGTGGGATGGAGATGGTTCCAGTCTATGCTGGGTTTCTGAATAACAGATTCGTTAATCATCGCAGTGTGACAACAGGACACGTCAACTTTGCTGCAATATTCAATTCATGATGACACGTAACAGGCGGTATGACAAGTACAACTTTTCAAGTATGGTTGCAATAATAAATTTGTGGATGAAATAGGGAAGCATTTGAGGAGTAATAAATGGTTCGGTAGAATAACCGCATTTTTCATAAATTAGTCACTTCATCTGCATGAATAAGATGAATATATGTAACGAGTAATATACCACATTTTTCCATCCTATTATTGTGTTTGCAGCAGAAGTGTTCGGATCCGTTCGCATTTCACTCATGTCAGATTACTCCGTCACAGTTAGGAAAATTAATAATGCAGTTAAGCTCTTGTACATGTTTTCTAAGTTGTGAAACTTCTCTGAACTGATGCGCGGAAGCTTCAAGAATACCGCCTCGTTGACATTACTGAACATGGAAGCAAGTTTTCTCGCTCCCTGGTATAGATTTTGGCCTTATTCAACATCAATTTTATATAAATGTCGTTCCTATACCATTCCTCCAATACTACGTCTCGTTGGAGATTTCTACTGATGGGCATGCCGAATGATAAAAATCGATGACGAATTGGAACTGTGCGGTTGAGTGTTAGCGTGCTTCGCGTGCTTCGCCGTGGGCCCTTTGGGTAGAACGGTACCCGCTTCTGCGCAGTTCCTGTTCAGGCTGAATTCTTCGGAGGCGATACCTGGCTCTTCGACACGAGGCACAATCGGATCACACACGCAATGCCCTGCTGAAGCGCCACCTTCGCTGAGCACGCCAGTTGTGGCGCCTGCATTCATCTTGTCCTACCCATCGACAATGCCATCATTGCCACTGGAGTACTTAACCGCCTGGTTTTACATCACCGCCTCCAGAGGGCGCGGGAGAGCGGCAGCAATGCAGCCGCCTCACAATCCGTTTTCTTTTCTCGTTCAGGTTAGTAGATACTCCTACTGCCAGTGCAAAAATTCTAACAATGCTTTCCTGCTGCTCTTCCCGTGCCCAAGAGTTATTTTTACGATGACTTGCGAATGCTTGTATCTTGTGACAACGTTGTTGCTTTGCGGCGATGTCGAGCTTAATCCTCGCCCTAATGATGTTGCTAGCAATCTATCTGGTGAGCTATCGAACGTTGTCAAAGCAATTACTCCTCATGTAGACTGCGCCTTGACGAACTTATGAACATTCTTGATGAAGTTAAGTTTAGCCAAGAAGCACTCCAGCACACTGTGTCCAACATCAACACCAGGCTAGTTGCTGTTGAAGCCCGTGTTTAGCGCCCTTGATCAGGGTAGTAACCCACGGTTAGAAGCTGCAACTAATACAGTTCACTCGGAAAATGGAGAGCTTCGTTGCCGCCTTGACGATTTTGAAGATAGAGCTCGCCGTGACAACGTAATAGTTTGTGGTGTGGCCGACAACCCAAAAGAAACATGGTCGCAGTCGGAGGAGCTAGTACGCACGCTTGTTCCTCTCATAAAAAAGTTCAAATTGCGCAGGACGGAATAAAAAAGAGCACATCGGCTTGAACTTTTGTGCTCATAAATCAAGACCAATAATAGTAAAGTTCTCGTCGTTCAAAGTAAAAGGACACCATAAAAGCGAACTAAAATCGACGCGAATTTGCTGGATTCTGTAAGGCAACTTGAAACACGAGGAAAAAGCTTTTCGACTTTGGGAAGCCAGTGGCAACAGTAACTCCTTACGTTATAACAAGTAATTAATCGGTAAGAATATTTTATTTTATTGTACTCAAACTGACAGTGTCTGTGAAATCAACCCCGGAACCGAATCTGTGTCGCCGATCAATGCCCATGCTAATCCACGCCAACTCTGTGTGTCCTCGGTCAATACCCATGCTAATCAACCAAACCCAGCACAAGTACGTCATAGCGATCCCGCAGTGGCAACCACAGTCCAGTAGAATGTAAGGTTTCCTGTCCTTCTTACTAACATATGCAGCGTAATAAACAGACGTGATAAAATGTCTTCAATAATCAACGACTGTGATGCTAAAATAATTGTGCTCACGGAAACGTGGTTGTCAGCAAGATTCGCGATAGTGAAGTGTTCCACACTTCCGGCGAATGCAAGCTTTACAGGTCTGACGTATACCAGAGTGGAGGAGGTGTTCTGATTGGTGTTTCTGTTGATTTACACTCGCACCTTGTTCCCATAAGGTCCTCTTTAGATTTAGAATTTGTTTGCGCGTGCGTACGTTTCGGTCATAATGACGTTATTTTGTGTGCATGTTACCGTCCACCGAACTCGTCTTCTGATTTTTGTGATACGTTGTATGATGCTTTAAACAATATAGTTGTTCGCTACCCTGCTGCCGCTATTTTTTATTTAGGAATTTTAATTTTCTTGATATCTCTTGGTTCGGTAGGGTTAATCAAACTACCTCTTGCACACGTGAAGGAAATCTGTTTTTTAATCATTGTAACAACTTTCACTTCACCCAAGTAGTGAAGGAACCTACACGTGTCACTCTTACTTCCTCGAGTTTGCTGGACCTGATACTTACCACAACCCCTAATAAAATTTCTTCTCTTCACTATCTTCCTGGGTTAAGCGATCACAGCATTATTCATTGTACTTACGATGTCTCTGCTTCAAAACAAGCAGCTTCCGCTAAAACCATAAGAGATTATATATGCGCAGACGTGGCCGCAATCAATGCGGAAATTAAAAGTTTTACCGAGTCCTATCTGCGTAGCCTTTCTTTGCGCACTGTGGAAGAAAACTGGAACGTATTTCAGACTGCTGTTGAATCACTCATTATTAAATTTATTCCCCTGCGCACAATCCGATCATCTTTCCACGCTCCGTGGTTCACCTCCTCTCTTAACCGGTTGCGCAACAAAAAGAAACGGTTGTACCGTAGCGCAGTATTATCTGATAGTAGCGAAAGGTGGTCAGCCTATCGAAATATAAACCTTGAATATAAACATGCGCTTCTTACAGCAAAACGTGACTTTTTTCTAAAACGTTGCCCTCTTTTCTGCATACTAACCCTCGTAAATTTTGGTCCACAGTGAATGGTTCTAAAAAGGACACGATCCAGTTGTGTGATCATGAAGGAAGTATGATACCACCGGATGAGTGTTGCGTTGCTTTACAAAATGCCTTTGTTCTTTCTTTTTGTAATCGTGTTTCTACTGTGTTACCCAAAGTTGATAATGTGCATTTCCCGCCTATGGACCCACTTTTTGTTGATTGGGTTGGCATTAGTAAATAATTCAGAACCTAAAGGTATCCTCCCCTGGTGCTGATGGTATCACTGCACTGTTTCTGAAGCTAACCGAAACATACTCGTTACTAATATTGTCAAAGTTGTTTTCGCCATCTTTGCAGTTTTCTGTGCTACCGAGTGACTGGAAGGCGGGAAGGGTGGTGCCAGTTCCGAAGTAAGGTGATGCCTTTAACCCCTCTCAACTATAGGCCAATTACACTCGCAAGTATCCCCTGCAAACTGCGTGAGCACGTAAGCCATTCCAATTTGACAACTTTCCTCGAGGACAACAATTTTTCTCATAACCACCAGCGTGGTTTTAGAAAGAATTTTTCATGTGAAACGCAACTTTTAGTTTTCACTAATGATCTATTTTCCATAACACACCGGGCTGCCATTGTCGATTGCATTTTTCTAGATTTTCAAAAAGCGTTCGATTCAGTTTCCCACGAACTTCTTTTGTTAAAACTTAGCGCTCTTAACATTGACAGCAGCTTACTCAAGTGGATAGAATGTTTTTTGTCTAACCGAACACAATATGTAAGTGCTAACAATTGTAACTCACCGTTGCAAACGTAACATCTGGGGTGCCGCAAGGTTCTGTGTTAGGTTTCTTACTCTTCCTAATTTATATTAATGACCTTGCTAACATTATTTCTTCTACAATTAGACTTTTTGATGATGATTGCGTGATTTAGTGTGAAATAACTAACCCGGAAGATTCTGTCTCTATCCAACGTGACATTAATACCGTATCTTCTTGGTGCAAAAATTGGCTGAAGCAACTTAACGTTAACAAACGTAAAAAAATGAGAGTTTCTTCTGGCATTAAGCAATATAACCCTTCTGAGCTATTTCCGTACGAACTTAACAATGTACATTTATCTTCTGTCTCTTCTTATACGTACCTTGGCGTCCACATTACCACTAATCTGCAATGGCATGAACATATTAATTATGTTACCAATAATGCTAACCGCATGCTTGGCTTCTTGTGCCGTAATTTTGCTCTTGCTCGAGTGTCTTTAAAACTCTTTCTATATAAAACGCTTGTTAGATCTAAATTAGAGTATGCATCATCGATTTGGGACCCTCATATGGTGGTGTTGTCTTCATTCTTGGAAGCCATTAAGAACTGGGCTGCTCGATTCATTGTCACAAACTACTCACGAACCGCTAGCATCACGTCAAATAAATCTTCTCTTAAACTCAGTGACCTTGCTGGTAGAAGAAAAAATGCGCGCTTGTGCCTCTTTCATAAGGTTTACTGTACTAACCCCATTCTAAAACAGGCTCTCATTTCTGCTCCATTTCTGCTCCAGTGAAAAGCCCCAACTTTCACTCGTTCATTCCCAAGGCCTGCGACGACTGGAACCACCTCCCCGCCTGCATCGCCAGCATTCCGCATCCTACATCATTCAGAACGGCTGTAACTAATATTGTATGAAATGTAATCACTCCTCTCTGTAAGGCCTTCGGGCTTTGAGAGTATTTTAATAAATAAATAAATAAACAAATACTGTCGTATGCCCTGGTTGCAAGGTCTTACGACAGTACAGTGCAAGGCAATACCCATACGCTACAAAGCCATTCGTTGCCAGAGCAATATGCTACAGTGGTATAGTAACGTATGTCCTGGTAGCTCCTTAGCTCGTTGTCACAAACTCGAGCGTACGACATCTAAAAGTACCGTATAAATTTTTCATTTTATTGTTCAGCGCTAATTCTTCTTACACTCGTCCGATTCATTCCGTTCGGATCTATTCGCCCCGAGACAAGGCTGGAACTTTCGCGAACGAAGAGGCGGTAACACGCTCATCCGCCGGCTCGCCGGCAAGAAAACAACAAAAATAAAACCTCCGCCGCTCCGGTTTCGTCGAAGCTTCCAGTACTTTCGAGGAGGTGCGCGTGGCTTTGCCAGTGCTAAAGCGCGATGACGATTCTAGAAGGGAGAAGAGGGAAGTTATTCGCTGACGGTGGCGGGCGCGTTGTGTGTTGTGCTCTCCCTCTCCGCGCCGGCACGGTTATTAAAAGACAAGCCGCGCCTAAGCAAACCAGCTACGTTGGCAGTCGTGATGTGACAACGGCACCTGTCAGTTTGTGCATCACACCATCGGCGACCCGCGCGCCTGGAGGACTCCAACGTACTCCCGGGCCTCGGAATCACCGTGATCGTCTCGTGACGGCCTGGCCTACAGCGAAGCCACGCTTCCCAGGTAGCCGAATCTGCCTCCGACAGCGGTGCATCGTCGGCCGCCCGGTCGGCGAATATGATGGGACTCTGTCTCTCATAGCATCGAACTGTGCGTTTTCCTTTTTAGTTAACTACTCCGCTTAGTAATATTCATTTGTTAGCGCTCCTGTTTGAATAATTTTGTCTAATTTTGGACTGTTTCTTGTATCTGAATTCCCTCTAAGTTGTCTGTCATAATCGATCCGTTACCTCGTGCTTGTGTTTGTGACTTGCCTGTCTAAATATAAGTCTTTGTGCTGGTTTTTCGTTCAAGGCTCTTGCTCATTCTTGCCGCTCTGGTCGGCGAAAGCCGCACATCAGACGGCCACCCCCTTTGTCACCTGTGCCCTGTGGATTCGGTGGGGTTTGTTGGCTCTCTTGAGTCGACTCCCCATATCTTCTGACAGTGCACCCTAACTTAAAGAAACGGGTGACAATTTCTGGCGTCCGCGGAAGGACGTCTGATGTGAGCGGTAGGGACGAGAAAGAGCCTGGAACTTTTTTGGCATAGGTTGCTACTGCCTTTTTAAGCGGTTGCTCTTGTTCACTTTCTCTGCGTAGACATACCTAGCTAGAGGCTAGAGTATTGTGGCTAGATTGCGATACATTTGCAATCATGGATTTAGAAAAAATTGTAGCGTTGGGATGTCAGCTGGGCCTGTCAGGGGCCGAATTACGAAAGTGGGTCGTGCAGAAAGAAAAAGAGGAAAACGAGAAAGCTGAGAGAGCAAGACAGGCAGCACGAGAAGAGGCTGAGAGGGCTGAAAGAGAAAGAGAGAAAGAATTTCAGAGGCAACTTCAGTTGGAGCGAGAGAAAGCGGAGCGAGAAGAGAAAGCCCGCCAGGCAGAGGCAGAAAGTGAGCGAGCGAAAGCGGAGCGACAGGAGAAAGTACGCAAAGCTGAACTCGAGATTCTAAAAAGGCGACTCGAGATACAACGGTTGAAGGCGGAATCCTCATCAAATCAGGAAAATGCGATTGAAAGGTATAGTGGCCAAAGTACTAATCGTGAGAAGACAAAGGAATACCAGGATTGCTCCGGAGGTGAAGAGGCGGAAGTATCCGCAATCAGCAAGGAGGAAACACCTCCAGAATTGTGCGAAAGCACATCACTTCAGACCTGGAAGGACGATGATCCTACAGGTGATGCGGAACTTGAGGATGGAGATAACATCCCGGTTGTGGATGCCATCACGACGTCGGGACCGAACCCTCTAGATAAAGGGGTACCCGATATTGCGGGGAGAGTGCCCGAGAAAACCGTTGTCTTTCCCAAAGACACGGGTAGTAGTTGCACCCTCGTTGTGCAGGAAGACCCAGCTCGAGACGGCGAATTAGCTGGGCAGACTAGCGTCGCTTTCGAAACTGCCAGCTCGAGGAGCAAAGAGACTGACTCTACGGTCAAGGTTGAGGTCCCCGTGCGAAGCTCGGCCGCAGTACACATAGAGAGCTCGCCGTACGTAAGCGTCGGCGACGACCATGTGACTTCAGCGGTGGAAGAGAAACCACCCGCCGTCACCAAAGAAGAGCCAGTTATCGGGGCACCCCGATTCGATGCCTTGGATCGAGGCGAAGCCGTGCCCGTCGTAACGCGAGCACCGGCAAAAGCGAAGCTGGCACATTTCCTGTGCCCAAAGTCGGCAGCCCCTGCTATGGAGCCGCTTCGAAGGAAAAGAAGTGCCAAAGGTCGTGGAAAGAACAAACGTTTGAATACCGGCCCTCAGAAACTCGGAAAACAGCCGGGCTGCCGCAACAAAGAATGCAGGTTTGGGCGCAAGCTAAGGAGCAAACGTGTGCGCTGGCATTGCAGACAGCGGACAGGTGTAAAGAAACACCGGTCAGTTACTGCAGGAGGAAAGGCGAGGGAAAACCAAGTCGCTAGACGCTGCAATGTTCGCCAGACGAAGGCCCAGAAACTGAAGCATTTTCGCGGGCCCAGTATCGCGGCGGACACGATAGACTTTGTCGCTTCGCGCGACATTTGGAAAGGAACTTCTCCGAAGAGAAGAATTCCGCAGGCGCAGTTATGCAAGCGCTCGATAGACACGGGCTAAGCATCAAGAATGCAAATTTAGGTGTGCACGTGGGATATGAATGGAGTTGTGTAACACAGAGTTGTATTTTCATGTCGAGTACTGTGTACCTGAACATTGTATTCATTTTTTTTCTGTCGTACTCTACGCGAAGGTTGTACTTATTTTGTCACTCTGGCTGTACAGTGTTTATTCACGTACTAGTTGCATTCTGCGTTAATTTTACTTTCACTGTTCTACAGTACACATGACGTATATTGTTGGCGTTACTAGTGGTGACATTTGGGAACTTTGCGGTTGCATGTTATTATTTGTGAACAGCATATTAGTTGTGGTTCTTATAAGTTTCGTTGTAGAAGCGCATTGTATGTATTTCTGAGTACTGACGTACAATCATTGTATTTGAGTCCACGAGACCTTCGCACTGGAGCGCACGCTGTATTTTCATGAATTTCGCACTTGTAATGACTAATGGCCAGACATTTATTATGGGCACTGGCTTAATTCGAATGCTAGAACTGTATTGCTCTTAAACTTGTGAGTTGTCTCTAGGATGTGTATTAGAGAAATCTGCGCCAAACCGCGGTTCTGTACGAGAATTCTGTACCTGTCATTATTCTTATGAAGAACATTGGGCTGTACTTGATTTTGGGTCAGTAGGCACCGCCTCTTTTGTTCACTAAGTGTGAACGGCGCGAACGCACGACTTTGTGAGTTTTGGGAATAATATTGCATAATATTCTGAAACTGGGGGGCTGTGTCACAAACTCGAGCGTACGACGTCTAAAAGTACCGTATAAATTTTTAATTTTATTGTAAAGCGCACAATTCTTCTTGCACTCGTCCGATTCATTCAGTTCAAAATGGCATCTACCTTTTAACCCGAGTCAATTGATTCTAGAACATCATGACTAAGTTCGGTAAGTTAAGTGATTGTCCTAAAACCGTGTCTAAAGCCGTGTTGAAACTCGTTTAGAATATTATTACCTTTCAGGAATTCTACTATGTGTTTGTATATGACGTGTTCTAATATTTTGCATGAGTGAGATGTCAAGGAAATAGGCCTGTAATTAGACGGCGAGGTTTTGCATACGGCTTTATGAAAGGGGAGCACTTTGGCAAGTTTCCATGATAATGGAACTGTTGTTGTTGCTAGTGATTTTTTGTATATTTCCATAAGGTAGCGGCTTGTGCATGAGTAATATCGTACAAAAAAGGTTGTTGGGAATATTACCTGGGCCAGGGCTTTTTTAAGTGTTCAGTTAATTATCAAATTTAGAATGCCTTCTTCAGATAAATATACGTCACCAATTGAGGGTGGAGGGTTGGTCAGAGAAAAGGTAGGTGTGTGCAAATTATTAATGGTGAAAAAAGATTTAAATAAGAAATAAATGCATCGGCTATTGTGACAGGGTCGCTTGTGGAAGCTCCATGAATTTCCATCCTATTTGGTTCCGTTGAACTCGACAAAATAGATGTCCAAAATTTTCTTGGATTTGTACATTCAGGGTTTTCACTGTCACTTGGTAATAGAAATCTTTGGCGGCTTTCGTTTTGGCTCTTAGTTCCTCTTTAAGTTTATTGAACTCATTTAGTGACGGGGAGATCTGACGTCTAGTCGAACGATGTAACCCTTTTACGCGACGTGTCAGTTGTAACAACTCCCTCGTCACCCATGGCAACCCGATGTTTTTTTCTTTGTTTTTATCGCAATAAAGCGGGTGATACAGGAATGCACAAGATTTTCAAAGAAAGCGACCAAATCGTTAACGTCGCTGGATTCGCTAAGCTGTTCGAAATTTTCAAATGAATCCTCTAGAACTGTGAGGATAATGACGTCATCTGCGCGGTTAAAGTCATGATGAGTTGAATACACAATATTCGGTGTGGGCACACGACATCAGAGTGAGACGAAAACAGCTTTATGATCGAAAATTACATCAGTGACAAGGCAGTTAAACGTGCTCCTAAGAATGTTGGACTAACAAAGACAAAATCGAGAACTGCAGACTCTCGTAAATTCTCGAACAACTTGGGTTAGGCCAAGAAACAAACACATTTTCAGCAGCTCTATGTCTGTAAGAGATGGCGCGATTGCTTAAAGACAGGGTCGACCTTTGAATTCCAGGCGCAATAAAGTCTCCCATATTGATTAGATTTCCGCTACTGTAGTTATGCTCACTAATAAAATTTGTCAAACTGATCAAAGAATCCGCTGACGATCCCGGAGGTCGGTAAAAAACGCCTATTATGATAGTGATGTGCTCAAAGTAAAATTTGCACAACACTGACTCTATTCCGATTGGCCGTTGAATTGCACAAAACTTCAAGTCTGAACGAAAAAAAGTGCCACCCCGCCTCCTCGCCCACTAGTCCTTTCTGAGCGAAGTACGGTAAACCAAATGGGAGTGATTTCACTATCATAAATTCTCTCATGCAACATGGTCTGAGTGACACCCACAACGTGCGCTCCATGTGCTGAAATTATTGATAAGTAATCAGGAAACTTGTTCATTATACTTTTAGCATTGATGTTCAAGAGGTGTAAGTTAGCGTTCTTCTGTTGCGGTAGTCATCGAGGACCTGGAGGAGGGACTGTAGTTGTAATCCCTTTTGTGCGGCTGTTGGACTTAATGAGACAGTTAGATGCACTGTCCCATTCGTGACGAACAGTGTCAATGAAAACGTGATTGTAGATAATGCGGACGTTCGTGCCAGCGTCTCTAAGTGACTTTGTTGCTTCCCACAATTTTTTACGTAATATGCGTACGCGAGCTGTAAAATCCTCGGTAACGCGAACATTTTGGTCCTCGATGTTCTTGGCACTTTTCATAATCGCCACTTTGTCATTGAAATCGAGGAGTTTAATAATAGTAGGACAAGGACGGCCTTAGCTACCTTTCCCTAAGCGATGGCATCTTTCGATTCGCGGGCATTCCATTTCAAGTTCTTCTGTAGTAACCTGTGACACCTTTCAAAGCAGTGACGCAATTGTTTCCTCGGGTTCTTTCGAAATGCCATAAAAAATTACATTATTTCTCCGGGATCGGTTTTCTAGGTCATCTTTTTTTACGGTACGTTGTTCCACAGTGTGTTTAACTTAGTTAGTTCTTGGTTTAGGGAATAGATCCCTAAAAACGCCCGCCAGGTGGGATCTGTACCCACGACCCACAATTTTTCTCCTCTTTTTTTCTTTATTTCAAAATTATTTATCTGTTTCAATGACCTACCACATCCTCCCCTTTGCTTTCCGAGGTTTTTCTTCACTGCCAACTCATAATAAAATATATATATATATATATATATATATATATATATATATAATATATTTTTTGATTAATTCAAATTATGTATGCATAGAATAAAAAAACATCCCCCTCGCGAGGGGCACGATCAAATGCAGAGCATTCTGCGGGGGGCGCGCCTGCAAGTCGTATGGATTACGTAGTGGTTGTTGTTGTTGTAATTGTTGTCTTCCAGCGTAGACATTGTCGATGAAGTCGATGGTGAAACGTGCCGTGAACCCCCTGCCGCGGCTATGACGCAACGTGGCGCGGCTATGACGCAACACAATCCAACACAATCCACTTTAATCCAATCCAAGCCAATCCAATCTAATCCAATCCAATGCCCCTCGCGAGAGATGTTATAGCGCCGAAATCGCCACCACGCGAACGCGTGATGCTGACGTCACGATCACGCCACAGATGTTAGCGACCGCAGCGCGCGCGAACGACATATGTGGTTTAAGCGCGAACCGACCGCGGCGAGAGAGCGCGATGCGAGCGCCCCACCTGTTCTTGCGCGGGAACCTAACGCGGCGAGAGAGGGTGTTGCGCACGTCCCACCTGTTGTGCGCCCCAACCGAACGCGGCGAGAGAGGGCGTTGCGAGCGGAGAGAAGGCGAGGAGGACGCGGGGGAGAGGGCGCACCTCTGGTCGACGGTTGAATGAGTCAAGGATATAAGGCACGTTCGTAACCTTCCGTTCTGTGTCGGCTTTGTGGCTCATTGGTAGAGTACCTGCACCTTGCGTTCCGCCCGCAGAATCGTAGGTGAAACCTGGCGCCGGCAAGTATTATTTTTTTATATAGTGTAGGGGGCGCTAGCGATGCGGACGCGGACTACGGACGCCAACGCGGGTGACATCGTGAGTTACTGAAATGCTCTGCATTTAAAAATTTTTTAGGCGAGAAAGAGAGGTCTGGTGCAATGACCATTATGCTACCGGTGGTGCTATTCCCGCCCCGCTTTCTACGGTATTATATTAATGTATTTTTTTGTTTCCTGCACTTGGGTGTGGTAGCCAGCGCCAGTCGGTGTACCCGGGGTGAAGAGGACATTCTTTTTGACCCCCGCTCTGTGACTCGAGTGTCTACGACATGTCGAGAGTGGTCCACCAGCGTTGAAATCCCTTAAGCTACCTTTGGCAGCAAGACTGCCAGAAAAGAGGCCCTAACTATGCATGTGATTAATCAGAATGGGGAATAAGGGGCTCTGTGAATTAAAAGACAGGAAGAGTTGGCAGTCAAGCAAAACCTCGGAAAGCAAAAGGGGATTGTGGTAGGTCATAGAAACCGATGAAGAATTTTATGAGTCAGAAAGAAAGTGGTGAAAAAATGCCCCCCGGGCGGAATCCCAACCCATGACCTTCAGAGTCCTCGTGTGGTGCGATGACCACTACGCTACCGGCGGGGATTTTTCCCACCACTTTCTCAGGTATTTATGTTAAGGTATTTTTTTGTTTCCGGCACTTGGGGGTGGTAGCAGCGCCACTCGGACTCCCCGGGGTGAAGACGACCTTCTTTTTCACCCCCGGGCCGTAACTCGAGTGTCTACGACAAGTCGAGAGTGGTCGACCAGTGTTCAACCCTTTTAAAGGGGCACTGACACAAAAACTTTGCATCTTCCTTTTTTTGTGGGATAAGTAGCTAGTGACCTACTTATCACCTGTAAAAACCTCATTTGATTCAGCGTGCGACGATTGTTTAATTGGAGGCATTTTCAATGCGGCCAGTCGGAGTGTCGGTTTCAGCGTGTGCCGCGAAACGATGGATTTTTTGTGAAGAAAGCTGACCACGTGATAATCGCAGGGATATCACACAGCACAGCTGCCGTAGCACTGTCGAATTCGCATCGCCGGCACCTTCTGCATATGCCCCCCCATACTGATCTGATGAGGCGCTAATTAAAAAGTGACCTTGGACGTGACGCAGGCGCTGCGAGTGCTAGTGCTACCGCGGCTAAAGAACTACGCGTGACGCTCGAGACAGTGAGTGGCAAGTGCGCGCTAGGAGAAGTCCGCCGGTCTGCCTACAGGTCCGGCTACAGATGTGTTCGGCTTAGCACTGCGGCGGGATATTCTGTTGCCGCTCTCATAAGCAGTGCAGATGACAATTTTTAATGCAACCAGCCATTGCATCATTAACTGCTTTCTCATATAAGCTGCCATCGTTGTGACTTGGGGACAATTTTGTGCAATGGTAACAAGCTATCACTTGAGGTGCCTGCGCAGGCCTGGGCTACTTCGCGGCCGTGGCCGCCACCTCCACATTGACCGCGCGGGTCACCCAGTGGGCTTTTCGTGTCTCCGACGAGTTTGCGTATCCAATGTAAATAAAAAGTAACAGAAACAGAGTGCAACGAATCGCTGTAGAACTTTGGTCGCGGCCAGTTGCACGATAGGCTGACAAAATCACGGCGCCTCCGCCGCCAACGTCGGGTCGTTCGTTCTCGAGAGAAGAAGCTCCGCCCTCCGGCCCTCTTATTGGAGCGGCGAGCCGGGCGAGTCGGCCAAAAACCACGGCAGTGCGGAAGCGGCAAACATGAACTTGTGACGTGTTTGGATGTTGTTTATTTACACAATATCCACGGGATGTCGATTGCGCGTGGTCTTCTGCTGGCTGCTCGGTGGCGTTTCGCACACTTTAAAATGGATTTTAAATATGTTCTCGGCCGTATTCACCGCTAATATTTTGCAGATGATGTATATGCGTGCATACCAAAATATTGCCGAACCTATCTCGCCTTCAAATTTTTTTCTCAGTACCCCTTTGTGCTACCTTTCGCAGCAAGACTGCCAAAAAAGAGGCCCTAACTAAGCATGTAGCGAATCAGAAATGGGAAATGAGGGGCTCTTTGAATTAAGAGAGAATAATGGTTGGCAGTCATGCGAAACCGCGGAAAGCAAAAAGAGAATGTGGTAGGTCATAGAAACAGATGAAGAATTTTATGAGTCAGAAAGAAAGTGGTGAAAAAATGCCCGCGGCTGAGATTTGAACCCACGACCTCCATAATACCGGACTGGTGCGATGACCACTACGCTACCGGCGGGGATATTTCCCCGCCACTTTCTCGGGTATTTATGTTAGGGTATTTTTGTTTCCTGCACTTGTGGGTGGTGGCCAGTGCCACTCGGACAATGTGTGGTGAAGGGAACCTTCTTTTTACCCCCGGGCAGAGACTCGAGTGTCTACGTCATGTCGAGTGTGGTCGACCAGCATTGAGCCTTCTTAAGCTACCTTTCGCAGCAAGACTGCCAGAAAAGAGGCCCTAACTAAGCATGTAGCGAATCAGAAATGTGAAATGATGGGCTCTGTGAATTAAAAGAGAATAAGAGTTGGCAGTCAAGCCAAACCTCGGAAAGCAAAAGGTGAAGGTGGTAGGTATAGAAACAGATTAAGAATATTTTGAACGAGAAAGAAAATGATGAAAAAATTCCCGCCGGGTGGGATCCGAACTGGTAACCTCCAGAGTACCGGTCTGGTGCGATCACCACTACGCTTAAAGGCGGGGCTATTTCCCAACCACTATTTCGGATATTTATGTTAAGGTATTTTTTTGTTTCCTGCACTTGGGAGTGGTAGACAGCGCCACTCGGACTAGTCGCGGTAAAGGGGACCTTCTTTTTGACCTCCGGGCCATGACTCGAGAGTCTACGTCATGTCTAGAGTGGTCGACAAGCATTCAGCCCTCTTAAGCTAACTTTGGCAGCAATACTTCCAGAAAAGACGCCCTAACTTTGCATGTAGCGAATCCGAAAAAGGAAATGAGGGTATCTGTGAATTAAGAGAGAATGTGGGTTGGTGTCAACCAAAACCTCGTAGAGCAAAAGTGGAATGTAGTAGGCCATAAAAACAGATCAAGAACTTTTTTAGTGAGAAAGAAAGTGATGAAAAAATGCCGGCCGGATGGAATCCGAACGCACAAACTTCAGATTACCGGTCTGGTGCGATGACCTCTGCGGTAACGGTGGGGCTATTTCCCCAACACTTTCTCGGGTATTTCTGTTAAGACATTTTTTTTGTTTCCTGCACTTGGGGGTGATAACCAGCGCCAGTCGGAATACTCGGGGTGAAGGGGACCTTCTTTTTAATCCCCGGGCCTTGACTCCAGTGTCTATATGTTGAGAGTGGTCGACCAGCGTTGAAGCCTCTTAAGCTACTTTTGGCAGAAAGACTGCCAGAAAAGAATCCCTAACTGTGCATGTGGTTAATCAGAAATTGGAAATGAAGGGCTCTGTGAACTAAGAGAGAATAACGGTTTGCAGTCAAGCGAAACCACAGAAACCAAAAAGGGAATGTACTAGGCATAGAAACTGATGAAGAATTTCTTGAGTGAGAAAGTGGTGAAAAATGCCTGGCGGGGAGGATCCGAACCCATGACCTCCAAAGTACCGGTCTGGTGCGATGACCACTACGCTATCGCGGGGCTATTTCCCCACCACTTTCTGGGGTATTTATGTTGAGGTATTTTTTGTTTCCTGCACTTGGGGGTGGTAGCCAGCGTCACTAAGACTACCCGGGATGAAGAAGACCTTCTTTTTCACGCCCGGGCCATGACTTGAGTGTCTACCACATGTCGAGATTGATCTACCAGCGTTGAACCTCTTTAAGCTACCTTTGGCACCAAGACTGCCACAAAAGATGCCTTAATTGCGCATGTGGCGAATCAGAAATGGCAAATGAGGGGCTCTGTGAATTACGACAGAATGACGGTCGGAATTCCAGCAAAACCTCGGAATGCAAAGAGTGAATGTGCAAACAGGTACTAGGCAAGGCATTCTTGCAAGTACGCAGACTACGAGACTATATCCCTTTCCCTACGGCAGGAAGGAATTCTTAGTAAGGAGCTAAGCGAAAGAGAATCAGGCCTTCTATGCAGCTACCAATCTAAAATCTCATTTGTCATATCCAAATCAAAAGTCTGTAAATTTTCACGAGATAATATTTCTAGCAATGACTAGACCCCGTAAGACGAGCGTTAACCCCACTACTAATTGCTGTCCATTATGTTAAAATGCACATGAAAATCGCCAGTTTATTGCGATTAACGAGCCAAATACTTACCATTCACCAGCTCACATTGGCGCTGATACTAATTAGTCTACCAACGCCAACCCAAATTTCTATCCCCCTTCTGTCAACTCTCCCTATGCTATCAACGCTAGCACAAATCTCACTGGAAATGTGATGAACCTGTCTAGTATTATCCCCTCACCAGATCAAAAAGTGCCATGCCAAAGGTCTGAACTTTTGCACAGGAACTGGTGGTTTCGACGAATTTGAACTTTTTAAGAACTTTTATAACTTCGGCAGAAATATGAGACTGGGTGAGTACTTCCATAACAGTCCTCGAACCGACGAAGCCCGAACTGCATTACCTAGCGATTAGCACTGAACCCCTCCCACGCAGCGCGTTGCATGCCTAGACATGTACATTAAAGACGTTCATCGCGTTGTACGAGCAGCATATCAAATGCAAATCCCTTTCCGCCATAACATCACAAGCAAAAAAAATCCCTGAAAGAACTCGCAGACTGCCCCGAAATTGTAATCAAACCGACCGATAACGGAGGCGCCATCGTGATCCTCGGCAAAGCTGACTATGTCAACGTCGCTAACAGACAACTATTAGAATCTACCTTCTTCAAAGAACTCCCTAGTGATACCACTAATGACTGTAAGCTAATTGTCATAAATAAACTCACTAAACCTCTTCAAAATCAGGAAATAACTGAAAAAAAACTGCTTGCTGTCTCATCCCCTTAATCCCAGCAGCCGGTAGATTCTACCTTCTCGCTAAGATTCATAGAAATAACAACCCAGGTCGCTCCATTGTTTCTGGCATTGGTTCTGTCACCGAGAACCTCTCTCGCTATGTCGACACTCTCATTCGCGGCATTTCCCCCAGCTTTGCATCCTTCATTGGGATACAAATGATCTTCTCTCAGATATCATGAAGACTGAAATTCCTAACAACTGTTTACTTGTTACCCTGAATGTCGTGCCGCTATACACTAACATTCTTCATGCGGATGGAAACACCGCTGTATCATGTGCGTATTTGGGGTCGGAGGGTGACAAACCTATCGATTGTCTCACCCTCGAAACTTTCCTTCCGCTTATCCTTGAGCGTTACAATTCTCAGTTTCATGGTGTCAATTACGTGCAAGTCAGCGGAACGTCAATGCTAACCAAAATGGGGCCAACTACGCGAATATCTTAATGGGATGTCCAGAGTCAAACTTCCTCGCTGCACGAAATGTGAAGCCACTGTACTGCAAAATGTAACTAAAAGATATAATCATGATATGGCAGCACGGTAAAATGGAACGTCTTACGTTTATTGAGGCTTTTAACCATGCGCTTCTCTCATTCAATTACGACATGCACAAGTGCCGCTCTCGGCACATATGTCTCACATATGTTGAGTACCCTTTAAGTACACAAGTTACGTAGAGGTATCTACCTACATTAGTTCGTATACAGCTCGGAATTTTTATTTATATTCCAGCATGGTGGCAAATGACCTCAACCACGGAGTGATGAACCATTGCATCTGGATATTGCAAACAACTATTTAAACGTAGCCGTAACTAAGCCCAGGGTGGCTGCCCCCAACACAGCTTCTTCCTTATCATCGTCCTTGGATGGGGGTCATAGCGCGATGGGGATTGTCGACACGTCCAGTGACATCCACTCTGCTCGCGACTACTATCCCCGTTAAGGCTGAAGCAAGCTGACGTTGGATTCGGATTAGGGCTGCGAGAGAACATGCAGTGACGAATATTTTGCCGATGACGATGACGACTTTGGTGATAACTGGCGCCGCAACAATCATGCCTTGAGTCGTCACCAGTCGCCGAAGGTCTTGGATCTACGTCAGATGGCAGGGCGAGAAATCATCATATCCGGCTTGTCTGGAGTATGGTTATTCTAGGCTCATCTTGATTTCGGCCCTCGCGCTGTGGACACGAAACGAGAACATTAGCGTGCTCTTGGACTCGTCCCGGCCGCGGCTTCGTTATTTCATGACGTCTGCGTACATGCCAATTTGTTGCGAGGCTCGAGTCCAGGATGGGTATTAACCCGTACACTACACCAAGTGTAAAGTGGCTGCTGATGACACCAGCAATGTCGCCCTGAAGCAATGTATTTTTCATATTAGGTAAGGACTATGTGCGTGAAGCAATAAATTAGGCCAGCTGTGGCTGCGCTCCCCACACAGCTGCTTTATCATCTTCAGTAATTGTGGGCCGGAGTGATATAAGAAGAGTCCACCACGTTCGTGACAGTATATAGCAGGAGAAGTCCATTTTGTTGAATACTGTATACCTTCCAAGCTTTGATTCCTTCGGTAAAACGAAGGATGCTTTCCGAAAGAACTCAATGCCAAGTATAAAGCGATTTTATTAGGTCTCACTTTTTTCTCATGTTCCTGAGTTTCTGTTGCTGTTCAAATCAAAGTAATTTGTATTGCCAATATCAAAGTTGCATTTTTCTACAATAAAGTTGTATTGCCTGTATAACAGCCAATAGATAAATTTTAAACAATGGACGTGTGATGTATTAGTTTGAGCAGTGCAGCACCATAAATAATACAGATCAATAGAGTCTACTTCCGAGTTGGCTGTTTCTGTATTAAGGTTATTTTGGCGTCCCATAGTTCGTTAGTTCGTTGCTACACAATTTTCTAATATCCGTTTGTGCAACCTGATGATTTGTTCTATGATTTCACTTTACGGACAGTCAGATCGCACCAGCTCTTCTGCTTTTCAAGATCTGAAAGAAACCAAGATGTTTCAAAACCTTGTGATAAACAATAAAGAATTCCGATCATGTCATTTGTAACATAAGAATTTCTGGTGAGCCTATTCGCAAATGTTTTACGGCTCTCTTTCCTGAGAACTAAGACTTGTTTCATTAGTAAAGCGCACAGGGCACACTCGGGTTGTTTTCTGCAGTTTCACTATTTGTGACATCTGCAATTCTTGAGTTAATAGTAATTAAAGCGCGCCTCATCGCCTGCGTTGCGTCGGCGCGTAAAACCCTACAATAACACACTTAGGGGGCATATTCTGGAGCAATAAAACCATTGTTGAGGGAAACCTGATACAAATGCGCAAATATTGAAAAACCATTCGTGTTGGAAATTTGCAGCATGAATATTGGCAAATAAATATTTTCTGATTTCAGTGGAAGAGATGGAAAAAAGCTTTCGCAAAACCCCCTCAAATAAAGTTTTTGGTTGTTTAATCTATTCGTTTTGCTTCTGACATACCATAGATATTCTCAAATTACCAATATAGGCACTACTGCCCGCCTGCTCTCACAGGCGATGGGTATGCGTGCTGAGCAGTTTTTCCTTGTACCACAATGTCTCAAAAATTCTTTAGAGGGCATCCAACGATCATGAACCAAGGTTTAAAAACAAGGAGCAATGGAGTTACTGGAAGGAAGCCGGGAGCACAGTCTTTCCGGTACAGTGGAAAACCATACAGTAATTTATTTTTTGCAATTGCGAATTGTTTGGATATTTGCAAATATTTATCCAACTCAAGAAGTACTCTCTCAGTGATGAAAGTGCCGATGACGCAATCGAGGTAACCGAGATGGGGTAACCAATCTAAAATCTGTAGTACCAGATAGTTACCAAGATTGAGGTAACCAAGATTAGGTAACCAATCTAACATCAGTATTTTCAGCGACGTACTTCGTATCCCGTGATCCCTTACTGTGATAGATAAAGAATCCCAACGAAATTTAAATGTACCACTTTTACGGCGCTCCCACCGCATAATCAAAAAACGGATTTGAGTACGCTCACTCTCAGTTATTCATAATAAAAGAACCAAAAAAAAGGCCGCGTATCTGCTTCTTTTGTTGCAAATGTCGTAAAAGACGATAGTCTTTGTAGACATTTGCCAAGGAAATGCCCCCTTTGCTTTCCCGCTCACCTCTCATGCTGTTCCTGTACCGTCGCGCTCATCCCAAGGTAAACACACTAAAGTTTTTCGCAAGGCGATTTGAATTTACTGCGTTCCACTGCTGCAGGCCTATTTCCTCGATGCCAGCTCTGCAGTACGGCGGAGACGTGCGTGAATAAAGGCGGCCGACTACAAGGTTTATAGAACCACGTGGCCGTGCTCTACGTGCGTTTGAAGCAAAACGTGGAACCTAGCTAGTGGAACCTTTCGTTGCTGTTTGCCTCGTGATTTTTCATACGCCGCCAGGAGGCGGCGGTTTTTTTCAGTAGATGTAGAGTATCATTTGCTATCAAAAAACCTACGATCCATAAATTTTTAATAAAGGAACGCTGTAAATATATCTTGTGTACTTGTTTCCATTCTTACATTTGCATTATGAGATGTTTTTTTTAACAAAGTTGACAAGTATGAACAAATAAACTGGGCTTAGACGTTTACATTTGGCTGTGAGTATATAAAACTATTGCGCAATATAAACTTTACTTTGGCTGGGTGGCTGAATCGAGTCACAGGCAGGCCGACAGAGAACATAAAGACAGACCAAAATTTCTGGGTTTAAGTAGCTCATGAAAGACTATGGTCTTTAAGAAAATACAGAAGAAATCGCGAGCACGTTCGCACCTTATGTGCCAAACGCGCCCCGCAAAACAATGGCTTCTGCTGACTCTAGTAGACGATGCCATTATCAAGGTGCCGCGCTGTCTATTCGGGTAAGTGACGTGGATGTTCAAACTGGTTGCTTTCAATCAGCTCAGGTAATTGCTCCTATTATTGTTGGGGCCAGATGCACTATCTCGTGGCGTTTTTTTTTATTTCGCGGGGTTTCTTGAGAAGCCAGAATAAATAACACTCAATGCGAAACAAATTATTATCCGCTACTACCCTGTTTTAGAACCTATGCACTAGGTTACACTCTGGTAACAATGTTTGTTTTCTTTAAAGTGTTCGTGCACGTTACTTGTACAAGAAATTTGACCTGCACAGTACACTCACAAAAAACGCAGATACTGATGAGTACCGTCAGTGCTTTTGGGTTTGACCCGAGTTTCGTAGTACAGCAACAACAATGATACGCGGGGAGCATTTTTCTACAATGAAACCTTAGTTTATTTTTTAAACATCAACGCTAAGGGCTGGGGTATACGTATTGCTGCGTATACTAAAACAAATATTTCACACAAATTGTAGCTGCGTTATTTGGAGTTTATAAACCCGGCGTGATTTTCTTACAAAGTTGTGTGAAATTTACCTCATAGGAAATGTCTCATTGCGACTCTATTTTCCTCGACCATTTGTACGACCTATCCGCTATTCTGTTTAGTATTAGCCTTGTTGCTGCTTACGTCAGCTTCATATCTATGGAGGCGGAGGAGTGTATTGATGATTTTTCGCCACTGTTGCGATTCTGAAAAAGGTACCAACATGACGATAGAGAACGTCGTATCGCTGAAGATAAAATGTTACTTTCACCCGAAAGGAAGCTTTGCAAAGCGGAAAAAACTAAAGAAATTGTATTGCTTATAAAGCAGTAGCTTGTGAAGCCAATTGGCTCGATTCCTAGGTTTCAAGCGGTGATTGGTAACCCTCCCTCAATCTAGAAAGCAGGAGCATGTGCGAAAACGCAAATGCTTACAGAGCGCGTTTTTTGTGTACAATCTCGTTTTCGAATGTGCGCCATGAATACTCTCAGATGGCGAACATCATAATGATAGAGGTCGTTGCTTTTTTCTGGTAATAAATTGCAGCAGCATAATTGAAAAATTGACTGGTGTATGTGCAGCGGAAAATTTTTGTTTCGCTTGAACTGTCTACCTATGCGCGCGTACTTTACAGAATAAATTCAGCTTATGGTGTTCTGTTTTTGCTTTATAAGTTTTTCACGTGCATACAACACAATGAGCAATTGACTTTTCTGGTGTCAACTAACCGTTTCGTTTTAATACAGTCCTCGAAAAAACAACCTGAAAGTCATCGCCTCATCGGAAGCACGGAGGGGCCAGAACCAGTTTAACAGCAAACGTGAATAATTACTCTAAAAACGCGTTAGAGATGACGAAAGGCGCAAGTAGCGGCGGCCATCGGTGCCTAAAGCGGGGATGACAGATTTATTTAAACGGGAATCTCGATGATGAACTCTTAGATGACAGCCGCATACCCAGCAGAAAAGTTAGCAATCTCCCGTGCGTGCGACGATCGCATCCGTGCGTTATTCGGTCCAATGTCTTTGCGTCAACGCTGAGTATCCGTGAGCCGACAGCTCTTCCACCTGGCCCCTGATAAAAAAGGGCCCATCTCCCCGCGAGGGGGACTCGAGTAAATGCGTCGCATAGGGGGTGGGTGTATTGCGTTAACGTTTAGTGTTTGGGGAGTTGGTGATAGTGAAGGCGTTGTATCAGCAGCTTCTTGATGTAGTTTGAATGAGTCAAGGATATAAGGCGCGTTCGTAGCCTTTCATTCTGTGTCGGTTCTGTGGCGCAGTGGGAAGAGCACCATGTACCTCGCGTTCCGGCCACAGGTATTGAATGCTTTGTATCAGAAGCTTCTCGACGTAGTTTTAATGAGTCATGGATATAAGGCGCGTTCCTAGCCTTCCATTCTGTGTCGGCTGTGTGGCGCAGTGGGTAGAGCACCATGTACCTTGCGTTCCGCCCGCAGGGTCGTGGGATTGAAACCAGGCGCCGGTAAGTATTATTTTTTTATATAGAGTAGGTGCAGCGGTGCGGACCTGTTGTTGAGAGCGAGGAGAGTAGCGTGATGCGGGAGAGGAGGAGTGGGGGAGAGGGTGCACCTAGAACGGCTGTTGCGGACGCTGAGGCACGCCGACAACGCCGGGTGACATCGTGAGTTAAAGAAATGCTCTGCATTTAAAATAAACGTTTTCCTTGGTCGTTTTATAACAACGTCTCGCAGTCATGCCTGCATGTCGTCGAACAACGCGAGTGGAAGCTTCGGATACTAGTATAGTAGTACAACCAGACGCACTGATTCAGCAAAGTATCGCTCTCATTCACAATGAAATCAATTCCCCCTTGAAGTTAAGAGATTTGTGTGAGTAGTTAGCACGAAAGTGGGTACCTTTTCTTGTATATAGGCTAGCGACGTCGCTGGCTGTCTTGGCAGCGCAGTGGCGGCGCTATCGCACCTGGTAACAAGCAAACACGAACTGAAAGCAACGTGTTACGTTTTCCTCGAAATCGCAAGGTCAGCTATGCATTCTCTTGTGTTTAGCAGTCCGCAAATCTAACCGAATCCAGTGACAACTCGGTCATTCTTTCTTGTTCTAAAGGCACATGCCGCCGGTCTGGAACGGCTAGCTTGCAGTGGAGAAGCCTCCCGCCGGATCATTTGTGCTGTCTTACCTTAGCAGCTTGACCTGATCATCGCTGTACAACAATATTTCCTTCTGTGGTGGCGCAGCAGCAAGAAGAAACGAAATTTTCTGGATTCGATGTACAGTCTTGCGTTTGGCCGATAAAGGCTTCTCCTGCCCGTAATACTAATGTAGCTAAGTCCCTTCAGGTCGTACCGGCTCGTCGTATATCTTACTGCGGCCGCTAAAATTTGTGGTTGAACAATTACTCTGCAATCCTAATCATTGTCTTTAATTCCGTGCTCTGTGTCCTCCAGAAGCTGTCAAAAAAGGCTGTCCTCTTTCCTCTCAAGTGGTGTTTCCAGTATCAAGCAGCCTAGAGGTAATGTGGGACCATGAAGGGAAAGCGGACAATTGAAATCTGCGAAAGTCTCTTCAATGGTATTTCGTGATTCAGTCTACAAATAGTTGTCAAGTATGGCGGGTCTGGTAGAGGAGTCGAACGGTGTTTCTAGATCGTTCTTGTCCTGGCTTTGCCTTTTTTGGTCGTTTAGGATTCCCGACGAGCTCGTTTGCTTAATTCGCGTCTGCGCAATCTCTGATTTCGTCCTATCTTCTAGGTCTTGCCATTGCCTCGCAATGACTCAAAGTGATGAGCAAGAGTGCTTTCGCCTGTCGAAAATTGGAACCTGGAATGACAGTGACGGTATGAGTGAGCTTGCATCGAATATTATTGGAAGTGAGTGAGATTTACTCTGGCACACGGACCTAGAATTGAAACTACTAGAATTCAGTAAACGTTTTGTGCTCTAAAAGGTGCCATGCTATTTGAAATATAATGGGTGTTCTAAAAAGAATAAAAAATCTGGCGCACGTCAAGTGTTCGAGCATTTTTACAAGAAGTCAGCAGAGAAGTATTAGACGTAAAAATACAGCAGACGTTTGAGTGCCTTAACTGCTTCGCACCATTGATGTAGTACGATTAACTAGAAAGTAAACGCCAATTATTCACAGAAAAACGTTTATGGGCGATGGTATTTGTCCGTGGCCCAGACGTCTACAAACGTGTTCGTGCGGGGATAGTGATATGAATGTTTTGCAGTAAAGTGGCCCATGAAGGTTCATAATAACATGATTTGCTCTGTTTATTCAGGTCAAAGCTAAACATTCATTATATGCGTTGGCAAAAAAAGGCTTGTGGGAGAAGTATAATTGTGTTTGTTCTTTTTAACTCCACCATTTTTGCCCATTTCGGCAACTTTACTTTTCGACAAACTGCATCGGTTTTCTACATGTATCGGGGCATGCGACCCGCTTAGCTGAGTTGAGATATTATTTTTTCAAAATGGGCAAAAAATAAAGTTGTAATTGAAACCAACTATAAAAAATTGGAGTGTGCTTCAAACAAGAATATTTTGTTCATAGAGTAGTAATAAACTATATTAGGCCAAGCACTTAAGATGAAACAGTCCTCGTTTATGACCAACTTGCATAAGCAGCCAATGCACAGGCGCAAGTCGAATACTGTATATATGCCGGGCGCCCAGAAAAGCTAGCGGAGAGCAACATGCACTGGGCTGTAGCGGATACCTGTTGTTCCACTTCGTCATAACACGTGAATGCCAAAATGTATTTTATGCAATGGGAACCGAATTGTAGTTTTCCTCTTGTATACGCTTTTTGGCTTTGACGCGGGAAAGTTGCAAGAGTATTTTATTTCCGAGAAATTAATGTCTGTCATAACATCATTCATATTAATTTACCACTGCAATCTTATACCGAAGGTGGGCGTTGTTCCTTCTCCTGCAGCAGTTTACGTACTTGCATGAGACTGAGTACAGATCCCATTCCCCATTTGTTTGTTTTCCCGGTTTGTTCACCAGCGATCCCCAGGCGCTCTAATGACATTGTCACCCGGTGCAGCCAAGGACTGTTTCAGAGCTGTTTCCCTTTTGGTTCTCTGAACGAGCCAATTAATGCTGGTTTAAATGATTATATTAGGCAATGAGGCGCTTGTTGCACATAAAACTACTATAGAAAGGCCTCTTATCCATCAAGGGGTATATTATCTTGGTGTTGCGTTTTTGTTCAAATCAGCATACTGCATACAGCATTTCATCTCACCCCGGATAAATCCGTGAATCTAGGCCTGCATAACCGTAAGTCACCTCCTTGCATTAGCAGAGTAAAACACCAGTTCGAGACTATTTTATTTGAAATCGCATACACAATGAAGACATACCAATCCTACAGCATATCGCTACAGCATGCAATATATCGCTACATAGTCGTTAATTATACCCTCACTTGAAGATATTCGTTCACATTTTTATCCTGCGGAAATTAAGCGAAAGTTAAACTAAATGTAGGCTTTGCATACCCGTCAGTGATTTTTTCGTTGTCGAACTTCTTTTAGTGCTGCAGGTAGCCCAGCCGTAGCCAGATTAAAAATAGGGGACAAAAACTATTGAGGAGAACCCCCTTAGACGGTTTTGTTTATGCTTAACACTCTCCACAACCGTACTTGCATGTACCGGTCTGTTACAAAGCCGTGAACGTTGCGAAGAAAGATTCCTAACTCCTACATTGCATGTAGTCAATCTACTATTGCTTTTCTCAGGACGCAGTCATAAGCCTATGAAACGTCGAAATGGAGAGCTATAGTTGAACGTTCATGCACTAGGTTATGTTCGACATGGCTGATGCAGTCCAGAACACTATCCTGGCGCTCAAGCGTCGTCGAAACCCCGTCATACAGTATGGTAGGTTTTTATGCCGATATAGCCACCAGGTTAGTCTCGCACAACGAGCTCAAGTATCCGTGTACGCTGACCGTGTGTGCATTTGCTTGTCCGAATATCAACATGGCTGAACGGATTGTTCACACCAAGCAGAAATTTTCGTCCTCCGTTGGACCACAGTCCTTCAATACTTTAGTGGTTACGAAACTTCGGCGGTCATTTTTTATAGGGACAGCGGGCGCCACTACTGCCGCCACCGCCGCACGAAGGGCATCCAGCCGCCGCGCGCGCTGCATGTTTGCCAGCTATTGGCGGCATGCAAACGCTCGCGGCTTTTGGTGTCTGTGCGCTGATTAACCGTATTTTTTTTCGTAGTAGTTAGCGATGAATCGTCCAGTCATTGTGTATATCACCTGCCTTCAATGTGGTTTTGTTTTTCCAAATAAATTACCCTAAACTTCTGTCGCGAACGGAAACTGCTTCTGCGTCTTCCAGCACAAGCGCTGCGCTGTCGTGTTTACGGATTTTTAAATGCTTAGTTCTTCTTTTCCCATAGCAAAAATTGTAACTACCAAACATGCGGTAGCTCTGTAGCCCCGGACAGCTGCAGGCCTATCCATAATACAATAAAATATTTAAAGGAACCAAGTACGCGTCACTCAGACAACGCTAATAATCAATCCATTGATTACTCTGGAATGAACACAACGCTGAAAGGGATAGCCCCAAAAAATGTTCGTTTGAAGGAGTTGCGACATACTCCAGAACATTTAAAAACGCTGAAAAGGATCAGAACAGGAAGCGATACGTGTTGCACCATGCATCTTCCCGCTACCACGCTTTGCAATCATTGCAAAAAAGGAAGCGCGAAAAGAAGAATAAAACTCATTTTTATCACACGCAACAAAAATTTTCAATATTTCCAAGGAAGACAAAAGGGTGTGGTCCCGCGTACAAAAAATTATTTTGTTGCGCTATATCGTGCAGCACAGAGAGGAAGCAGAATATTGCCACGTAGCCAAGAACGACGCAAAGTGTTTCAGAAAGAAGTTTATTAAAGCGACCTCCTGCTCTACGAAAGACTAAAAAGAAACACAAACGTCTAAGAAGCAGTCCGCAGCGTGACGTGCACATATGAACGTCGATAAAGTGAGTTGCGCAGTGTTCGCTATGCATGCATTATTCTCGGAACGTTAATAATTTCACATCCGTAGAAATAGGATCGAGAACATTGTCGAAGAAACAAAAAATCAAGTTAGTTACAAGGTGATACTTTTTCTATACAAACAATATTGACCGACGGCACGACAAAAAGAGAAAACGGGCGCTTCGGAATTGAAACACCGGCTAAAAAAACCGGAAGCGGCGACGCGCGGTTACAAAACAAACAAAACGAACCATAAGGGGCAGTTTGTGGAAACATCAAAATAAAAGCACGAAGGGATCCCAAAGCTGTTTTTACATGCCAGCCTGAGCCCAAGGTAAAGAAGTTTGCAAACAGGTAATGAGGCACCTATACTACGTACCGGACTGATCTGACAAAAGTCCGGCTTTCAGGTAGCCTTGTAGAATTATAGGTCCAGGATTATCTCAAAACGGTAAATTGCTTTTTTCGTTCTCACACACTCTCACATACTCAGAGTCGAAGCTGAAACTTCCGCTTCTTGCCTTAGAATGGCGCGCTTCCATTCCTCACGCAGGTCCCCGTCGCCCGGCAAAGACAACAAGAAAACTCTTTCTGTTGCAGCCTTGTACCCGCAACGACAACCCCGGTACAAACCACGTATTCGGCATCGTCGTTGCACTACTTCATTTGCATCACAACAGCGGGAGATGCACGTTACATTTTTTTTAAGCACAAAAGAAACACAACTCGCCGCGTCTCCGCCGTTCAAGCCAGCGCAACGCAGCCCGAGGAGTGACCTCAGTGAGATGGTGGCGCAACCACGCGGCGGCCAAACGCAGCATATAAAGCTTTCCCATTCAGTTACGGAGCAGTTTCGTGACCAGTAAAGCATTGAATGACTCTATTCGCACTGGCGCTCTCGGCCGAGAAGTCGTGTTTTGTTCTTTTCCAGGGGAGCAGGCGACAGTCCACTCGTGTTAATTTAACATTGGGCAGCCTGTCTCTGTGTCAAGCCACTCACGTGCGGTTCCTTGGAGTCATCCTCGACAGCCGACTGTATAGGCGACGGGCTGTCGACAAGACTGTTTTGGCTCTGCTTCCCCGTTTGAACATTTTGAGGAAGATTGCTGGAGCTAAATGGGGTAATCAACCGGCGTCGCTGATTAAGCTGCACTCAGCTCTGATTGTGAATCGCCTTCTTTACCACTTGCCTCTGATCTCCCCTTCCGAATCCCAGTACGAGTGCCTCGAAGCGTTGCATAGAAATGGGCTGAGGATAGCAAATGGAGTTCCGAAGGGAGCGGCAAACCAGAAAGTCATACGGGAGAGCCAGTCTTCTGCACTCCGCTTGATGGGGTCACAGGGGTTACTGACGCAGTTATTACGTCTAGGGGAAACCAGTGCTGGAAGAGCAATAATAAGGCGGCTTCGAACAAGGGCGGCCTCTCATGCGCGCACTGGTCTTAACACTATGAGAATACTGTGCCACCAGTGGCGGAGCAAACTTCCAATCTCAATACCACCATGGTCTTACGAGGGCCTTCAGTCTCAGCTACGTGTCCCTCACATGAGAATGAAGCGAAACAAGCTAGTGGAAGCAGCCATGGTTTTGGTTCTTGAACACTTAGAGAACTCTTACCCCAATCACCTTCAAATTTTACGGATGGCTTAGTCAATCCGCACAGAGGAGTTATTGCAGCAGCGCAGGCTATTCCTAATGCCCAGGTTTCCTCGGCAGCACGCCTGGATCATGTGGTGTCCTACACCGAGTCCCAGTGCATTACCATCGCGGCTGGTTTGAGTAAACGTAAGTCGTGTAAGCCCCAGGAAGTTGTAATTCTGACTGACTCGAAAGCAGCACTACAACTTTTGCAGCGTGGTATCCCCACGAAAAGGGACTGTCAGTGTTCCTTACGGCTTGTGGAAGAACTTAGCAGCAAGGGTTTTCATGTTCTGTTACGATGTATTCCATCCCTTGTTGGTGTCAAGGGCAACGAGGACGCTGATCAAATGGCATGGATGGTGGTGCAATTTGCACCGATCGTTAATGTTTCCACCAATCACTTGAAGGACTTGAGGCGAACAGTTATCGAACAATCGAACATTTCCCGTCCTTGAGAAATACATATCACACGCATTGCGTCTCAAAGGGACTTACTAGATCAAAATCAACAATGCTATATCGCATCCGAACGGTCTCAGCGAAGACCAAAGCATGGCTATTCAAGGTGGGCGTCGTGCGCTCGCCTCTGTGCTCGTCATGAGCCGTGATAAGGGGATGTACAGCACAACGTAATGTGTTGCCCAGAGCATAATGTCGTGCACACTTCAATGCTCTCTGCAATTCGAAAGCGGCCGCCCCACACAACACTCTGGACCAAATCGTCTTTCCGAGGGGACATTGGATCAGGCGCACAGAGGTGTCGCGCGCTTTCCTAAGCTTCCTTCAGGAGACATAACTGCTAAACGTGTGGTGAAAGGACACTACGATTAACTATTTAGGAGGAGCTTAAGCGGAGCAATTGCCGGCATATCCAGCCAGGATAACCCCACCTGATCCCAGACAACAACTACCAGCACCACCACCGCTGTCAGTGATTGTACTCGTATCTGATCGCAGCAATGAATTTTAAGATAGCTATTTATCATGCATGCGCCGCTGGTAATATGTCTCCGTTTCACGTAGCAGCTGCTTCCGTTCCTTCCACTATATTCCAGAATTGGAATAGATCTTATAAAATTAACAATAAAATGGTAATTTTGCACTTACGGGCCGGCATAAAACCATTAGAAAACTATTTTTTGTTGAGATAGTCGATGCATTTTGCTTTGGCCAGCGGGTAACACACAAAAATGCACACGCCTGCATGCACAGGCACACACTCAAAATGTGCTGACCGCATTTTCTTGTCACTTGCCACACGCCCTCCACACTACCTCAACTGCCATAATTGAGGGTCAGCGTACGGCCACAAGGATCACAATTTCCAGTGATGTGTGATGACTTTAGCCGGCGTCGCATTTCTGCAAAACGCATGCACGACTACACGCTGGGGAATGGGCCGAGAGTTTGATGGCGCCGTCATTGAAATGGTAAGTAGAAAGGATGATGGTACTCGCGAAGTTACATTGCAGAGGATGTAACAGAAGTCCCTGAAACACTGCAAATCCAGATTGCTAATCCACGAGAATGGAGATACGGCATTCCTAAGGGTTTGTATGAAACAAACCTATTCTAACATAATCCATGACGTAAATTACTGAGCTGGCGTGCCCTATTATGAAAAATTTGAGGACGAATCAGATACACCTAGTGTAGGGACAGAGATCTATGGCCGCGGAAAAGTGAAGACGAAGCAGGCCGGTTGCTCCTATGACAAGGATTATGACGAAGGAAGTGTTTAGTACGAGGCGAACGTAGTTGACTAGTTTTGGGGAGTGTAAAATAACCGTGTTGAATGTGGCTTGACTTTGATTTTTGGCTCATCATGGCGTAGAACGCGTGGTTCCGGACATAACGTTTAAGAGCAAGACCCATTTTATGTTACAGGCGTGCTTCTTGGGTGTCCTAGTGGGTGTCTTTGTTCTGGCGAGTACAAACAAAGTATGCCATCTATGTCTTATAAATCTTTCGATGTAAAAAGGGGTGTCAAGGCGCCTTATCCTACCAGACGCGAGGATTGTTGTGCACTGACATGTTGTGTGTTCACTGGTTTGTGGGTTATCAGGGTTTCTGGCTTTGGATTACTTATTTTAATGTTTGTAGATGTATCGGGCGCCCACCATCAGTGACAAGCCAGATAGATCCCTGTCGAACGTTACAAACGCTGGAATGCGGTGTCACTTGATGCAGCTAAGTCTTTCTTCGTAGGCTTCAGCTTTGTGTACAATGTACAGCAGAACGCTAGCATAAATTTTAAACATTCCTATGTAACCGTTACATCTGCTAGTTTCGGCATGTTCTGAAGCATCGTGTAGGGTGTTCCTCTCGTCGTATAGTGCAAACAACTCATTCACGCCTAAATATGTTTACCACAACAGTGAAATTGTAATTTTCGGCTAATATATATAATATTATTATATATATTAATTTATATATATATATATATATATATTATATATATATATATATATATATAATTATTGTATATATTTCACATTCATACACAGGTGCGTCAGTTGAAGTATTTTTACATATTTAAGCTTCATATAGAGCCATTCTGCAAAAACAGAAAATAAAATGTTTTGTCAAAATCGTTTTCGCTTTTCAGATGGCCCCTATCATGCCGCAATAGATAGATCTAATTATAGCTTCAACAATACTAAGAAGTAAATTTCATAACAGAAATAATTTGTGATGCTCCTCCTGTACAGGCTTTTTCCACAATTTTTTTCAGGTTTTCGAGATGGCATTGGAAAGTCAAACCAGTTCTGGAGGAAGTGATGAACTATGTGACAGTAGTCCATTCTGGTATTATTAGGCTGTGCCATGTAGTAGTCTCGAAAGCGTACTTACAAGGAGTGCAGCACATCATGCATAATTCGCAACTGTTGAACGCATTTCGTATTAGTCCCTGCTGGAGTCGATAGCAATTATCACCAGCGTTGTAGTATGTGTGACAAAGCTGTGCCGGTGGGTTACAGTACCACATGTTTGGTTCACACAGTTTAAGGATGTCCCATATACTTCGACCTGAAAAGAAGCGATTGTTGAAGCACCATTTGTGATTAGTGTATTCAGATCTTCCCGATTATACCGTTTGCAGACGCTTGGCGTAGAAACAAACAATTTTTGCGCAATTATTTGAACTTAGTGAAACTTTTTATACATAATAAAGCCGCTATGATTGGTAAAATTACAATTACCACAAGTACGTTACATGCTTTGTTTCAAAAGGCTAGCAAAATGAAAGTTATCTGTGCTATGCCTAAATGACAGTTGCAAATTTTATACCAAGAATTATGCGAATGAATGTTTTAGATGCGAAGCAGCTTATGGTATTGTCTGTTCCCTCCGCCGTTGTGTGGGTGCCGTTGTGCGGCGTCCACACCTACACTGCGTATGCCTGGCCGGGCACCGCTGAGGATTATTGAGACAGGATACCCTAGGGCTTGGCCAATAAAATAATCCATCATGAGATATCTTTGCGTTCCACCACAATCGTCATCTTCCCGTAGGGGAACCCTGAGTACAACACCCCCACTGCGCATGCCTGGCGAAGCACCGCTGATGATGATTGTGGCAGTATGCCCCTAGGCAATGGCCAACCAAAGAATCCATCACGAAATAGCTTCGCGTTCAATCACCGTCGTCATCTTCCGGTAGGGGTACCCTGAGTTGTATTCGAGCTATTTCTCCTCTCCTCTCCGATGCTCCTATCTTTTCCCGGTTTGCGCTACGAATGGCAACACGTGCGGCTCCGTGCGCAATATTTCGAAGCAGTTTGGGGTTAGAGACGTGACGGTAGCCGCTGCATACTCCGCTGGGTCCGCCACTGTAGCTGTACGCCACTGTATACATGACGTGCGCGTGCTCCGCTTCCCTCATTCTCCTGCCGTAATGCCGCGATCGAACTAAAAACTAATGGGAAGTTGAGTCGACCCCATGGCTGCTTCGCATTCTACTCAGGGTTCTCCTACAGGAAGATGGGGAAATTTTTTTCACAACACGTTTTTCCCGAATTTCAAGCAAATATTCAATATTTTTCTCACATTATTCCCTATCGTAACTACCTTTTATCAATGGGAACCACAAGCAGACTGGACAATGCGGCCTGATTTTTTGAAAGCTCCAATATTGCAGGAGATTTTATAATGAATGCTCATAAAAAGACCGTTGTCCGGACCAGAAGATTCTTCAAAAACAATGCATGCGTAGTGTTTAATTGGGACTATAATTGACACATTGAAGCGGATATTGGTTTACGCAGAGAGATCCACAGATTAATACACTTAGATCTTTTTTTAAGGACAAACGTCCTGGTGGATTTCGCTATGTTTAAGTGTGTGCCCAGCGGAGCTCTGAACGTCATGTTAAAAATTCTGGCCGGCGGTTCCACGGGGTTTTCTTCAGCAATGGTATACAATGGTCTTTATTATTACAACTAAAGCAAGTCTTTTAGAATTTTCATAGCATTGCACGTAGTTTCAAAATGGCATGTTGGTGAAGACCAGTGTGGCTTGACCAGTAAAATGTATCTAAGGCGAAAAGCACGAGTCGCTCAATTTTCTGCCCCCCCTTGAAATCAGCGACTGCAACCACGGACCTGGCTTCCTCAAAGCCAACCCATGGTCAAAAAGTAGCCCAGAAAAAATGTAAACTGTTTTACGTATATGATCTCGAAAGCACCATTGAACCATTCCAAATGCCTGGAACGGCTTTGAATGGTCATTCGGAAATGAATTGGGCCTCTTTCTATGTAAATTGATGTCTTTCGTGGTCTGCTACTGCTTAGTCTTTCTACTTACTTCAATCAGTCTTCAACTTGTCGTTCCGCTTATTAGTCAGGTTTCGATTTATTGGAAGTTTCCACTGCAATAATGAATTTTTCTGCCGGCCTCATCAAACACGTTGGCCCTTTTTTAGCTTCGTTACTTTCAATTACTGTGTTCTATTCCGATTTAGCTCTAGCTACTAATGTGATAGACAGCATGATATATAACCCACGCATTCTTGAACGGCATAGGATTTCATGACAGATAAATTCACGGGACGTTTTCAAATACATTTTTTTACAAAATAAAGAAAGCAAATGTGAAGGTCGCAATATTGACTTCGCTGTAAAGGGCAGCATAATGGGAAAGCGGTGAACCCGGCCGAGCAATGCAGTTATTGGACCACGTCCTGGGTTTACAGTGCATACCTGAAATATATTTAAACGCGCAGCCAAGGTGGAACACGTCCTCATGTAGCTAAACCTTGTAATGACATTCCTGTGATTTGTAGTCTGGCGTTGTTCGGTAAGAGATGTGTTGCACTAACTGCAGTAGTTTTCTATCCCGGAAAATGTACGCAATGCTTAAACTGCTCTACACGGCAAAGTTTCCTCTGTTACGAGATAAATGTAAAAATATTCGTTCTTCAGCCTCTCTTCCCAGAATCCAGCCTATGCTATCGGTTTTCTGAAATGTTCAGTATTATTCAAGCGGAGGACTGCATTTCACAAATTAATAGTATCTATAAAAAAACGCTTCTTGAAACGCAATTATGTAATACGTGACATCCACATCTGGTAATGTCAAAATGGGTAAGTAGTTTTTACGAATAAGAATACCTCTATGCCTTCAGGATTCGCAATAGCGTTTTCCTACACGTTAAGATTCCTATTTACTCACTGCTGTGTTATTTTGTCCATCTGCTGCATATTCTCTCGCATCAAGTGCTAAGGCAACTCGTCGATGTATTCTTCATGTAATTGGTCACGCTACATACCTAATATGTTAAATGCTCGTCATCCGCAAACATTCTACACATGCCAATCCGCACTCTGTACTATGCATTGGTTTGTCCAGTTACCGCTTGCTATAAAATGTACATCCACACAAAGACTTTACAGCATTACTACAATTTTTTGAATATGCTTTGTGGTGGTTTGATGGTCTTATTGCGATTATACAGTAGACCCTCGCTCTTACGGTCCTCAGAGCTGCCTTTTCCCGACTTCTACATTGTTTTTGTCTTGTCCCGGCGCAGCTAACATAGAGAGTGCATGTATTAAAGTCCTCACTTTAACGTCGTGGCTTAGAGTACGTTCTGGAATATTCATCACAACAACCATCTTTTTGACGTTTGACGAGCTTTGGCGAAGCTAGGCTACGGAACTTACTCCATGAACCCACACGCGGGTGCTAAATGTCACAGCTAGATGGCCTAAATTACTCTATGCTATCACCATCATCACTGCACTTACAACCGAAGCTTCATTTCGGAATGCGGGATGTACGTGTTTTCTATAAAAGCACCACCGCAAGATTAGCCCGAGCTATCGTCGTCACTGTGCGTTTCTAGATTTGAGGGCAGCGTTGAAGATGCAACCGCTAATTTGTCGTGCCTTGATGGCGTCGCGAAAACCACAGGCTTCCTGGACGAAACGCTGGACACAGCCTTCAGGAAAAGCCTGACATACTAAACGCACTACACTAGCAGAGAGCGCGGAAGGGAGTTGACATCTCGGGGGACCTTGCGTTGCCACGTGTAGTCTTTTCAGAGACCTCAAAAAGCGGCAATTTAAATAGTCAATTTTTAATGTTCTCAGGCCAAGGTGTCAAAAATACACGGTTGGAAGTCAAAGCTTACACTGTTTTTATTCATTTTGGAAGCTTTCCTCGCTGCTGCGTTACCTGGTGGTTCGATTTTTTTTCCTCTTCCGGTGAAAAAAGTATGAAGGTTGTTTCACTGTATCTTGTTTTTTTTGTGCTGAAGGCCACTCTCCCATTTCAAGCCATACGTGTCAAAGCCACTTAGGCTTAGCTTGCGTACCCTACGCCGTAAACAAAAATTTCGCCTATTTTTATCACATCGCTTGACTTTGTTTAGGAATGCACCGTGGTTTCTTACGCTAATTAGCTTAAATAAAGTAGCGGAATAGCTATCTAACATTACAATATATTGAAGGTATGGCTTTATTATAAACATGTTCTGTAACATAGCAGATAGCACAATTTTGACGATTGCATAATAAAATATTATTTGTTTCCCAGTAACTGGCCTTCCTTTTTGCAGCGGGACGTTTAAAAAGATAGCTGCTCAGCAATCGCATATCTTGCACTTGGTGCACAAAGCGTTCACAATCTAAAGTAGACTGGTTTCAGCTGAAATTGTTGCGCTCTTAAAGGTAACAATAAAAAACCAGCAGTGAAAAGTTTTTAATTAGCTTGCAGAATTCCTTATGCAATTCTTTGTATCCTTCCCCAGGCCAGGATCAAATCACGAAGCTTTCTACTTTTTTTCCGCTACAGCGAAACTTTTATTATTTTTTGTTTACAATTACATTCCGTCTACCATTTCAAGAAGTTTAGGTGATAATGGTGGGAATAATTTTCAGTTAAAGCAATCCTGTTAATATTTTTAGATCGCACATCACTAGAGCAACAATACAGAAATCGTTTTGTGCTCAATCGACAATATTATTCGTATTATACTGGTTAAGGGTCTTGGTCATACAATCACGCAAAAATACCTGTTATGGAGACAAATATAAAACAATAAAACCACTGTGGTGTCTCTTCATTTCTTCATACAATCTTGGTGAAGGTATTGATGACACCGCCGACCCCGAGGCCCCAAACATAAGCTAGAACCAGCCATGGCGATGTGTTGTAAGGTGAAAGGTAGAAGCCTCCAACGGTGGCCGTCGGAGCCCAGGTCAAGCTCCGGCGGATGGGCTAACTGTCTGTTTACCAGGAAGGGAGCTGCGGAACTTCTCAAGCTACCAGGGTAAGGTTTATAAAGAAAGGAAAGAACCCCGGTCCCCTCCTTTCTACTATAGGATATGATATTCTATAAACCCCTAAACCAAATGATCGCGCCCTGATAAGGGCCCGCATCGAAGTAACTTCCAAAGGTCTTCTGAACATTGATCTCCTAATGAATGACATTTTTTCTCGCTTCCGGATTATACAATCTCATCACAAAGAAACCCCTGGAAGTGAAAATCATTCTTCGTTGTTTAAAAAGTCCATGAATGTCTTGCTGTGAAAAACTACTAGGCGAAAAAACGTACTCCTAGAGATGTGCTGATTGAATTGAGCCACAAAGAGCAGGCAGCTAAGCTCCTTTTAAACATTCAATCACACCTCAGAGATCCATAAAAGAATTCTCAAGATATTATCTCCGAACTCGATATAATCAACAAAACCGAAACGACATACTTGAAGGACTGCGGGACCAAGGGGTCACAGCAGTCCGGCGCATCACAGTAACACGAGATGGCAAAAAGATCAAACCAAAGCACAAATTTTGACCTTTCACAGAGCCCCACTACCAGAATCCGTGACGGCAGGTTACCTGTGATGTCCGATGTGCCCGTACGTGCCAAACCCACGCCGCTGCTACAAGTGCAAGCGGTATGGGCACGGTACGAACTCTTGCAAGGGAAGACCAAATTGTGGAAAGTGGGGTAAACTTTACCATCTTACAGAGAACTTCAACGCGAGCACCTTCACCTGCCCTAACTGCCATGGACCTCACGCATCATATTCGAGACCATGCGAAACGTTCAAACAAAAAGCAAATGATCACGTTGAAGGTCAATGAAAACACAAGCATTGGCCAGGCCTGGGAGAGGTTGGCACTCTTCAGCTCCGGAAGGTACGCTGACGCTGCTCGCCAGGGAACGGAGCGGCGCCTGGTTTTGGCGGCGACGCAGTACAGCTCAGCTGACTTGTTCCCGTCCCTGCCCCCCACTAGGCTGCCTGTGGCAGCAGCACCTGTCACCTCACAACTTGGTAGACCGGCCGTGGTTGAGGTGGCCACCGACGCGGATGTAGCGGATCCACTTTCTTTCCTGCCTCACAGGTCTCAAGCACACCCCTGAACCTTGAGAAAATGGAGACGGAGGCAACCGCGCCCTACCCAAACCTCGCCCGAACACTTGCCTAGCCCGCGGCGCCTACGACGCCCTCAGCAGTGGTGGCTGAAGAGAAGAGCATCTGACAAGGCGCTACATCCAGGTCCAGGGAGCCCAGTCTGTCGCGGACCCCCACAACATCTGGAGATGAGATGGACGTCGGCCCGTACCTGCCTGCACCGCAGCGCAAGAACGGCCTCCGACGTCACACACACACACCACAAACACACACACACACACACACACACACACACACACACACACACACACACACACACACACACACACACACACACACACACACACACACACACACACACACACACACACGCACACACACACACACACACACACACACACACACACACACACACACACACACACACACACACACACACACACACACACACACACACACGCACGCACACACACACAACACACACACACACACATACACTCTCGAATAGATCCTAAATGGCTATAAAGGGAAGACAAAATATCATCCAATAAAACTTCAGAGGCCACCTTACATGTCTTCATTATCTATACGAGTTGCTGCATGCCAGCCAAACAAGTGTCATGCGCTTACACGAGACACATTTCAAAAGGAAACATGCCAACTTCCTCAACTATTATCTGGTTTTAGAAGGGACAGGGATGGGTGCCCAACTTCCTCTGGTGGTGTTGCCATAATTGCCCAAAAATCCTTAGCATGTCATCCAGTCTCTCTGAGCACTGTCCTTGAGGGTGTAGAAATCCGAACGATAATACTCAACAGGCTAGTGGCAATATTGTCCTTATACATCCCTCCGCATTACGGGTAAAAAGTTGTCATTTCGAAACGGTGATAGATTACTTCATAATCATCATCATCACCAGCCTACCTACGCCTACTCCAGGGAAAAGGCCTCTCCCATTATTCTCCAGTTACATCAGTCCTGGGCTAACTGCGACCAAGTTAGCCACTGAAACTTTCTGATCGAACCTGCCCAACTACCTTTCTGCCGCCACCTGCTAAGGTTGCCATCTATAGGGATTCACTCCGTTACCCTTAATGACCAACGGGTATCTTGCCTTCGAAATACATGCCCTGCCCACGTCCATTTCTTCTTCTTAATTTCTACTTATATGTCCTTTACACGCGTTTGTTTTCTGAACCACTCCGCTCTCCTCTTCTCCCTTAATGTTACACCTATTATCTTCCGCTACATTGCCCGCTGAATTGTTCTCAATTTAAGTTGAACCCTCCTAGTGAGCCTCCAAGATTCTGCGCCCTAGGTGACTACCGGTAAGATGCAGCTATCATACACCTTCTTCTTCAGGGACAATGGTAGGTTGCCCTTTATTAACTGAGAATGCCGGCCGTATGCACTCCACCCTGTCCTTATTTTTCTAATTATCTCTTGTCATGTTTGCAATCCGGGGCACAACTGGGCTTTAGTTCATATATTCAGTTACTACTTCCGCAGCTTCGCCACCTATCTCAAACCGCTGTGCTGTCCCGTGGTTATAGATAATACTTTGGTTTTATACATATTAATTTTAAGGCCCACGGTTCTACTGTGTTTGTCCAGTGCAGAAAGCATGCTTTCCAGTTCGTCCCCGAGTTACTAAGCAAGGCACTGTCATCAGAAAATCTGAGCTTACTGAGGTATTCTCTATTAACCCTTACTCCCATCTGTTCGCAATCCAACGTTCTGAATACTTCTTGTATACATGCTGTGAATAACAATGGAGAGATTGTGTCGCCTTGTCTGACGCCCTTTCTTAGAGGTATTTTACTGCTTTCCTTATGGAGGATGATTGTAGCTGTGTACCCATTCAAGATATCCTCCAGTATTCTTACATAATGTTCATCTACCCCCTGGCTCTGTAATGCCTGAATGACTGTTGAGGTTTCGACCGAGTCAATTGCTTTCTCATAATCTACGAAGGCTATGTATAGTGGTCCAGTATACCCAGCGCACTTCTATATCACCTGATTGATCGTGTGAATATGGTCTATTGTTGAATAGCCTTTACGGAACCCTGCTTGTTCTTTAGGATGACTGAAATCTAAGGTTGCAGAAATTCTGTTAGTGATTATCTTGGTAAGTATCTTTTGGACGACTAACAGTAAGCTGATTAGCTGCAATTTTTCAAGTCCGTCATGTCACCTTTCTTGTAGATTGTGATGACGTTCGCGTTCTGCCAACGTTCCGGTATACATGTGGTCCTTAGGTATTGCGTGTACAGGTTTGCCAGTTTTTCAAGTACAATTTCTTCGCCATCCTTGCAGAGGTCTGCTGTTATCTGATCTCGCTTTTGTGCAAGGACACAGAAGGTTGGCTGACACAATTTTGCAATTTTTCGATAGGAAAAAAGGTTCAGACACTTCCCTAGTATGTTGATTAGTGTGCTTGAACAACACGGTTGTGTCAGATACTCTGATCCTGTGTCAGATCTGATCTGTTCTTCAACAGGTGCTTTGCCCCCTTTCATTTTCTTCAAAGCCTTCCTTACTTCTTCGGTCAATACTGGTGGGATATCTATCTCCTCTGAAACACGTTCTCTTTCGGCATTATCCTGGATGCCCTAGCTACTGTACAGATTCCTATAAAACTCCTCTGCTACTGTGACAATTTTGTCCCTATTTGTGATGACATTGCCTTGCTTGTCTTTAGTGCGGTACATCTTATATTTCACCATGCCAGCGACACCAGTTCCTGCATTCAGGCCACCTCCGTTTTTTACAGCGTATTCGATCCTCTCCATCTGTACTTCATATGCCAAGCTGTCTTACGCTTATTGATTACCTCCGAAAGCCCCGCTAGTTCTATTCTGTCAGCTGGGGTGGAGATTCTCATTGTTTGCCAGTTTCATAATTAATATTTGTCTCCTGGGAATGTTTACCACTATTCTGTCTAGCCATCGTGCCCCTGAATTCTACTGCCACTCCGTGATAATGCGTGTAGGGTTGTCGCTGTCTTCCTGTGTCATGAAGTCTGTTTCCTCGTTAGGAGCTGAATACCAGTTCTTACTTTTAGCTCATTATTCGGTTCTTTCGTACTGGCTTGTTACTGTCCCTCCTCAAATCTAAGCTAATTCGAGATCGTAACATCCGGTGGTCACTACACCTCATCCTTCTGAGAACTTCCACATCCTTCCTGACGCCGGGCTTATCACATAATATGAGGTCTGTTTTTTTATGCTCACCATTCGGGCTCCTCCACATGCACTTCCGGCTCTCCCGTTTGCAAAAGAAGGTATTCATTATGCGTATGTTATTCCCTTCTGCGAACTATACTAGTAAGTCCACCTTCTTTTTCTACAGCCGAGACCATTGTTCCCAACTGCCTTGTCTTCAGCATGGTTCTTGCCTACTTTAGCATTGAAGTCCCCCATAACTGCGGTATATTGTGTTTTTACCTTAGCCATTGCCGATTCCACATCTTCATAGAAGCGTTCCACTACCTGGTCATCGTAGCTCGATGTGCGCGCGTAGCCCTGGAACACCTTCAGTTTGTACCTCTTTGAACCCAATTGGCAAGACCTTCAGCCCTTTCTTTATTTTATAGTGTTCTTTCTATTTGCCATATTAGTTACCTGAACCTTATATACTCTTAGGTGACCTGGATGTGCACAACTCACTCTGGCGCTCTTCTCGCACAGATGCGCGGGGTTGCCTCATTGAAAGGTTATTAACATCATCAGGAGCATCTCTATTTAACAAGAAACAGCCTACATAGCATAACATAGCACACAACCCTTACTCACACATATACTTAGCTATTGGCTCAGCAGTTCTCTTCCCCTATCTAGAATGGCAGGTGGACACGAATCCATTCGCTAGTGACCACTTCCCTACCTCACTCTCATATATTAGGCCGAAACAGTTCCCTTCCCACAAGAAATACAGTGAAGTGAGATGTAATTGCACTACATCCACAGAAACATCTTAACTACACTACACATCCATAACACAACTACACATAGAGGAGGCAACCCTAAAGTTCAGACCACAGATTCTTGACGCCGCCAAAAAATCAATTCCTCAGATCTCCAGTGCCCCGCGCAACCAAATGAGGCCATGGTGAAACGAGGAGTTCAGGCAGGCACGAGAGCCCAGAACAAGGCGTGGGGGTATCCTTCGCCGATACCCCACTTCAGATAACCTGATATCTTTCAAACGAGCGAAGGCCTAGGGGAAGCGCGTGGGCAGTGAAGCAAAGAGGGAGATTTGGTGCGGCTTCCTGACATCTATAAACTCTTACTCGGACACACACAATGTCTGGACAGGAATAGATAAAGAGACGAGAAGAGAGCGGAGTGGGTCAGGGAATAAACGCGTGTTAAGGACATATTAGTAGAAACTAAGAAGCAATGGACGTGGGCAGGGCAGGTAAAGCGAAGGCAAGATAACCGTTGGTCATTGAGGGTAACAGAGTGGATCCCTAGAGAAGCAAGCGTTGCAGGGGGCTTCAGAAAGTTAAATGGGCAGATGAGATCAAGAAGTTTGCGGGGGTAAATTGGTCGCAATTAGCCCAGCACCAGGGTAATTGGAGAATAATGAGAGCGGCCTTTGCCGTGAAGTGGGCGTAGATGGGCTGGTGGTGATGATGTTGATGATGATGATGGTGACATAAACGCAAGGGACATCAGACACACAGGTTGCCCATGGTTAGTACAACCGGGGACAGACTGGAAAACCAGGCTAACACACTCGCACAACACTTCCGACATGTGTCCAGTCAGCGCACTACACTACCTCTTTCATAAAATCCAAAACATGCTTTGAGGAGTCCTTGCAATACAATAATTCATCCACCTCGTCTTATACCACCCCCTTTTCCCTTTATGAGGTGAAGGTCGCCCTCAGTACTTGTAAACCTTCAGCTCCAGTGCAGACAAGATTTCATAGACAATGATATAACACTTGCACGCAGGCACACTTGAAAACACTCCTTCACCTCTAAAACAAAATATTTCTTTCGGGGGCCTTCCAAGGTCTTAGAGGGAGGCCATTGTAGTGGCGTTTCTGTAAGAGGGGAAGGACCCTTCCTCTCCCGCAAGTTATCGCCCCACTGCACTGACAAGCTGCCTGTGTAAGCTGCTCGAGAAGATTATTAACATATGACTGGAGGACTTTTTGCAGTAAAATGATGTCCTCGACCACTGCCAGGCAGGCTTCAGGGTGGGGCGATCCACCAACGATCAACTTGTCACATAACACCAGCGATAAATGATGGTTTTTACATAAGCAATATTGCATGACTATTATTCGATATCGGAAAAGCATATGGTACAGCATGGCGCTATGGTATTCTCAGATATTTGAAATCTTTGGAATATAAAGCAACATGGTTTAAAACTCTAGAAAGCTACCTGTGTGACCGAAAACGTCGGGCGAGAGTACGCTCTCGCTTTGTCGGGTTAACGTACAAGAAAATGCTGTGCCTCAAGGGGAGTTTTGAGCTGCACATTGTTTATTGGAAAGGTCAACTAACTGTGAAAGGTACTGCCACCAAAAGTCTCTTATTCTGTGTATGTGGATGATGTGCATATCTTTTTCAAATCTTGAAATGTGTCCATCTGGCAACACCGAGTGCTGCTTGGCGGTACCAGCTTGCTCGCCGAACAGATGAAAATGGCTTTTCTTAACCCCCCCCCCTCCCAAGTACCTGTGTCATATTTTCAAAAAGCCGTTGGATCCACCCGACCCTGACATTAAACTAATGGTGACTGAATTGCTGTAAAAACGAACAAAAGTTCTTAGAGCAGTTCTGGACGAAAAACTCACCTTAATTACTCCACATTAGGCAACTTAAACATAAATGTTTAAAAACAATGAACCCCCTCAAAGTCCTGTCGCACCAGTCGAATGGTTCGGACGAGCAGCTACTTCTACGACGTTCTGCCAGCTTGGTGGGGTCTCGCTTAGATTATGGGAGTGTGACTTAGGGGTCGGCCACAAAAACAGCGCTGAAAATGCTGGACCCAGTCGAGAACTTGGGGCTTCGCCTTGCGTAGGGTGCATTTTGCACTAGTCCCGTACAGAGCCTCCATGTCTAATGCGACAAATGGTCATTGGATCACCAGAGAACGTAAATGGATCTTTTATATGCGTTTAAGGTTTCTTCGCTGGCAAAACATCCATTTAAACCCGTCATCTCTGATACCACTACATACCAACCTCTTTTGAATCCCCCATCTATTCCTGCTGTGTTCCCACACTGTGCATCTGAAGCATCTAATTTTGGTGTCACATTTGCAGACACCTGCAAATCATCTCTTTTTTACCTTTTTGACATGTCGCTTAGTTATGGATAGAAACAAGTGCCAACAATGCAATTCTACAGGAGTTCTTGTTTCTGAGAGAGAAATACAGGCGTGCATACTTTAATAGCGACGCATCAAAAACTGCCCTTACCGTTCGTGTGCCACTCACGAACCCAATTTTAGGGCCCCTATAAACCTAAACTCGAAAAGCGCATTTTTACAGCGGAAGCCCATGGAGTTTTGCTTGGCCTAAGTCACATACTTCAACATGAAATACCAAGTCTAATCATTTTCTCAGATTCACTGCGTTGTACATGCTTATCATCCAACAAGTCTTTGTAAAAACCATGTCTTAATGTAGTGTGTAAAACCATTATGTCAGCGTATGCATTAAATCTCGAGGTTATCTGTTTTGTGTTCCAGGCCACTCTATGATCGCTGGAAAGGGGGACCGCGGATGAGATGGCCGCTGTTGCTGGACTTACAATTACAACCGACGTAGGCAACAGTACCCTACACTGACCTAAAGTCACACATCAACACCACCTTCGGCGAAACATGGCAAGCATTCTGGAATCAACAGACAGACAACAATTCAGATAATAAAGCCACTCTTGGACCAAGCACCACTGACACACGCAACAGACCAGTGAAGTTGCCCTTGCTAGTTTATGGATAGGCCCCACCCACGTTACACACTCCCACCTGCTGACAGGATCTTCAAGACCTCTGGCAAGCGGGTGTGGAGAGGCCCTATCCGTATTCATGTACTACTTCATCGCAATGCACATGACACAACACGATGCAACACCCTTCACCCAACTTTGCAGACAGCAGCATCCCGTACACCCAGCGTTTTTTTACTCTGTGATGATCCCTAATTTTCTGTCAAGCGCGTTTTTAAATATATAGCAGAAGTTAAATTTTTAGACCTAATTTATACTATGCATGATTACAACCTGGCCTTATACACCAGCCATCATCACTGCCTTTTAGTGATTTTACTTCTGTTCTTGCTGACTGATTTTATTGTTGATGTTCTCACCTCTCAATATAACCATTGTTTTGGCGTTGTTTGCCCCAGTTGGCCTTGCGCCATTACCACCCAACCATCATCATCATCATTTCTTTGTAGGACAGGCATCCCGGACGCACTGATACACGCATCGGTAACCTTTTTGTGCATGGCAACAGATCTCGTAATTATAGCTGCCGGGAAATTGGAAGGGGGGGTTTCTGTATTGGTTTCAACCGTTGCGGTTTAGTATTCCAAACTTGTTGCAGTGGTTTTTCGCACATACTCGATGTGTACAAACGGGAATCTTCGAAGACAAGGATGAATGCGACAGGACTTATGTTCCTTAGCCATCAAGACGGAAATATCCTAATTTTGAGGTAACGATTTGTTTGTTTACCACTTCCGTAATTCGTCGTAAAATATTCTCACAAAAGGCAATGGTTGAAGCTATTAATCATGCCACCGGTCTTTATCACCCTTGGTAACGAGTGTTCATGGGAACCATCGAATATAAAACGCAGACTCTGGCAAATCCAATGTCATCCAAGTAGTTAGGCTTGCGCGCACTTTCTTCGAGATCTTGCAATTGCAGAAATGTCACTGAATGTGCAAAATGGCTGACGGGCAGAGTTGGTATATCGAGGGATCGTCGACAGTGTGCAGTAAAGCCCAACCCAGTTTTTTAGATGCGAAGCATCTCATGGTCGGGGCTATGTCGCTCCTTGTCGTTGACGTTGCTGTTGCGGCCATCCACCCCCACTGTGCATTGCTCGGCTTGCTGAACGCCCGGTTCCCTTCTATGGCTACTGGAGCGGCAGTGTTGCCGGCGTCTTTCTGGGCCGGCACGAGGCGACCACACTTCCCCTTTAAGGGCTCCTGGAGCGGCAGTGTTGCCGGTGTCTTCCTCGGCCGGCACCAGAAAAGCGTGTTTCACGCGCCTTCGACGTTTCGTCGTCGTCGGCAGCGGCGTGCGTCGGCGCGTATCGGCTGGGCCGTGATTGCAAGCAGCGCACAACCATCCGGGAACGAGCATCGACCTCATCTTCAGCAACTCAGGGTTCATCCACAACAGCCCTTGACTTTGCATCTCACAGACATAAGTGGTCAATCAAAGCGGAAGCGCAAACCACAGCTGGACGTCATCTACGTTGAACATGACGATGATAATGCCTAAATAAAGAAAACTCATACCACGTACTACGTCTCTCTTTCTCGCTTTAGTGCCTCTTCACTGCTAACACCTTCCATCCCCCCTCCAATAAAATTACACAATCTTCCCGTAGGGGAAGCCTGATGTACTATGCGAAACACCCATGGGGTCAACGCAATTTTCCCATTTCATAGTTCCGATAAGGGAAATGTGTGGTAGTTACCATAGACACCAAAGGGTAAATAGTACGGTAGCTTCGTACCCCAACCTCACGGAAACGACATACTGAAAACTAATGGGCACTTGAATCGACCCCATGCCTTCTTCGCATACTACTCAGGGATCCCCTACAGAAAGATCGTGTAATGTTTTGTATAATGGAGGGTTCGGCCGCAGTTTTGGTTTCAATGAGGGCTTGGGCAGAGTGCATAATGTGTCCAATTAGGCCCATGCACTGTTGCCAAGCCCCGTGTGACGAGCCGTAGACCTCCCGAAACCAACCGACGTGACCAGCCGTGGCACGAACAGAAGACGAGGCCGTTTTCCTACTCAGATCTCCGGCGCATCGCGGATGCCTTTGGATGTTGCTTGACGGGGTCAGCGGACATTGCTGTTGCTGGTTCAGTGTTAACTACTGCCATCATACTCAATCGTGGTGGCGAAAACTTTGCACTTGTTCTCTCATTGCGCATCGTCACGGAATCTATATATTTCTATAGCCTCCACCGAGACGGTTACTTTCGCAGAGGGGGATGTGTCACGGGAAGAAGAGGTCCGTTTGCACAATTTTCACAGAAGAAAGGGAAGAAGTCCCGGCTGTGCGAGCTATCTCATTGCCAACATCGTGTAAATAGTGTAGTACATAACTACCATCTTAATGGCGTCGTTTCATGTGTTATGGCGCCACGTTACAATATGTACATGTAGCGTGTGTGGTTGCTTCTATAGATAGCTTACGCCTGCCATAACAGCTGGCATAGCATGTCCGCCGCGAAAGACTGGATTCGTGGACACTAATACGCACGCACTTCAAACTTCAACCTAGGGAACGGGCAATAGAGCTCCAGCAATCATTTGTCGAAGGCTAAGGAGGCTAAAGCTGTTTTGTTGAGGGCGCCACTCAGGACATATCATGCGCTGAGATCTCTTGATGTCGAAAACCAAATTATTTACACCTTTTATTCCGCGCTACGAATCAAATGACTCCGCCCTACAGCAGGTAGGTAGACATAAGCATTGACCAAGAAACGCTTTTTGTCTAGAACAAACATGGTGGTAGTCGCAACGTGCTATCGAATCAGACATATTATGTGCAGACAGCGCGACTTTTCTTGGCTGCACGTTAGAAAAATCAATTTTAAATTTTGTTGGTCAAATGAAGTATATGGCCTCGTCTAACAATTTCTTATTGCCATTTGGTGGCCCTGCAGCCCAAACTAGACATTTCGTAGCTCTCATTAGCATGACACCATGAGGGTCACGACAGAATGTAGCTTGGTCCCTATTGTTCAGCATTTAAACGTCGTTATTGCGGAATCCGTAATATATACTCAGCGGTGAACACCAAACTCTGGAGTTAATGCTACCATATTATTCGTACAAACTTGGGCTGGGGCGTTTGTATGTAACAGGTTATAATGCGGGAATTGAAGAAGAGATCAAGGAATGGGAGCAGGGCTGCAGTAGACTAGGGTCTCTGCAGATTGGGCCCAACCAGGCTCCGTCTGGGGTCGGGGGAATCATGAAGGTACAAAACAACCCGACTAGAATGCTGCCTAAAATTTATAGCGACATAATGCCGAATGTTGTGACAGCATGATATCTGCAGTCGTTTCTCTGGTTGCAACTGTTTGGCATCGTTTCGTATGTCTGGCTTAAAAAAAGTATCAAGGTTGGTATCAGAAGCTTTCGCAATCATGGTGTGCTTATGGGGTTTCACTTTCTTACAGTGCTGGAGTAATTGGATTCTCGTGGCTTCTACCAGGCTACTCGCTGGTGATCCGACATTGAAAGAAGAGATTTGATTGAAAAAATCTACTGCAGATGTGCCGAGTGGTGAATTAGTGGCGTCTGATTGTGCAACCTTTGCACAAGCTTTATGCACGCACGTGTCTTTACCCGAAGATCGGAAGAACCGGCATTAAATTCGAGCAACCTCATGGCAAATTTGTTTTTATTTTGTTTATTTAATAGCCTCAAGGAAAAGTACACAAGTAGAAAGTCCGATCCATATCCAGGTAACTAAGTTTGCCTCCCGGATATAGTTCAGCACGAAACGGTAGGCACGACGATGGAGCCACCGATGGTAATGCGTGTCTTTCCGAAAATTTAGGCCTGGTAATATTCGTAGAAAATTGCGGGGATGTATACTTGGCTAGAAGGGGCACGCGCCTCTCAGCTGCGCCGTAGGAGAGAAATACGATTAGCTTTCTTGATCTCTTTGGTTTTCACGGACGAGCATTTTGGTTCTCAATGTTTCACTCGGACATCATTTCGCACAATAGGATTCAAATTAGACGATTCCGAAGCGACAAACGACTACTTCTCTTGCCCAAGAAATACATATTAATGGGGATGAAGATTTCTGAAAGAGAATCATACGGCACCGGTTGCACCTTTGCTAAAAGAACACCATGGTTGCGTACGCAGAGCAAAACTCACTGTGACAACGGCGAATATTTTCATTTCTTTGTCCTGAAGGCAACAATCTTAACTGTTAACCTTATCACAGCAGTTGTTTGCAATAGGCGAAAAATAGCCGGGAAATGCAATTCATTGTAACACTGGAAACTTGGTGTAACGCAATTTTGACTAAAAACGAATTACCTGTGTAATGGAAGTAACATTGGCTTCCCGCTTGTGAACTTCAATGTCACATCATGTGGCGCCGCTATTGATTTCCGACATCCAACATTTCCATTCCACCCCCCTATACACAGGCTCTGTGGGGAGCCCCGTACCGTAAACGTCAGCAGTATATATGTTCTATTTCGTCAGCGGTATATTCTCCCGTGAATTGGCGAGCAAAAACAGCAATGTTTGTATGAGTACCGTTGCAGAAAGGAGCAATACTCAACTAATACCACCAGTTTAGAAAAACAAAACAAAAAAAACGAATAAGGCAACGATCCCATACTTCGCCTGACGAAGCTAGCTGGCTAACCATGCTATGTCCTTCCAACGCCTAGGTCACTTTCAAAACATTCATTAGCAACAACGGGAACACCTCCCGTTACTACAGAACGGCTATATTTCAACGTGAAAATCTGTCATTGTTGGTATTAAAGGTTCGGGTTGCTGTTCTAGTGTGAATATTGTCAACTACAGTTTTAAACAATCATGAAGGGCTGTTGCAACCTAAAGCAAGCGCCGAAATGGGCTGGAAACACAAAAGCCCAGCAGGTGAAGCTCACTAGTTATTGTTAGCAACCAAATCAGTAATCGTTGCGTTTAACGGTGTAAAATATGCAGTAATCGTTTTTCACCGAAGGTGTTATTGACCAAGGTATGCCCAACTAGACAATCAGAATAATTTCTTATATAAAATATCTATAGCCACAACTAATGCTCATGGCGAACAGTTCCCGGGCTCTCAGAGAACAATTTTCAGCAAGAATACTGATTTGAGAGATTTCTGCACACCAGATTTCTTTAGGTTCACTTTTTGATTTTCCTCGTTTAAGGCAAGGTAATTAAGATTTGGGTAATGCAGAAAAAATACTGAGGCCTGCATATAAGAAAAAGCCACATAGACGGTATTTCAGGATTCAGAAAAAACACTTGTCTACCCCTAATGTCTACCTGTCCTGTCTACTCCTAATGACATACCTGCGGGTTCCCATCATGTCTCGACATCATCATACGAGTGAGTCAGCGATGCATGCCTAACTGCGCACCTGCCACAACCCCACTGCAAACGCGAGTTTATGCCACCTAAGTCCCGTTCACGTGGATTCACCACAGCCAGGGTCAGTACCCGCAACACTACTGGGGCCTGACAACATGCAGAGTCCGCCCCGCACTCATGACAGTGCGCCATCGTCGACGACGGAGAAATGACCATCAGTTCACTGCCTCCATCGCCTGCTAATGCCATCATCAAAGCGCCCCGTGGGATCTACGCCCGGAACACTGAGCACTGTGTCTCTACTGATGCACAAGTGCGGGTAACGTCCTCCACCCATGAGATAGGCCTTTTAAACACCATCTCAAGGATCATGAACTTCACTGGAGGAGCACACTTCCCACTTGTAATTCAACACACTTGCTCACGCACGCCCTTCGCCTCGACAAGCGTGTCTCCAAGAATGACGGGTAGGACAGCGCACCAGCTGGTAATTTGTCACCACCCCAAACGACCACAAGCATGAGGCTTCTATCATCATGTTCAATGGGAACGCAGGACCAAACGACATTACGTTCGTCGCAGCTGCAAAACAGAGGCCCTTCACCTGGAATGTCCTGAACTGAGAGCTCTGCTAAAGGCGTGCCCAGGTACACCGCGTCTTCGGTTTAAATTATGAGCTTTCGGTCATTGGTACAGCAGGTGCTCTACCCCTAAACAGCCATGTTCCGTCCCAATGGTGCTCTCAAGTCCTCCGCGAAACACCACGACGTACCGCAAGTCCTTGCTCCCTCTACCTCATCTGCACATCTTCCGCCCTGTGACACGTCCACCGCTGAGCACCCTCAGATGATGCCCAATCTAGCGGCAAACCACCGGAGAGATTCAACGGCCTGATCAGGACTGGGCACAACTTGTAAATCGTTTACAGCATGTCATTCTTCTCCTTGTGTGACTGGGACTCTAACGAACTTGTATATAGTGTACAATGCACATAGACACATGGGGTATTTTTTGTTGTCAATAGTGCGTTCATTACAGTTGTTTGTTTTGTCGCGTCTCAAAACCGCGAGTCAACTGGAGGGAGAGTGCCTGGAGCAGGTCCGCCGCGGCAGCCGAGGTAGCTCGCGCCACCGGAGCCGTGCACCACGGGGCCGCCGACCCTGTCCCGAGCCGCGATCCACTGAGCCACAAGTTATGCGGTTCTCAGTTGGAATCGATACACCTAACCGACAGAACGGCGCTCGCAGGGTTACCGCCGGTGCCATGGCCCACCCTTCTCCGCCACAGTTTGCCTTCAGTTAACCACGCGGCATTCCTAACTAAATGAAGGGGGACGTCTTCTCACGTCCCCGACATGCTAATAGGTGTGGGGTAGAAGGCTCTCTTTATTATTTTGACCTCCTGTGGATATACACCGCGCGCCAAATCTTGGCGCGCCCGTAATTTTAGCTGTTTCCTCTGACATGAAAAGAAGACAGCGCGACGAGTCATTCAAGCCGCGTCCTGGCGCACAGCGGAAGAACGTCTTAGGGACTGAGCCGACATGTGGGGCTCCAAGGAAAGCCATGTACCCTGAAAAGTGACACGACAAAAGCTTTCGCTACCCTAAAATTCCCCCTACATTTTATAGCTGGTATTTTCCGGCGGACTTCTCCAGACAACGTACAGGGGCCTCAGGCTTTTCCTTGCCTCAGAAATTGTATCGTCAACGCTCGATGGGTACTGTGTGTGGATTAACTTTGACCGCAATGACTACCCACTGGGAAGTAGGGATCAGTAACTTCTTTATGTATCGCCGGCGCGTACTCATTGCTCTCTCCACGATGCGGCCAGCTGCCAGTACAGCATGATCCTTCCACCTCTAAAATTATAAAACAATCATCAGTTTTGGCATGCCCCTCACAATTGTTGTCTCTTTGGCTCTTTCCTTAAAATGAAGCTTGGAAGAATACACGCCAATTTTCGGAAACACTGCGTTCTCCACCTTTCAAAACAATTTTATTGTCAGCTTTGGCAATGCACACCTTTTGCTTGATATTTGTACGAGGCGGAAGCAGCGGGCAGTGGCAACTGCGCCGTGTTAACCCGAATGAGAGAAGAGGGGCGAATTGAATGGCGTATACCGCCAGTGCACCGTGCTATTAGGCCTACAATTACATCATGCCTTCATGTGCCCTGTTTCGTGTCTTCCATCCATCCACTGCTACTAAAATATTTTATTTCCCGCCAGCAGAGTTTCTCATGTTTGGAGAAATATAGTAACTGTTGCGGTAACTTCATTGTTTATTTGGACATCTGAAAAATGTCTTTACTACCGCTAACAATCACTTTTGGACCTGGAGAACAATTGTCCTCTCAGGAACATTGTTTCAAAGTATTGCACTTTACGCTTTCCTAACGCAACACAACTATTTTAGCATGATAGTCATTTTCTCTGACATTTCCGATGGTGTGGGCTCATAATGAAAAATGTGATGGGGTCGAAATTGCATCTCTTACGTTGTGTAAGCGCGAAAGCTGATTTCTCGCTAACTGTTTCACCTAGTAACGGTGTCCAGTTTAGCGTTTAGACACGGTGGGTCGACGTTGTTTCTCGAGCAGCAGTTGCTTCGTCGGCACAACTGCTCTGCGATGGCGTTGGTGTTCCTCTCAAGTGAACTAATGCAGCAATGCGGATGCGCTTAGATCATGACTGCCCTTTGGTGTACGACCTTTCCCGCTGTTTCGTATGCCGGCGTTTCCAAGAAGCGGGCGATGTAGTTTCTCGTGTTTCAATTCTGAGCCTCACAACCAGGGAACCCGTAGCTGTCAAAGATAATTCGTGTACCCTTTACGTCATGCCCGAAGATTTTCTTTGAAGCAGGGTTTTCGCACAATAGGCCAAGTAAATATTTTCTGTTTAAGCTGACAAAAAAACTGTTTTAGCTTGCGCTAGTTGCGCAAGGCTGGAAAAACAGCAGAACTGGCGGCCCCTTTCATTGGAAATCTCCCTTTTGTACCTTACAACGATTTTCGAACGATTGCACTGAAAGTACTCCAAGCCTGGAAGTGCCTGATTGTTTGAAAAGTCCGCAGCCTTATTCATCTTTCCCAAAATTGGGCAGTGAAGGCAGGGGCTAGACCTTTCGTGAACCGGCTTTGGTAACTCGGCTCTCTAGTGGGAACTCATCGTTGGTGCGCCCCACTTCAGGTGCGAACGCACTTGAACTGGTGGGCAGAAGAGCATGCCAGAAGTTACGGCACAAATGTTGCGCCGATTGTTATCTAAGCTCGAGCTGGCCGACGCTGGGCGCTCCTCACGAGGCGCACACGCTTTGGCACTCAGTATATTATGTGAGCTACTACCATGGCGAGACTTCCACGCACAAGCCTGGGCAATGGACGATTCGGTTATACTCGAGAAGTTAAAGTATTTCACGTCGCAGCCTAACGGTAACCGGTGACTCCAAAGGGAGCCATCCTTGGCTAGCGAAGCGACAGGGATGCTATGAACAGCTGCCCAAGGGGTTGCAAGGCAACTCCAGTTCATATCATCGCTTCAAGAGATCTTTTGGTGCGGCGTAAGGATAACACTCCGCTTGAACAGCTTTTCTGGTAGTATATTCTTGTGGGTTTACAACACCATGTGTTTCAAAAAACTTAGTTTATGTCGTTTCATTTATTTTTACATATAAAAACCGTGACTTTGGTACTACATACACAGAGAAGCTAAAGAAATCAACCTCGTTTCAACTCTAATTATAAGAATATGCAATCCCACATTACAATTCTAATGTGCACGGTAACTATTTCTGGATTCTGAGGAACGTAGATTTTGGTACAAAACCTATTTTCGAAAAGGAATTGTACACCCAATACCCCACACTTGTCACATAGTTTGTGTTTAGATTACGGATGAGTTAATAAACTCAATAAAAACCGGTGGCTTGATTGAGGCTAAGTTTATGGACTTTTCAAATAAAACTGGCGTCCTTGAGTTTTTTACATTTATTATTGAAATTGATAAACGTACCAGACAATATGAAAGTCTGGCGTGAGATCTCTCAAGGTTACAACGGCTCCATATTTACGGTTTCTAATGTTTTTGGAAGACACTCACCTTTAGTCGTAACCTCCACAGAATTCGTATCACTTGCGCTTGATTGAATACAGATTACCGCTTTAAAAAGATTAAGCAAAATGTAACTATGTGTGCCCTTTCTGTCACCTAACACACAACCCATTGAAATCTTAAATACACACTAACACATCCAAAATTCAAGGCATACTGATAGTAACTGTAATACATAACGGTATACCAAGTGGCTGAACTTTGTTCACAATGGGCAAGCAAAATGGTTGCGATTATTCGTTATGGTATATATGATACGAGTGGAATGTTGTTCGCTATCCCGTGCAGAGGCCTTTATGTGAAATGCCATACAGTGAGAAGCATACCACATTGCGTATTGGTGTAGCAATTTTTGAATTAGTTGGGGCAATAGAAAAAGTGATATATTTCAAGAGTGACATTTTCTTTTATGTGGTTGTTCAGCGAGATTTTTTTTATTACGGAGTAAGTGACCTTGCTGCTTTGGAGCACAGTTTGGTGCCTAAACTCTTCCGACAGCTTGAGGCGAATCTCAGTTTATTGCTGAGAAATATATCCTTGAAGCGTGAGTTCACCTTATTTTATGTCTAGCATTTTGGCTTCGTTTCTCCTTCATTCCCGCGAGCTTTATATCAAACCCTGAATGTAACGAACACGTGCATTTAAGGAAAAATCGAGAACTTATGTCAAGTTGGTTGCAAATGTATTTGAGAGAACACATAGGATAGTCGGATGAAAAGCATGATTCGTGGAGTGGAAGTTGTGGTCCGTAGACTTTCGAGAAGTGTTGCGTCATGTTGTTTTGAGTGCCTTACATGTAATTAGTGTGTAGACTACAAGTGTGCCCTCGCCCAACTTGCTACACAGGGGTGTTGAGGACTCACCGAAGAAGTACAAGTGTCAATTGCATGTAACCTATCCGTAGCCTAGGTAAAGTCACTTACGTGTGTCGCTTGGGTTTGTGTGTTATAATTCGGCTTAAACATAAATTTCTAAGCAAGTAATCTGTTGTGTGTTTGGTGATCCCTGGTTTCCTGCCCAGATTTTACAAAGAACACTTGGTAACATTGCTTTCAGGTCGAAGTAGAGGACACAAGGTAAATATACGCTGCCTCAGAGGGTGGCTACAACGGCATTCCGGTCAGAAATTTGGTTCTTCCAAATACTGCTAAGTGCCGAAACCCAGGAAACAATTATTCGGAGGTTTGAGATAAGGGCGGTTCTTGGTGTTTTAATTAGCTGGTTGAGAGCACTTTTTGTTTTGCAGTGCCGGAAAGCTGCAACTACCACTACAGAGTCTGTAACGATTACGGAATGTTGTACTTTAGCTTGTTGATGGGTTATACTGCAAATGAAATGCAGTCTGCTTCTTCTGTAAAAACAGTGCAGTTTGTTATAGGTCCTTGAATTGTAAAAAATAGGGACCATGGGCAGCACAAGACATCGCAGAAAGATGACTTGGATACATCAGTGTAAAATCCTGGGTACAGGTTTTAGTTCTTTAATATATAAAAGGCTGTGTTATTTTTTTTCCACACCTGTTTCGCTGGTAAATATATTTGAAAGAATTATCACAAGACGTATTGGGCACGTACTAAGGTGAAACAATGGAGGACCTCATGCAGTCATTGAAGAAAACCACTAGCTCCTCTGCTTCTGAGTCTCGAAGTGGAAAAACCGTGTATCGAAGGTTGTGCTGGGCACAAATGAGCGCACAAGATGCTTAGGATAGACAACATCAGTGATTTTTTTCATTAGGTCACCCTGGTGGAATCGCCTGTTTTGAACTAAGAATTGGAGGTCATTGCTGGATTAGTAGCTGTTTCACTTTTGGAAGACCTATTATCGCTCCACTATTTGAATAAGCTATGTATCCTGTAGCAGCCAAATGACGATTTTTCTACTACCAGTTTTTTTGGTACGGAATGGACCTTCTACCAGGTAATATCATCACGCACGTCACCAAGAATATTCATCTTCTCCGCCTGAAATGAGGAAGATCAGCCATTTTTTCATGAGTAAATTCTCGTCATACACTAATTCGAAAAAAGGATAATACACGTTATTCACAGCCAATGTTATTATTGGAAGCATGAAGGAAAAGGTTGGTGAAACGGTTATTTCCAACCATTATTTCTGCTCTCATGTTCAAATGAGAAATAGAACTCCAAAGTAAAGAGTATCTTGGGGTTTTATCTAATCCGGGGATACTGGGAAAGCGCAAAAGGATGCCGCAAGTCCTACGCAGCTGGGCGACGCCATTATCGATCAATAGACCATTTATTCCTATCATGAAATCCTCCTGAAGTCGCAGCGTTTGCCGTTGGAAAATCATGCTCCTAGTTCTTACAAAGCCAAACGGACCACATGCCCATTATAGTATTGTTCACCGCAGCTTTTGCTCCAACATTATAAAAAGAGGCCACTACTTCATATTAAGACATAAGCACCAAGTGCAACGATTTACATCTTTTTATGCAGTGTAATGCAGGAATGTACAGTGAGGTTTTTTAACGTAAATTATTTTCAATCTTCCAAGAGTGGTTTAGCCAATTGGTATCAAAAATTGAATCCCTTCGCTTAGAATTGCGAAGGAAGTTAATAACTACATAAATGGTAATTGAAAATACAATTTTCAAACACGATTTTTTCGATATATTACTCTCCAATTGAAATTAAATGTTTGAAAATGGCTAACAGCAGTACAAGGTTGCCGTTGCTCTTTAGTACACCTGCGTAGATAAAAATAAAAAACAATAATTTTTGGCATTTGTCGTGCTTACACTAATAATCCGTTAGGATAAAAAGGCTCCATGTGAGTAACTTGACAGAAATTGTTTGAAGCGCACAGTTTGTTGTGAGCGAATTGCTTAACACGGCGGGTAAACAGTGGAACATCCCTGGCGCACCAAGCGGACTTCAAAATTACTGAAAGATGACAAACAAATGACGATAGCTCAAGTAGTACCTACAAAAGGTAGTGCGTACGTGCATTAACGGTACCCTGCTCAACGGTGGACAAGTTAACAAAGCGAGAAAATTATTTCAGAGGAGAATTAAGCACGTTCAAATATGATCCCAATAGGAAACATTAGACTCTAAAAAAGGGAACACGCACCTACAGAAACCTCAGATGTCAAACACTCGTGGTCGGTAAAGGTGCAGCTAATCGTGTTACATCTTTCGAGATAGAAATGGGTGTCGCGAAAATGCACTGACGGTTGCACAAATCTTTTGAATGTGGCAAAATATATAACCTAATTAGGCAAGTAGCGAAAAACGTTTTTCGTACGTCTTTCTTTGAATCAGGAGGATAACAGGGTATTGTGGCGCAATTAAGTACAGAAAAAAAGAAAGGCGTCCAAGAGGGTGAGGCAGTTGCTTGCGTATTGAATGTCGTCTGGGTTCTACCTATGGACGCACGTCAGAAACAAACACTGGGAAACACCGGGGTAAAGACATTAGGCTGTTTACAAATAAGCAAATATGGCGATATGTAGCGTATGTTTTAGCTACGTGTTCTCTTTCTCGAAGATGAGTTGGGGCTGAAGAATAGTAAATTAGAAAAGAGGGTGCAAGATGCAACCGGAGAGATTAACGCTATATTAATGATAGGGGTATTAGAGCCTTGCAAATCCTTATTATTAAGAAGTCTTAAGTGGTCATTTCATATATAGTACTATTTTAGTTCGGTATCTTTGAAAACATGCATACTTTATCCTTGCGCTGTCTATGAAATATTCTGTTCCTGTTTCTCGTAGGCTAAAAAGTTACAGTTCATGGGTCTTACTGCATACAACAAACGCAAGAAAAATGTTGGGCTTACCTACAAAAGCCACACTAACAACGCAAAACGCCATCTTCATAGCGGGGAGTTCCCGTTACAAATGTCCAGACTCTGCGAACCGTAAAATAATAAATTTTAGCCGCTTTAAAATAGTTCTGAGTAATCCAGCAACCGTCGCCAATGCTATTGGCCCGGCCGTTGTATCAAGTGATTTCGTCAGAAGTGCGTGCAAGGGTGTCATAGCTACTGAAAGCTATTAAAAACATAATACTTGGGTCGCGCGGCTCAAGTTTCTAATTTCATTGTTCTTGCTCATATGACAAGTTATCAGAAGCTCAAAAACAAAAACTTACAAAAGTTTACAAATAAATAATTAAAATTGAAGCGAAATTTTTGTCAACAATCCCTAAAGGTCATTAGCAAAGTGGCATATTGCATTCTGTATTTTTTTGCTGCCTCCAGGGTTGCTAAGTTCGCTTTTACATTTATACTGTTGGACATGCAAAAAATTGTGAGGAGGATAACTGCATTCTCGCACAGCCATTAGTGGGAGCCCGCCTACAGCCAACGACACAAACACGTTCGAATAACTTTATACTGAAGAAAGAACAGCGAAAAGGACGGGATGAAAGAACCGAGAACAAAAGACGGGCGCTAATATTGTACTCGGCCAGTATGTCTTTTATCAGAAGACCCCGATGTCAAGAAATGTCTTCGTCGGTTTCACACTTGTGATTTAAAAATGCGGCAGTTGGGTTTGTCTGCTTTGTTGCTCGCTACCGATAACTGCACTTTGCCGCTCCATTGTGCATTTCTCCATTACAAGGGACAAAAACAGCCAAAGCGATCTTTCTGCTCTGACTGCGTGCAAATACAAATTCAAAGGTCGTTTTTTCAGAATACTAAGAATTGGGCAGGGCGTAATATATCTCAGCACTGTTTGCGTAGCAATGGCGCACGAAAGCTTATACAGATATTAAAAACTTCACAAGTCTGTCAAATTTAAAAGTTTCTGTTTTCTGCAATTGTAATGTGTGTTTCCACGAATAAAAGGTGATAAAAAACTACAGGGGCTTCTTGGCTTACTGTATTGCAGAACAAATGGCGAAAATGGCGACAAAAGCGTAACTGAAGTTGAAATAGCCTTGTTTAGGCAGAAAACAGCAAATGATTTGCTATTCATCAAAGTAGGATCAATCGGCACACTACGCCCAATGGGTGACACATATTGGGAAAATCAAAGGCTACCACTGGCCGGAACAAGCCAATACGATGTATTTAGGCCCGCTGCCGGAAAAAAACAGCCTATATATTTTTTGTACGTGAAATATTCTTGTGGTTTAGGGTTTTATCAAAACCTTTCGCGCGAACTTAAAATGCCTGAAGATTGCTCTACATCTTAATGCAAAATCTGTTCGCAGCACGAACTGTAGTCTTCTCGGTCACGGCGAATAGCTGCTGCGTCTCCGAAATCCATCGCGTGATCACCAAAACCGCTTCGTCGCAGGCTTGTGTGCCGATACCTCGCAACGCGTCGCCGCCGCAGAGCACGTAACAGTAAATTGTGCATCATCCTCCCGCGCAAATGTCATGTGTTTGGGGTGAGCCACGTAACGAAGAGAACGCGAAGTACATCCACCGGTCGCATCACTCGTTGTCATCACTCTCGCTTGAGTGCTGCAGTGCGCTAGGCGACACTAACTCATGGCGTTTCTCTACGGAAGCGATGGTCAGTGTTTGCGTCAGCTGCGCGATCTGCACTTTAGAATGGTACCGCGAACTGCGCCTCAGGTATTCAACCCGCCTCATCATTAAGCGCAAGACTCCCAGCGTTACTACTGGCGGGGATATACACCATTGCGATCAAGTACGTCCGCTCGTGCACACAGTGACAACGGTGCAAGTCTCTTGCTCAACATCCTATGGGAGCATTGCAGCCACGGCCGTGTCCAGCATGACCTTTTGACCGTGTTCGAATAGCATGTCTCACTGTCTCCTTCTCACACTTTCGCGATTGGTTGCCGTCGCGGATTGTCTCGAGCGGGATCAGTATTATGCCTTCCCTCTCCCAATTTTTTTCACACATTCCTAAGCCTTTGTCTTCCTGCCTCCCCTCGCTCAGTTGGGACGATAACACCGATGTCAATACAGTAACGTTGTATGCATGAATGTACGCAGATGTAGTTGCTCATATATATTGACGCGAACTAGGCATTGGGTTTGTTTGTTTATGTTTTGTTTTTACTGCCCGGCCGCGCCCGGCTGTGTTATCGGTGTCCCAAGCGAAGCGTGTGTTCCATTCTATATTTTTAGGCAGCACGGGTTATCTCATTCTGATACGAAGAGCGTTTCGCGGTAACGGCACAAGCATCGAAAAAGCTTCTGTGATCTACAATGTTGTAGATGTAAATCGACGGTTCGAGAAGTATTCGCGCGAAAGGTAAAAGCCTCCAGATCACCCGTTGCGGTTTCCGCCTGTGTATGCTTTGAGTTGTTTGTGAAGCACACGTTCGCTCCAATAAATGTATTTTCCTTCAAGACAACTGCATTGTCTTTGGCTTCATCACAGCTGGTAAGGTGTGGGGACGTACCCTTAATGCTCCCTACGACCGGTGGAAGCCGCCAAGTCAGTCCAACTAGAGCGAGCCGCCGACTGCAAGGTTTAATGCCCGGGTTCGGTGTTCTGCCAGAAGGGCTCAAGAGAACGGACGCTGCAACCAACACGATGAAGCAACAAGCCACTCCCTCCATCCTCCTGCAGCAGTCCAGGAAACCACCATCGTTACGGGGAGAATGGTGAAAGTGCCCCGAAGAATGGTTGGAGAAACTTCAAGCGCGTCCGCATCTTCAACTCGTCAGACGATGAAGAAAATTTCCGGCATGTCTTCTTTTACTTAGAAGATGCAGCTCGAATCTCGTTCGAGAACTATGAGATCTCTGACAGACTGGAATCCATTCAAAAGCGAGTTCCTTAAGACTTTCACTACCGTGTTGAGAAAAGAACGAGCTACGCTTTTGCTTGAAACTCGAACGCAGAACGCCAACGAAGGAGTGGTGATCTTTGTTTAAGAAATGAAGCGCCATTTTGCCGTGTGGACCCTGAAATGATGGAAGAAAACGAACTGAGATTTCTTATGTGAGGAGTAGCGCAAGATATATTTGCTTGCCTTGTAAGCCACCCCCCTAAAACGGCGGAAGAATTCGCGTCTGAAGCAGCCGCGATGGTGACGACGATAGAAAAGGGCCCATCTCCCCGCGAGGGGAGAGGAGCCCACCCACCCCCTATGCAGTACACCCACCCCCTATGCGTCACATAGGGGGTGGGTGTACTGCTTTAACGTTTAGTGTTTGGGGAGTTGGTGGTAGTGAAAGCGTTGTATCAGCAGCTTCTTGACGTAGTTTGAATGAGTCAAGGATATAAGGCGCGTTCGTAGCCTTTCATTCTGTGTCGTCTTTGTGGCGCAGTGCGTAGAGCACCATGTACCTTGCGTTCCGCCCGCAGGGTCGTGGGATCGAAACCAGGCGCCGGTAAGTAATATTGTTTTATATAGTGTAGGGGGAGGGGTGCGGACCTGTTGTGGAGAGCGAGGAGGGTAGCATGATTCGGGAGAGGAGGAGTGCGGGAGAGGGCGCACCTGAACGGCTGTTGCGGACGCCGAGGCACGCCAACGCCGGGTGACATCGTGAGTTAAATAAATGCTCTGCATTTAATACGAACGAAGCAGTACTACCGCCCTGTCAACGCGCTGTTCTTGGAGACCATTGGTTCCGCAACTACAAGCTCCGATACATTGCGGGAGACCATCCGAGCAGTGGTCAGGGAGGAGGAGCTTCGGAAGCTTTTTCAAATTGCGCCGCAACCTCAAGTGCTTCCCTGACCGACGTAATCCCAGAAGAAGTCCAAAACACACAGGTAACTTCTACGACGTCGGAAGCACCCCACGAACCACAAGCCATGACCTACTCCACGGCTGTTCGTCGACCCCGGCCTGATCCAACCCGTCGACAAGAAGATCCGCCGTACCGCCGCCCACTGTCGCCCGCATGACCCCATGCAGCCCAAGACCAGAACACCAGGAAGACGGACGTCTGGCGAACCCACGATAATCGTCTGCTGTGCTACCACTGTGGAGAGGCCGACCACATTTACCGTCGCTGCCCCTAGAAGAGGCTCGGGTGGCGACTGCTCTCCAGCACGTATTCAAGAGTCAGCACCGTACCGCCGCCCACTATCGCCCGCCCGACACCCTGCAGTCCGCAACCAGACGCCGAGTAAGACGGAAGTTTGTGACCAACGGATAATTGTCCTCTATTCTACCACCGTGGAGAGGCCGATACATCTACCGTCGCTGCCCATACAAGACACTCGCACTTCGTGGTTTCTCCATCGACGCATTTCTCCCTCTCCCTGGGCAGCGACCACATGAGATCGACGACTACCTAACTCAACCCAGCCGTAGCCCAGCCCGTTGCCGCCTTTCGCCATCGCCCTACCCATAACAACTTTGGAGCAGCAGTACCAATGATGACTTCGCACGTGGAAGGCTCCCCTAAAAGCATCAACTTCTGCAGGTAAAGTTGCACGACAGCGGAAAATAAAAACCCTCCAAAGACGCAACGACTCGCCGAAGACCACGATTAACAAAATGCACGATTAACAAATTTAACTCGGACGTGACTCCAGAACACGACGACAACGACTCGAAGCGATGCGTACCCGACATGGCCAAGCCTGCCGCTGAGAATACGACGATAACGACGACTCATAATGATGCAACGCCAACACGCACAACCCGAGATACGATGCCCTGACGCACCCGAAAACTCTAGGTAACCGGCATCCAGTTGTACGTCGCCGCCTTTCGCCATCGCCCTACGCATAACAATTTTCGAGCAGCAGTACCAATGATGAGTCGCCCTCGCCAATGTAGTCGCCTTCGCCAACACGGGAGTCGACTACTCAGTAATGAGCGGGTAATTTGCACCCAAGCTGAGGAATGTTACGACACCCTGGGACAGACTGTACATATGAACAGCAGGAGGCAATCTCCTAACGGCAAGTGGAAGGCGCACATCGCGCGCCACAATAGACGGCAGCGCGTACCCTGCTGTGTTCGTCATGTTGCCTAATTGCTCCCGCGATGTAATTCTTGGAATAGACTTTTCGACGGACAACGGTGTAATAATTGACCTACAGACCAAGTTCATAGGTTTTTCCTCCCATCACTCCATGGCTCCGGAACCGAACCCTGCACACCGTGCTGCGTTAAGGATTCCCGATGATCATGTTAACCTGCCGCCCCGCGCAAGCTTGATGATCCCCATCTACGGCGAAGGTGCTGTTGCTGCCGTCTACCCTACCGTAGAGAGTGACCAAAGGTTGCTCCTCGACGGCGGTGTCTCCGTCCCAAGAGGCATTGCACGCTTTAGGCAACGCCAATCCCAAGTTTTGGTCACTCATTCCCGCGAGGAATAAAAGCATATAAACAGGCGCGCTGCAATTGCACTCCTCGAAGAAATGCAAGAAGCAAGTGACTTGATCGTAGTTGCCGGCATTGAACGCGCACGCGAAAAAAGTTTCAAGCTTTCGAATCTCTTTGACGTGAATCTGGCGTTACTGCAAGAAAAACGGAAGAAATATTCAGATTTGCTGCGTCGCCACAGAGTGCTTTTCGTTGAAGTCAAAACTAGGTCAGACACCTTCAGCGAAGCACAAAATATTAACCGAATAGGGAGGCCGACCTACCGGACAGTCACCGTACCACGTCTCTTCAAACGAGCGGGACGCCATCCGGACTCAAGTCGACGACTTGCTCTGCGAGGATATTAGACAGAGATTGAAAAGCCCCTGGGCGGCGCCGGTCGTACTGGTGAAGAAAAAAGATGGCACATAAGGTTTCGCGTTGAATACCGACGACTGAACAAAATCACCAAAAAGGACGTGTACCCCCAGCCAAGAATCGGCGACACCCTCGACCACCTCTGCCACGCGAAGTACTTCTCATCGATAGATCTCAAGACCGGCTAATGGCAAATTGAAGACTGCATTTATAACCTCGGACGGCCTATAGGAGTTCAAGCTGATGCCGTCGTTGTGGTATTCGCCCGAACTATCGAGGATTACCTTTCAAGGTTGGAGTCTGTTCTCAAGGCCATTCGTAGGTCGGGGTTAACACGGAAGCCTGAAAACTGCCGTTTCGCGCACGAGGAACTCAAGTTCTTGGGGCACTTAATCAACGCCGTAGGAGTCCTGCCTGACCCTGCAAAACCTTCAGCCACAGCTAACTTCCCAAGATTGAAAGACAGAAAGGCTTGCGAAAGATTTTCGGACTCCGCGCATAATACTGGCCCTTCGTCGCAAACTTCGCAAGCATTGTACAGCCACTCACACGCTTGACGAAGAATATCACCCTTTTAAACTGGAAAGACGCCAAAGAAAAAGCATTCTGCGAGCTGCATCACGCCCGTGCTCGTTCATTTCGACGAAAACGCCGAAACGAAAATACAATCAGACGCCAGTAATATATGCTTGGGGGCCGCCTTCGTCCAAAAGCAAAGCGGTTGCGAGAAAGAAATCGCCTATACAAGCCGTGATCTGTCGGAGGAGAAAAACTACTCAGCCTCTAAGAAAGAGTGCCTCCCTAATATAAGGGCTATTTCAAAATTTCGCCCATTACTGGTATGGTAGACGAATCAAAGTTTTGACAGACCACCATGCTCTGTCTTGGCTAGCAAATTTGAAGGCCCCAATGGGCTTTTTGGGTGGTGGAGCTTGCGGCTGCAAGAGTTCGACATTACAATTGTCTATAAATCCGACAGGAAATACTCCTACGCCGACTGCCTTTCCCGTCCTTCCGTAGTCTAACCACCACTACAACAAGACACCGATGAAGACAGCGCGTTCATCGGAGTCGTGACTGAGAGCGATCTAGCCTCTCAACAGCGTGCAGACTCCGACTTGTGCGTCATAATCACGTACCTCGAAGGATGCAACGTCACCGTGCCTAGGACTTTCAAACGTAACCTACCAGAATTCAGCCTAAAACACACCGTTCTCGTGAAGAATTTCAGCCCTGTACGACAACGAAATATTTTCTTCTTATCACGGCAGATGTTTGTGACGAAATTTTGGAAGCGTGCCACGACAAACAGTCTTCCGCACATCTCGGCACAGCTCGCACAAATGGAAAAATCAAGGCGAAATACTACTGGCCCCGCCTTATATCCAATGTCACCCGCTACGGCTGGAGCTGCCGTGACAGCCAGCGACAAAAAACGCCGCCTACGAGACCCGCCAGACTTCTGCCGCCAATCGCCTCCCCATCGCGGCCCTTCTAGCAGATGGGAACGGACCTTCTAGGGCGGTTTCCTACGTTGCGATCAGACAAGTAGATTCTCGAAGCGACATACTACATCGCGCGCTACGCAGAGACCGCCGCTCTTCTTAGGGGCACTGCACAAGAAGTCGCGAAGTTCATAAACCAAGTTGTGATGCGACACGACGCCCCTGAAGTCCTAATCACGGACCGCAGAACGGTCTTTACTACGGAGCTGATGCAAGTATTTTTACGCTACAGCAACATGGATCCCCGAAAACGTACGGCGTACCACCCCCAAACGAACGTACTAAAGGAACGTTTTAACAAGACGATTACGGATATGCTGTCTATGTACTTCGATGTTAACCATAAGACCGGGGACGAAGTGCTCCGGTATGTCACGATTGCGTACAACACGGCTATCCAAGAAATTACGCAGATGACACCGTTCGAGCTTGTTTACGGAAGACGCCCAACCACGATGCATTACGCCATGCTTCCACACGTACAAGACGACGACCTTAACGCCAACGACCTAGGATACCTTCAGAGTGCTGAGCAGGCCTGCCACCTCACTCGAGTTCGTACAACAGACCAGTAGCCGGTGGATGACAGCCACCACAACCCCGGACGCCGAGATGCCGAGTACCACCCAGGGGATCGTCTGTAGGATTGGACACCCACCCGACGACGCGGAATCAGTGAGAAGCTTCTGCGACACTATTTCGGACCCTGCCGTATTCTACGACGTGATGGGCAACTTACGTACGAAGTGATCCCCGATGGTGATTCCGGCACATCCCGACGGCGCACGCAACCCGACGACATCCACGTGGTCCGCCTGAAACCGTAATAGGCAAGATGACGGAATGTTTTGTTGTTGTTTGTTCGGACGGCCGTTTATTTTCGCATCGGGTCGATGCACTCTTAGAGGGGGAATAATGACGTGAACTAGGCATTTGGATTATTTGTTTATGTTTTTTTACTGCCCTGCCGCGCCCTGCTGTGTTATCTGTGTCAGAAGCGAAGCGCGTGTTCAATTCTTCATTTTTGTGCCGCACGGGTTATCTCATTCTGATACGGAGAGTGGTTCGTGGTAACTTCACTAGCCTCGAATAATCTTCTTTGATCTGCAATGTCATAGATTTAAATCGACGGTTCGAGAAACACTCGCTCCAAATAGTAAACGCCTGCAGAGCCGACGTCGGGGTATACGAATTGCCAATGCTCGCCCGCACACGTCACTTTGTTGACTGCTGCTTCGCCGCCTTTGTACGCCTAAAGTTTTTAAGGGAGTATTAGTTCATTCCAAAAACCTTGTTTTCCTTCCAGACAACTGCGTCGTCTTTGGCTTCGTGACAATATATATTTAATTATTTGTATATATATATATATTTATATATATAAATATATTTATATATATATATATATATAATAGAACAGAAAGATACGGGACGAGGGACTCGGTAAAGATACATATCAAGGTTGCAGTAATATTTCCACTGCTATTCGGCGTTTTCCGAAATATTTAATAGTGCCGAATGACGTGTGTTTGTCACGTTTCTTTGATACATTGCTACATAAGCGAAAATTCCCATCAGAATTCGCAGAAACGCTCCTAATACAGCAGCTTTATTAGTCTAATGCGGCTCAACAATCCCATTTGGCCTGGGGAAGGAGGCCTCGTTCCCACCACCACTTAACAATGTTTAACTCTTTGTGATCTATTCATGTTTAACCTTTTGTGACCCTTACCTATTTCCTGTTCAGTTGCTAGCTTCTGTGAAATCCTCTTTTGTGCCCCCTATCTATTCTCTTCATCCGCGGGGGGCACACCCATCTTCGCTTCCGCCCCAACCAGTCTCCGCAGCCACTGAATACCTTACTGTATACTCTTCCCTTTCTTTTGAAACCGCGGTTGTCCAGTTTCCCGCATTGTCTGAACTTGCAGCCCACGCGGCATACGTTGACCCCGTCATGTGCAACCTTGAACGCTGCTTTGTTAACACGACCCCTTTCTCTCTCTCGCTCCCACCCCCCTTTTCTTTTTTTTTGTTTGTTGTTTTGGTAACATAGACGTAGCCCGACTGTATGCATACTCTCCTTTTCCGAAACATTTTCCGTTCCTTCTCACAGTTTTCTGCAAACCTATATAAGAAATGTGTTCAAATGTTTGCGACAGCAAAATCATGTAACTTTACTCTGATGAAGGCAAGTCCCGTTGCCGCTACGTAAGTAAACCTTGTTTGCTATTGTTCTTGCTGTGTATCCGACTCTTTACTAATTATATTTCTACGCGCTTTGTAAGTTTTATCTTTCTCTAGATTTATATATATATATATATATATATATAGTGTTTGGAATATGAGGGGCTCGTTAGGAAATACAGAAAGAAATGTGGCAGTCTACAACCCAAAGAAGGATGGGATTGTTTTGGACCATTATTTACCGTTAAAAATGACGTACAGTCATTATTAAATTATTTCGTGAAAAAAGAAAGAAAAACCGTGCCCAAGTGGGGCCCAACCACGCCTTTTGATTAGATCTCGAATGCCTTACCATTCGGCTATCTGGGCACTGGCTCTCACTTTCGGGGGTTTTATTTACCCAGAACTGTATCTACGCTTAGGTGGTAGCCAGCGTGGTAGCCAGCGTCTCTCCCTGTGTAGTCGAGTGGCGCTGGCTACCACCCTCAGTCAGATACGTTCCTAGTAAATATAAATACCCCAGAAAGTGAAGCAGACACAGTCGCCCGATAGCCGAATTTGGGTAAGGCATTCGAGATCTATCGAAAGCGTGGGTTCGGTCCCCACTCCCGGGCACGTGTTTTTCGTTCTTTCTTTCTCACGTATATAATAAAAAAAAATACAATGTAACGTCACTAACGGTATAAAATGGTCCAACAACCCGTATGCTTCTTTTGGGGTTGTAGACTGCCAGCATTTCTTTCTGTATTTCCTAACGACCCTATTTAAAACATATATACCGTGCGAAAGCTTACGATCGGTTCTGGCATTGATGCCAAGTAGAAAGAGGGTTTCCCGCCAGTACGCTCATGGGACAGGTTAGACGTTCGCGTCACGCGTGGGGTTAATAAGAATTTCTCCGTAGTAGTCTGAGTGACGATAGACACCACCCTCAAGCGTCAGCATACAGTTCTAAGTAAATATAAATACCCCAAGAAAGTGAAGCAGAACACAGTCGCCCAGATAGCCGAATTGGTAAGGCATTCGAGATCTAATCGAAAGGCGTGGGTTCGGTCCCCACTCTGGGCACGTGTTTTTCTTTCTTTCTTTCTCACGTAAATAATAAAAAATTAATAATAATGTAACGTCACTAACGGTAAAAAATGGTCCAACAACTCCCCTATGCCTTCTTTGGCGTTGTAGACTGCCAGCATTTCTTTCTGTATTTCCTAACGAGCCCCTCATTTCCAAACCTATTACCGTGCGAAAGCTTAGCGAGGGCCTCGGTTCTGGCAGCCTTGATGCCAAGTAGCATAAGAGGTTTTCCGCCAGTTGAACCGCTCATGACAGGCTGTAGACGTTCGCGTCACGCCCGGGGTTGAAAAGAAGGTCCTCTCCCCGTGTAGTCTGAGTGGCGCTGGCTACCACCCTCAAGCGTCAGATACAGTTCTGTAAAATAAATACCCCAGAAAGTGAAGCAGAACACAGTCGCCCAGATAGCCGAATGGTAAGGCATCGAGATCTAATCGAAAGGCGTGGGTTCGGTCCCCACTCTGGGCACGTGTTTTTTTTCTTTCTTTTTTCACGTAAATAATAAAAAATTAATAATAATTAACGTCACTAACTAATAAATGGTCCAACAACTCCCCTATGCCTTCTTTGCGTTGTAGACTGCAGCATTCTTTCTGTATTTTTTATATATATATATATATATATATATATATATATATATATAGGTTTAAATAGGAGCCGTTGGGAAAAACAGAAGAAATGGGCAGTCTACAACGCCAAAGAAGGAAAGGGGAGTGGTTAGAAATTACCCTTAGTTTACGTTACATTATTATTAATTTAATGACGTGGAAGAAAGCACGCGCCAGATGGGGACCGAAACGCCTTTCGATTAATCTCGATGCCTTACCATTGGCTTCTCGACTGTTTCTGCTTCACTTTCTGGTATTTATATTTATACAACTGTATCTACGCTTGAGGGTGGTAGACAACGCCATCAGAACACGGGGGAAGGGTAACTTTTTTTACCGGGGCGTGACGCTTTTTTTTAAACGTCTACAGCAGTCAAGAGCGCCCAGAGTGGGGACCGAATCGACGCCTTTGGATTAAATCTCGATGCCTTACTAATTCGGCATTCGAGGGCATTCGAGATCTAATCGAATCCAAGGAGGCATTCGAGATCTAATCGAAAGGCGTGGGTTCGGTCCCCACTCTGGGCGCGTGTTTTTCTTTCTTTTCTCACGTAATTATTAATAAAAAAATGTAACGTCACTGTTGTGGATTTCTAATTTGCCGCCAACATGAACAATGATGACGATTTAGAATTGCCGAGAACGAAGTGGCACGTTTGCACGCACGGGGAATGCAGCAGGCACGCGGGGGAGTTCGGAACGCTGCGCTTGAACGACCGTGCACGGCTTTGCGTCGCTCTCTCCACGGCGCCAATAAACGATGAAGAACGGCTTTCCCTTTTCGTAACATTGGTGCCGAAATTCCGGGAAGCAAGCCAGCGTTGCGGCGAGACTTCTCCTGACGAGCTCGGTACGCCTTTCTTCAGCTACGACCGGCATGGAACGTATCAAGAACAAGCGCCCGTCACGGCGGGCAATGAACACGAAGATTATAAGCGAGGTGGACCTGCTGCTACAGACCCAGCAGTTGGACCTTTTCGCCCTTCGTGTCTTTCACGGGCGTCTTCGAGCGAGCAATGCAGCATTGTCCGCCCTTAACGCCGAGCTTGAAGCCCACCTGACCGACGAACAAGCAGCGGAAGACTACGCTTCGGTCATGGAGTATGATGACGCAGCGACCAGGGCACTGGCTTTACTCGAGCATCACATGTGGATGTTGAAGTCATCTTCGGCGCTCCAGACTGCTTCTTCATTCAATGACGCCAGCGGAGACCGCCGGGCTGCGACGTCTACCGGACAGCCCATACCACCGACTCGTGAATTTGGGGCACGTCTTCCGAAACTAGAGCTGATCCGCTTCGACGGAGTTACAATGCGGTGGCAACCTTTTTGGGACATGCTTCGCCATTCCGTTCACGAGAATCCCAGGCTGTCCAATATTGACCGCTTTCATTACTTGATTTCGCTTCCTGACGGAGCTGCTGCTGAAGCCGTTGCTGGCCTGCAAGTGACAGAGTCCTCTTATCGAGACGCTCTTAATATCTTGAAGAATTGGTTTGGCAATTCCAGAGTGATCGAGCTGAAGCATTTTGAAAATCTGCGGAAGCTCAGGCCTGTCGATTCAGCTAGCAACGTGCCCGCATTGAGGAAGCTGTACGACCACGTGCAAATGAACGGGCGAGGATTGCAAAGCTTGGGCGTTTGAATTTCTTCTTACGCGCAAATGCTGAATGAAGTGCTTTTAAAGGTGATACTTGGTGACATTATCATCGATTACTTCAAACAGCAGAGTCTTGCCGCCAGCGACGCTTCCACGAGCAGTCAGAGTTCTTCTGCCCAGGACGTAGAACATCTACTGTCTTTCCTGCGAGTGGAATTCCTGTGCAGGGAAAGAAGCTTCCAGATCAACAAGCCTCAACGAAGTGAGAAGGCTGACCGAGTGCCCAAGAAGCAGCAGTCTATTCCGACCGCTGCCGTCCTGCACAACAAGGCACAGGCTTCGTCTTGCTTCTTCTGCTCCGCCAAAGATCACAGCACGGAAGAATGTCCGAGCGACATCCTTTTGCCCGGCAAGCGAACCCGCCTAGCACGTGACAGCCGATGCTTCAGTTGTACTGCCAAGGGACATCTCGTACCGAGGTGCCGAAGAAAGGTGAGGTGTTGGGCATTTAGGCGACGACATGCTACCACGATGTGCACTGCTCACCGCGCTCGAAAACCATCCGAATCGGCTGCAGAATCGCGACATGCAGCGATGCACGTAAACACGCGCAAACCAGCCACCCCGCGACTCTCCAGCGACGTCCTACTACAGACGTTCCGGGCGTGGATTATGACACCGTCGCATTGCTGCTACGTCCGTGGAATTTTTGACAATGGCAGCCAGCGGACTTGCATCCGACAAGACGTCGCCTCTCAGCTTAAGTGAGCTGCAATTGGCGAAGTCGGTCTGGCCATCAGTGTTTTCTTCCTATGAGGAGGTCCCAAGAAGAAGTTTAAAGTTGTCAGAGCGACCCTCCGCAGTGAACATGACAGTACGTCTGCTGAGGTTGAAGTCATCGTCGTGCCTTTCATTTGTGAAGACGTGGCTGAAGCACCGAAGAGCAACACGCTTCTGCGACGCCTAGTCACCGAGAGGATGCCACTGGCTGACACCATCGCTTTTCCAGGCATGGAGTTTAAGCAAGAAATGAGCCTCCTGATTGGGTCAGACCGAATCTGGAAGTTCATTCCAGAAACGAGCCAGGTACAGCAGGAAGAAGCGAATCCTGCTTTGGTCGCTGTGAATACCAGTATGGGATGCACCGTACAAGGACCGTTATCTCTAGGAGATAGCGTATTATGCAAAGGCAGCAGCCTCGCGTGCGTCCTCCGCACGGACGCGCACGCAAATGAAGACTTCTTTTCCTCTTTTTGGCGGTTTCGAGAGGTAGATACAGTTGACCTTGTAAACACGCCGTACTCGCACCCTGATGAAGATGGATTACCTAAGTTTGAAGATTCTACGGTCGACAACCGCAAGAATGCCCTTTCGAGACCTTATAGGTTACCTCGATGCCACACTACAAACGAAAAAGAGATTAGCGTATCCGACACGGCCGAGGGACAATACCAGGATGACTGCCCAGAAAAAGTGAAGCGTCCTTTTTGTCCAGGACATACCCCCTCCATGCCGCACCGTGATGTCATCGTAGAGGCTTCGAGACCCACTCGTCTTCATGACGTTTTTGACGCATTCGAAGATGCTGTTACAACGTCTTCCTTGAACTACGTCCTCGAGGAAGCTTCATCCTTAACCAGTAACCCTAAAAAAGAACCGAATGTCAGGGCGAAATTAGAAGAAAGATGTCCGGTACAACTGCCCGAAGATCATCGCTCTAATCCCCCCATTTACATGGGTCATAAACGACTTCCTCACCGTGGAGTCAGCGCTACTCTCGTTAGAAGGCGTAATTGTCCCAGTGTGGATCGAGGCCGACCATGCGAGACACAGACGTCAGACGTTGCGAAGTGGGTGCACTTTTCAAGCTGCAAACTGCTTAGGCCACAGCGTTACCGAGTGACAGTCGGCAAAGTCCTGGTGATGTCTTGGAAACTGGACAACATAGAAATTGTTAAATACCGTCATGATAGTGGAACTGTTGTGACTGTGCTTTTAACTATGCAAGTGTGCATTTGGTGGGCGCAGAGATGGTTGCTGATTTCTAATTTGCCGCCAACATGAACAATGATGATGATTTAAAAATGCCGAGAACGAAGTGGCGCGATTGCATGGACGGGGAATGCAGCAGGCACGCGGGGGGTTCGAAACGCTGCGCTTGAACGACCGTGCACGGGTTTGCGTCGCTCTTTCCACGGCGCCAATAAACGCTGAAGAACGGCTTTCCCTTTTCGTAACAGCCACTAACGGTAAAAAATAGTCTAACCATTCCCCTATGCCTTCTTTGGCGTTGCAGACTGCCGGCATTTTCTACTGTATTTCGTAACAAGCCCCTCATTTCCAAACCCTATATATATATATATATATATATATATATATATATATTATATATATATGATATATATAATATATATATAATATATTATATATAGATATATATATATATATATATATATATATATATATATATATATATATATAAATACAGTCGGGTCCACTTTTCACGATATCGTTGATTACAATATATAAGGTATAACAATGACCCACTATGGCACCGTCCGCTGTTGTATGCTTTCAATGGGAAAATAAACCGCTTATTATAATGTTCCAGTGCCGCGATATCGGAAAGAACGGTTGGATCGGGTTACAGAAAGCATCAAAAATGCGAGCTGCCGCAGGTTTCTGACGCCAACCGCGATGCGCCTCTCATACCGTCCACCCCACAGAAAACGAGTCAACGGCGCCGCTTACGAGAAAGGGAGAGGTGGAGGGTAGCAGTTCTCCTTCCAAACACAACTTCCGATGCCGCCGCTTTGGCTCGATCCCCGTGCCTGCTGCTTGCAATTTGACTGGGTGCCTCATTAACTACCTCCGTTTTTCTGCGGATCAAACGTCTGGGCCTATGTTTTGAAAATGTCTGAGTACCTGACTGAACAGGCGATCGTTGCGAGAATAGGTGCTGCGGACAGCGGTGGCTGTGACAACTCTGACGGCGCAGTTGCATAGCCTACTCGGGTACAACCTTCGCAGGAAGCCCAACGCATTATAATCTCTCAGAGACTTCGTTTCCACCAAGGACCCTTCGCTCAGCTAGGTTAAGCACCCGCAGATGCTCTTGCAAAAGATGTGCGCCAGCTTCATGCACAGCAAACAAAGTTGACCGAGTATGGCTTCTTTTCCACAAATAGGTAGCTGTACAACCTTGATTGCCTGCAAATATAATGTTTTGGGCTCTGCTCTGTCTTTGTTTTGAAATACGCATATTACAAGCATCGGTTATAACGATGGGATTTCCTTGTCACTTGGATATTGTTATAAGTGGAATAGACTCTTTATATATATATATATATAATATATAAATATATATATATATTTATATATATATATAATATATATATATATATATTATATATTATATATATATATTATATATATATATATATATGTCGCGAATCAGAATAGGAAATAGGAAATTTTTTCTTCACTTTCTTTCTTTCTTTCCAATTTCTTAATCTGTTTCAATGATCTACCACATCCTCCCCTTTGCTTTCCGATGTTTTCCGACTGCCAACCCTTATTTCTGTGTTATTTTCAACGAGCCCTCATTTCCTATTCTGATTCGCTACATGCATAGCGAGGGCCTCTGTTCTGGCAGTCTTGGTGCCATAGGAAGCTTAAGAGGGTTCAAAGCTGGTCGACCACTCTGGACAGGTCGTAGACACTCGAGTCACGACCCGGGGGTTAAAAAGAAGGTCCCCTTCACCCCGAGTAGTCCGAATGGCGCTGGCTACCACCCCCAAGCATAGGAAACAAAAATACCTAACATAAGTAGCCCAGAAAGTGAAGGGGAAAATCGCCCCGCCGGTAGCGTAGTGGTTATCGCACCAGACCGGTATTCTGGAGGTCGTGGGTTCGGATCCCACCTGGCGGGCATTTTTTCTTCACTTTCTTTCTTTCTTTCCAAATTCTTAATCTGTTTCAATGATCTACCACATCCTCCCCTTTGCTTTCCGATGTTTTCTCGACTGCCAACCCTTATTTCTGTGTTATATATCTATATATATATATATATATATATATATATATATATATAGCGATGAATAACTTCCGGACCCGCCGCGGTGGCTCAGTGGCTAAGGCGTTGCGCTGCTGAGCACGAGTTCGCGGGTTCGATTCCCGGCCGCGGCGGCCGCTTTTCTGATGGAAGCGAAAAGCAAAAACGCCCGTCTGTACGAGATTTCGGCGCACGATAAAGATCCCCAGGTAGTCAAAATTAATCCGGAGCCCTCCACTACGGCGCGCCTCATCGTCTGCGTTGCGTCGGCGCGTTAAACCCTACAATTAATCGAATAAGTTCCGGGATTCGGTTTCAAAAATACACGAGAGCGTAGACACACGTATGAAAACGATGATGGAACTAACGTTTCGACCGGGGTCCGGTCTTCGTCAGAGTAACAGGGTCTGGTCTTCGTCTTACTCTGACGTAGACCGGACCCCGGTCAAAACGTTAGTTCATTCAGCGTTTTCATACCTGTGTCTACCATCTCGTGTATTTATATATATTGAAAGGGGGTTTATTTGCCGGTAGATGCAGATGGTCCCAGAGGTCTAGAACCGAAAATAGCGAGAGAGCTGACTAACGATCACACCCAAACCCGCGCAGACCGAGCCTCTTCTTCGCTCACATGTGCGGCTGGTTGTCTGCTAGCAACATGGCGATGTCCGATAGCACATAGCCATTACAAGGGATTGCCTGCAGTTCCTAATTATTGCAGCCCGCTTTACCTCATTACAACTGCCCCCCGAAGAATAAAGCGGATTCTTAGCGCCTCACGGGGCACACGACACTAGGGGATCATACTACGGCTTGAAACGGTGGACATGAATAGTCTCCCTCCCGCGGCGAGAGAGGTCTGAGGAAGGTGTCATGGGCTCTATGACGTTGTTCACCGGCGATTTCCGTTCGAGGACACGGTATGATCCGTTAAACCGAGAAAGAAGCTTGCTACACAATCCTGGTGTGGTGGAGGGAATCCACAGCCACACCATTGATCCTGGAGAATACTTCGGGTGGGTAGCTGTGTCGTCATTCCGAGATTTTTGCTGCAACTGATCTTCAGTCGTAAAGGACTTTGCAAGCTGGCGGCACTCTTCCGCGTACTTGGCCGCTTCAGAAGCTGGGGAGAATTTGGAGCGATCCTGTCGGTAGCTGAGAACCGTATCAATGGTGCATGACGGCTCGCGACCATACAGGAGAAAAAAGGGGGGAGAAACCTGTTGTGGCCAAAATGGCTGTATTGTACGCATAAGTCACGAAGGGTAGCACAAGGTCCCAGTCATCGTGATCCGCTGAGATATACATCGACAGCATGTCGCCGAGGGTGCAGTTGAAGCGCTCAGTGAGGCCGTTTGTCTGTGGATGGTACGCTGTACTTGTGCGATGGACAACACGGCACTCAGCGAGAAGGGCGCGAATAACGTCTGTCAGAAACACACGTCCCCTGTCGCTGAGGAGCTCACGAGACGCCCCATGCCGCAAAATAAAGCGCCGTATGATGAAAGAGGCGACATCTCGTGGAGTGGCCGCAGGCCGGGCCGCAGTTTCGTCATAGCGCGTCAGGTGATCGACGGCGACGATAACCCATCAGTTACTGGAGACTGTGTGGGGGAAAGGTTCATAAAGGTGTATACCAACACGGTCGAATGGTTTCTCCGGGCAAGGAAGCGGCTGCAGTGGACCCACTGAGGTGGAAGGCGAAAACGTGCGAAGCTGGCAGGTAGTACATGACCTGCAGAAGAACGGGAAGTTGGGCTAGTTGGTATGTGTTCATCTTGGTGGAATACAGTATTCCACCAAGATGAGAACATCACCTAACGTACTTGCGCACAAAGGTGTACATGCCGCGGCAGTAATAACGGAGACGGACACCGTGGTATGTTTTAAATGCGGTGCATTTCTTAGGCTCGCCTGGTCCTCCGTTATTGATGGCGGCGCCGTCCACACGCTCACTCCGCAGGTACGCGTCTCTCCCCCGTACCCTCCTCGCTCTCAGCAACAGCTGCGGCGGAGCGGGAGGAGCGCGTCTGCGCGCGCATGCGCCGTAGCTACCCCGTGCGCCTCGTCGCTCTCAATAACAGCTGCGCCGCTGCGGCAGGGAGCGCGCGTGTGTGCGCGCATCCGCAGTAGTTACCTCGTGCGCTCCGTCGCACTCAGCAGCAACAGCGGCAGGTGTACACGTGATAGCGGCGTGCTAGCGGCGTGCCAGCTGCGGGATAACGGCGCGGGGGGGGGGGGGGGGGGGCGTGGAAAGTCGCGCGCTTGAGTACGGAAGTGTGCACATGCGCGTCTCTCTCCCATACTCCTCCCCCTCTACTGCGCGCGTTGTGTATATAGGCGGCGGAACGAGCGCTCGGAATTCAGTCAGCTGCGATCTTTGGTGGATGCTCCGTCGTTGACATACGCAAGGAGGAGTGGTTGGTCGAGTACATGGGGACCCGCCACAGCCTGCACTGCGTCTGCACCACCTCCAACAACAACAACAACAACAAGCAACCCACCACCATCCACGGCAGTTGCATCGACGTCGTCTTCACCAGTTACTCCAACGCACGACCGCTGCTCAAAGATCCCTTGACAGTCCACTTTAGCGACCATAAACTAGTCGTTCTCTCCGTCAATACAACGACAGCACCAACGAATAAAAGAAATAATAATGACCACAATACCTTCACCTATCCTTCCTGTGTCTCAAAATCAGGAAACATAAATATGAATAATAAAGACGAAACCCTCCCCACATCCGAACGGTAACCACAAACTACCCAATCACGCAACGTTCACGCAATACAATCACCCCTATGCGACGCATAAGATCAACAAGTGTGCTGTGAGGAATTGTTTGCAGTTAGCACAGTACATAATTAATTGGATAGCTATGGGAGATACCTTTCCCCAGCAGTGGGCGCAGATAGGCTGATGATGATGATTGCAATCACAGTTTGCGAATCGCGCGTTGGTTTGTACTATCTTTAACCTGTATCTCTTTTTATCTTGATAAGAACGACTGCAGTTATTTCTTTAAAGCTGAAGAATTCCCCCCCTCTCCCGGCTATCCCTGTACGGACTAGTAATTCCACGATGTGTTCTGATTTTTTAGGTGCGAATGCATTTCTTAAGCGAGCCTGAAGCGTCCACCGCCGTCCGCATAGCAACAGCTCCGGGTGCGCGCGCTCCTCGTCTTCCTTGGCAACGGGGGGAGATGGGCGCGCGCTGCCAGGCCGCTGACATGGCACATACCCACGTGGGGGATCGGCCAGGAATCTCCTCGTCTTCCTTGGCAACGGGGGGAGATGGGCGCGCGCTGCCTGGCCACAAAAGCGGCGTGAAGTGTTGTGCGCAAAACAGATCACTATGCATTTATCAGTTCGTGTGAGATAATTATTTTCGGGAGATTCTCAAACAAATATCAATAATATTGCGGTGTGAAACGCGTAAGCAAAACGGCGGAACTTTTGTTCGTGAAATAAGCGCCGAAGACCACGAACACCCTTCTAAATGAGGCTACTTATGCCGATTACCCGATATTAACGAGGAAATCAAACGCGAGGCATAAGAGTACCTCTGTGCGGTGTCGCCGGTAATGATACTTTAGTGGGGCGGAAGAATTAGAAGTAAGCTGTGCTTCTTTTTTAATAGTTATCCTGGAAGAAAGCGTATACTGATGTTGCTTTAAATAAATATGCTTGGACAGATGGTTTTTTTTATTTCCCTATTAGGACACGCAATATAAACTGTCTTTAAAGCCGACAGCTAAAGTATACACGGGTTGAAAAAAGAAAGTAAGATCGATCAATAACGCACTGATGGCGATAATTGGCACTGATGGCAATAAGGCACTAATGGGGATAAGCAATGGGGAATGCGCATACTGTTGTTGGTTAAAATCGGTATGCTTCAACAGAGCGTTTTTTTTTCATTCACTGCAGGCCATTGCCTGCTCGGTAATTTGACACGTTGGACGAACGCCAAGAACCTTTTTACGGCGGCTACAAAGCGGATGAGCAGAAGTAAACACTGAAGCGAAAAGGAAAGGTGTAATATTAGTTTACTCCTGGCGATGCTACTCACTCGCCTTTTTGGCTATACGTATATGGCTATACGTCCAGATATATAAAATGATCAAAACTCACTGGTTTAGTGGTTATTTTCTGATGGCGAAAAACGTTTTTGTACTTACATATGAATGTCACGATTATGTAGAGGAACGCTGCCTTTATGTCATAATAGTTAGTTACAAGCTCTGCGAGCCCTAAAACGGTCAGGTTTTGCGGTAGCGGTTACATTTGCTGTACAACCGAGCAATTTCCGGCAAAGGCTACAGGGCGGACTGAAGGAATCGAGTTACTTGGAATAAGCAAAAAACACGGGTGTCTCAGCGACTAAAAGCTATAAAAATAACAAACGACATTTTTAGAAATATTTTGATTCCCGGAATTTTGTTTGTGCAAGCGAAGATGTCAAAATATTTGAAGAAAGGAAAATATGACGACAGCATAATGTTGGGTAAATAAATTATAAAAAATCCTGTCTGTGTCAATCCCCCTATATATATCAAATAACATAGGTCAAACAACGCCAGCCTCATTTCGGTGGAAACCGTTTGCATTGTGCTTTGTAGTTTTTATAATCAAAACGTTACGCAGTAGGAAGAGGCGACATTGCAGAATTCTTCTTGTTAAGCTATGGGAACCACTCCACATCAAGTGACATGACTCACGTTGGAATAGTAATACGCAGCGCCAAAGCGAGGATTTTGTCGCAAGGCCTTTACCCTTATTTTTGAATTGGAGGTTCAACTCCCTCTGCAGGGTATGCATGGGGGCCTATTTGGTTTCTCCAGTTGCTGGATAGCATACATTTTCGGCAGTAGTTTTCTGCTGGTTCTAGGTTTACATCGAAAAACGGTAATGCTGTTCTCGCACTGGGCAACAAGAAAACTGTTATATAAAAATTGCTTTGTTTCAAAGCAAAAGACCTGATTCTGGGACAAGATACCTAAACTTCATATCTAGGTCACTAAAGACCGCACAAATAAAACAACACATTGAAATATAAGTCATCAAATCTTAATTTCAAAATGCATTTGTTTTCGTTTGGTTGACACGTAATTACATCACTTTCATCTTGACGTCGCCTACACCAAGAAATTCCTTTACCGCATTCTATTTCCGAATGACGCCTGCAATGCTGTGGACACCAAACTGAAGACGTGGCTCATGTACTGCTAGAGTGAACTTCATATTCGAGCTATCGAAAAAAGAATAGGTGAGAAGCTTAGTCTTTTTTCTCAAAAAGCCCTATCTTTGCAGACACAGTTTGGTCCGTAAGACAGTATACGTAACAAAACAAAATGCCTCCTCACTTTTAGAGAGATGTGCACGAAATGCTTGCACGCTCCTCTGCATCAGTGTTAAAACAAGAAAGGATGTCAGTTTTATAGGTGAAGGTCTCTCCATGGCATCACGGCCATTATCTGTTGCTGATATGTATGCGTATATTGGTTCCCTGTAATATATCCGCTGTTACAAGGAAACATGTACATATATATGTGCGCTAAAATATTGGCATATTTATGCTTCAGGAAATTATGCTCTGCATTTGCAAGCAGTTTACTGATCACGTATGCGATGTTTGAGCCGCTGCCCTTTCAATGTTCTACTTCTAAAATTCTGCTTCATTAAAACAACCATTGCACCTTTTTTCAAGTCGAGGGCTCTGTGTAGCCAGTTCATTTTGAGGTTGGAGCTGTACTCTCTAATAAATCAATATTTTCGTTCATTTATGTATACACGCGTTTGTGTTTCCAGTACAAACGGTGATCTTGCTAGCACAACGGCACCAACTTATCTGATTTTGTTTATTTTACAAGATCGATAGGAAAACAAGGCAAACCAATAAATTGCGTGAAAACTCTTGGGTGGTCACACATGATTCATGCTTATAATAGTGAACAGCTTACCGTCATTAGAAGTGGAATTAGGCGCGCTGTGCCAACCAATTTGTTTCAAGACGCAGACACACCAACACCGCGCATCGTCAACACAGTGGTTCATCGGAACAGTCGACGCTGTGTGGTCTCTCTCATATTTAGAAACCATTCTTCAAACGCCCCAGTCCCAATACCTTCTTGAGAAACCGTCCTTCAAACGCCGTAATCCGAATCATCTATAAAACTCCCAATACGGCCTAACGCGAGGTGTCATTTCACCAGACTCGACACCAAATACGTTTTGCGGGTATGGCTGAGAAGATGTTTAAACTGGACTACGGAATTTGAACCAGTGCGGAGCAGTGGTCATCCTTCGAATCTTTAAAGACGCATTGAAAGAGGATTTGCCGTTACCTGGCTACTCTCATACGTTTCATGAATATTCCTGTAGTTTTGCAAAAAAAAACAGGGCATTTTCGCTGCCGTCGGGTTTCTTCTTCGTTTTGTTTTTCACCACTCCCCGAGCCAGCACTATAACCGAATATTGTTCATGATGTCTCGCTTCTCCGTGACGTCTATAGCAACATCCGGCTCACCTATCCGTTACTGCGATAGTATTGTGTCGCAAGAATCGCTCTCGGGTGGGATCAAATGACGCTGTGCTTACCATATGAGCCGTTCTTTCGCTTTTATCAGTGTTCTTATCAATCATGCATTGCTCTTGCGGCTAGAAATGTGGACAGAAGAAATGCGGATCGATTTTTATCTTGCACAACACACCCAATGATCGTGCGAAAAGAGAATGACCCTGCGAGAGTCACCAGAGCGCCCGGTGACAACGTGTTTTTTTGTTTGTTTTAAAAATAGTCTCAAATTTCTGAGCTAACGAACCTAAGAATCGCCTAAATTTGGTGGTGTCAAAACGTACAGATCCACGCAGAAGTAAACGGAACTTCATCGCTGCGCTGCGTATGGCCGCCGACACGAACTATGGATCGCTGATCAAAGACTGTGTTCGCACTGTCCACGCCGCCCCATCTGATATGTTTAATCGCCGCTCTGCTGGCGTGTCATGCTCGGCGAGAAGGTCTTCAAAAGGCACGCGCTGGGCCATAGAGGGGCTCTGGTTCCATTTCCACTCGCAGGCATCAGCGGCAACCGAATTCCTTTGCTCATGACTTGGACGAAAGCTGCGCGCGCCGGTAAACGTGCCTTGTTGCCCTTAAAGGACAGCATAAAATTGTCGGCCGCTGCGGTTTTGGCATAGCATGTCATTGGCATATAATTTATTGCAAGCCGGCCACACAATTGCCCGTAGGGAATATAGAAGCCACATTCACACACATTTTCGTTGTTCGAAGAAAATCGTGCTTCCGAATTGTTTTTTTTTAAAGTTTGAAATTTTCCCAAGTTATTTCTGCCACTCAGTCCAGGTCTTTTCTGAAGGAAGGGAAATAAGAATTTGCATGCGGTGGAAATTCTGTATTAGAGAACACCGTAAAGAATAGGTACAATCATTGCCGGCTATTACAGACGGATTCATTGGGCGCATATTCTGTTGTCGAATAAAAACCGACGTTTTTATATTTAACGAGCTCCTGCTATTAGTTAAGAAAGTGCTGCAAATGTAAAGTGAAATACGCATTGAACCGAAAGATGGCTAGACTGCATAACCTCAATGTATTGCAAAAACCGCCCTCAGGGCACCAAAATGACCTATGACGAGTATACCCGTCATGACCGGTGACGACCATACTCGTCATTGGTTAATTTGGTACGAAATCTTATGCCGGCTATCCTTGTCAACGTGAGCGAAAGGGTTAATGCGAGAACAAAATATGCGCCCTATGAGGCCCATTGTAATAGAAACCAACAGTTGTATTTATTCTTACGGTGTTCTATATTACAGAATTTCCACCGCACGCAAATTTTTTATTTACCTTTCTTCAGGACAGACCTGAACTTAGCGCCAGCAATAACTTTGGAAAAACTAAAAAATAAAAAAAAAATTCGGAAGCGACATTTTTTTCGAACAACGAAAACCTCTTTGAATGTGCTTTCTATATTGTCCAGGGCACTTTTGTTTCCGGCTTACAATAAATTATATCGCAATGAAAGGCTATGCCAGACCGCAGCGGCCTACAATTTTGTGCCGCCCTTTACAGGGCGCAACAAGGCAGGTTTCCGGGCGCGCACAGATTCGTCCAGCTCATGAGCAGAGAACTCGGTCGCAGCTGATGCCTGCGAGCGGAAATGCTACCAGCGCCCCTCTATAGCCAAGCGCTGCCCTTTGAAGACCGTCTCGCCGAGCATGACACGCCAGCAGAGCGGCGATTAAACATATCAGCTGGGGCGGCGGGGGCAGTGCGAACACACTCTTTGACCGGCGCTCCATGGTTCGCGTCAGCGCCCATACGCGGCGCAGCGATGCAGTTCGGCCACTGCTCCCCTGCTCCGTTTACTTCTGCGCGGACCTGTACATACATTCCCAGCCAAAGTCGGTTTATATGTTGCCTAATTGGCCCCTCTTCCTCGCCAATGTCAAGCTTCGCCGTGTGGTGGTGGCGCCATGCAAGCGCATACATAGGCCTTAGAAGTATTCAATTCAGGTAATATGATCGGTTACAAGCATTATTAACCACTACAAAAGGCAGCCTAAGGGTTGGACTACAAGGCGCAGGCCCTTTTTCTACCGTGAGGCGTATATACATCATTCCATACTTTCCGGTAAATTTTTGACGCGACATCGTGTTTATCAATTAGACTACACCGTATTTTTTATGGGCGGTTTCGCAAGGGTAGTGTGAGTATACGGTCCGCAAGTGCCCCTTTGATCTACGCTGCATATTCTTTATTTCGTTATTCAGAGATTACCCCGCATTGCCCGAAGGCGCTACAGCACGGGGGTTACAGCATAAACATAAATAAATCTTCATTTTTACATCACACACGTGCTTCAGACAACCTTTTCCACTCTTTATGGTTTTTTACTAAAAATGACTTAGTGAGTAGGGCCACCCTGGTATGCCATTCCCCTATTTTGAAAACATGGTCAGTTTTGTGTGAACAGTAGTAAGGTTTTTTGAAGTATTTTTTTGTTAATACCTGTTTTATGGTTAAATATCTGAAAAAAGAACTTTAACCGCAGTTTTCGTTTTCGCAAGGAAAGCAGCTCCCACCCAAGTTAGTTTTTCATCTCAGTGCAACTAATTTCCCTCTTGTACCGTCCCACGACGAAGCTAGCTGCTTGGTTTTGAATTTTCTCTTGTCTGTCAGACAGTGTGACTTTGAAGGGATCCTATACGACAGAGGCATAATCTAATATATGTCTTACACATGGCAAGTATGCCGTCTTTAGGATTTGCTCCGAAGTTTTTAGGTTACGTTCCATAAAATTCAGCGCCGTTCTAGCTTTCCCCACTGAGTCGGTTACATGTGCACTCCATGAGCAGTCGGAAGAAAACGCTAAACCTACATATTTATAATTAGCAGCCTTTTTTGATGGCTCAATGTTTAAAAGAAACCCAATTTCAATTGGCTTCTGTTTCCTTGTAAAAGAAACGTGAACACACTTTCTATTATTTAAATTTATTTTCCAGGTAGAGAACTATTCCTGAACATGTTATAGGTCAATTTGCAGTTGGGTAAAGTCACTCTCACTTCTGATTTGTTTGTACACGACGCAATCGTCTGCATACAGTCGGACACTTGAATGAATATCTTCTGAAATATCAATATTATAAACTAAAAACAAGAGTGGCCCCAATACACAGTCCTGAGGGACCCCCGACGTCGCATGAACGTACTCAGAGCTTTTGCCGTTTAAAACAACACATTGTCGATGTTGACCCAAATATTTTTCTACCCACTTAAGCACAACGGGTTCTATGCTTAGTAATTGAGGCTTGTTACAAAGAAACGAATGTGTTACCGTATCGAATGATTTACGAAAATATAAGAAAATACCAACGGTTTGTCCCCCCGTATCACGGTCAGATGCCTGATCATGGTAAAATTCAACAAGTTGCGTGTTGCATGTGAACCCCTTGCAGAACCCGTGTTGGTAGTTTGTTAAATGTTGTTTTTATCAAGTGTTTCATTATTGCGGAATAGAGAATATGTTTGATTACTTTGCACACTATTGAGGTTAAAAAATTGGTCTTTTTAACGTCCTTTTATCCACCCTTATGGACTGGAACGACATAAGCAATTTTCCAGTCATTAGTTAAAACGCCTATCAACATATATTGTTGCTAAATTATGCGCAGATACAGCGAGGTCGGTTCAGCACAGCGTCTCAAAATACGCGGAAAAATTCCATCGGGGCCAATTGCTTTTGATTCATCTGTTTTTTTTTAATGCACCCGCCGCGGTGGCTCAGTGGCTAAGGCGTTGCGCTGCTGAGCACGAGAACGCGGTTTCGATTCCCGGCCGCGGCGGCCGCTTTTCTGATGAAGGTGAAAAGCAAAAACGCCCGTGTGTACGAGATTTCGGCGCACGTTAAAGATCCCCAGGTGGTCAAAATTATTCCGGAGCCCTACCCTACAGCGCGCCTCATCGCCTGCGGTGCGTCAGCGCGATAAACCCTACAATTAATCAATCAAGCAATCAATCAATGAGCTTTTTAATGCCACTTACGCTTATCTCAATCGGGTTCATTTGGGATACGTTACTTGCGTGGTATGAAGAAGTGAAATCCTGTATTGGTGAAAAGATAGATTTAAAATAATTGTTTAAGCGGTTTGCCTTGGCTGTCTAAACAACAATAGGGTGGTTATCATATATGATATCGTTTATATCCAGACTGTCAGACCCGCACCCTTTAATTTATTGCCAGGAAGGTTTAGGGTTGGCTCTCAATCTATCATTTAGTTTTTAAAAGAGATATGCCTGGACTCTTCTATACCTTTTTTATATTCTTTTGTAATTTGGCACAATTTTTGGTAATGACAACCCTGTTGAGTTCGTTTGAGCTCAGCAAATAGGCACTTTCTGTTGATTAGCTGCAAAAGGCGAGATGTCACCCAAGGCTTTCTCCGTTTTTTTAGTTTGAAATAATATACATTTGGTACATGTTTGCCTGTGAGTTCAAACAAATTTATTTTTGAAAAGCCTCCAAAGTTCATGCACATCCATATCAGCCTGCAGGCAATCGAAAACCGGTAACTGTAAAGTCTTTCACATATACTGCAGTAATTACCTCGATCAAAAAAGAACACTTTTCTAATCCCGTGTCACTTCAGGCAAGGAATTTTTGTTTTTATAGTTGCTACTACGGCCTGATGGTCACTTATACCTGGGATGATAGTGACCGAATTTACAAAGTTTGGCGAGCTGCAAAACAACAAGTATCCAATAATGTTTTCACGAGTTGGCTCGTTCACATACTGTCGTAGCCCATAAGTATCTACAATGCTCTTATTTTCATGTTAGTGTGGGTACACGTTTTTACAGCGCACATGTTAGCGCTCCAGTCAATTTCGGGTAAATTCAAGTCACTGGTAAGCAACATAATTTTATCTGAAGCTTTCGCGATCTCTTCGCTCCATGCTTGCAGTGTCGCTATATCAGAGTTTGGTGGTAGCTCAACTGCTCCGACGGCTACCAAAAATTATGAGGTAAAGTAACTTTACACCACACTGCTTCCACCGCATCATGATATATATCAGGATCGCGGGAGCTCAAATCGGACCTCACAAGCATGGAAACGCACCCACCAATGCTCTGCCTGTCTTTGCGATACGCAATTAGTTTTTCTTGAAAACCTTCTCTATCGTTGACTGACGGGTTCTGCCAAGACTCTGTGCCTAATATTATATCCGTATTTACTAATTCTATCAAGCCTGCAAGTTCATCCGCTTTATTGCTCAGGCTTCCGCAATTCACACCTAACGCAGCGAGGTCGAGACAAGGTCGTGTCTTCTTTTGGCCACTGCGTCAAGGTTTCGTCACAGGGACCACTTCTTCCGTTTCTTTGTCCCACCTAAAAGCCTTACCGTTTATAATAAGCTTCTCAAAATTGAGCTTTACATTGTTATTTTTGTCTTTCCTTTTACCTTTGGCATATTCCAAGAGGTGTTTGGTTACGCTACGAGTCTCATGCGAATAATCTATTGCAACACTTTAACGCCACATTGTAAACACCGCGACGGGGGGTTTAATAGAGCTTCTCATCAGTTTTGCGTAGCGACATGCTAATGCATACGGCGCCATCTCTCGAATGTTTAGCAAAATGACTCGCCGCCTGGTCTGCTGGCGGAGTGCCCGAGTGCTTCGACATTTTAAGACTATTCAAACAATTGCAAACAAATGCTTTCCCGTTCGTGTTGAATGCAACACGGCCACAGCACGACATGAATATTCTCTTAACTTAGTACTTTTTATAAAGAAAGCTTTGAAGTCCCGCGGAACTTCTTTCGTGCAATCTCACGGAACGCCCTGAAACGAAGGCCCGGGTTTCACCCATACATTTTATTCAACTTCAAAACAGTCCAGAGTTGCGTTTCGAACAAACACAACGTTACGACATGCGTAACAAGTCCGAAGCGCGAGTGACCGGCGATTGGTTGCCTCCTCCTCCATGTCGCAAATTGGGCCCTCACTTCGCGCGCTGTGTGCGGGGTCCAACAGCCAGTCAGTTAACTCTGGCGCGGAAGCCAAGAAAACTTTTAGCCACGCACACTGTACATACCCGATGCGAGGTTGAGTCATACGTCGTTCGAAAAAGATAATCCAGAGCATGGGAAGCACTGCCCACTGCAGAAGCACAACGTCGCCTCTAATCGCGAACGCGCCCCCCAAACACACACACTCACATACCGCTGCAGTCGCTGGCCTGGCTACAAAGCTTCGTTTGGACAGTCGGCGATGTCACAAAAAAGAGTGCTTCGCGAGGGTGATGTGGTAAGCGCTCGACGTATTTAGAAATGTTGAAGCAAAGAACTTCGTCCATCGGAAGCAAATTACTGTCGACACAAAAGTGGAACAGTGGATGCTTATCGCCCTACTTGCCGCCATGTTAGAAACGCAAGTGGCCTTACGTCACGCTATTTCGCCTAAATAGCGTCCGCTCGTCTTCCGCCCGCTAAACGCAAAAGCGGCTTAACGTACGGCACACGCGCAGTGAGAACGACGCAAAGAAATACCGTTCGCTGACTGTTTGCGTGCGATTGCATACGTTATTCTAAAACTCTCTTGTATTTCAAATAGTTCGTTCAGGTAGAAGCCGCTTCGAACTTGTACATCTCCGTCCATCATCTCTCGCTCAAGGAACCTGTTGCGTAGATTCTTTAAAAGATGATTGGGCTGAAGGTGAGGAAAAGAGAGTCACCCTTCTTTAAATGGTGAGGTACAGAATCAACAAGAAGGCCACCTCCCGAAAGACGCATTAGAAGGGCAGTATTTGTTTGGTGGTCTGCAGTAAGTACTCTCGTCACAAGAACTCCCACGTCTTCGACACCATTTAGAACTTCTATCGTCACACGAAACAGTTTGTCGTTTTTGAGGCATCGCGTGAAGAAATAGCCAACTGGTATGCATTGCTGGTAGACAATCCCCGTAAAACGAAGCACCACAGGCGGTTTGCCACCTAGGTGTCGTGCTTGCCTCTGCCCCGGGGCCGACGTCAACATTCCAAATATTTGGTCCACTTCTCGGTCATATATAATGAGCAAGCATATATAATGAGCAAGCAAAACTCTTCTGGCGCAACGCACCGTTCCTTGCGCTCCACACGAAGACGAGCGTGTATAAATGATGTCACGCAACTTTCCAGTGCCCCACATACCTTTGAAGTGTGGAACGACAGGGTAACTTCGAAAGACGTCTAGCCCTCAGTTGTTCGTACCCCTTTTGCGAGTATGCTTTCGAAAGCACACATTTACGCAGCATTTATTCGCACTAAGAGGAATTTCTCTTCTTAAAATTAGTCGCTTGGTTGCTAATAAATCGAGCTTATTTGTCGCCCTAATTTCCAATTTTCAAAAACTGCACAAAAGCATGAATAGCCAAGTCGTTTTCGTACGATTGAAGGTGGTGTTACAGCTCCTCGAGATCGCTCTGCAACCTTTGCGGGTAGTATAATTGGAGAGAAATCTTTTTTTTTGGTTGGGCCTCTATTTTCTTGTTCTCTTCTGTGATGCGCACGATGTCTACGGTGGTTTGGCACCCCAGATCACTTGAAAACCTCTTTTCCGCGTGCACTTATATGGTAAAGTCAGGAGCAAACGCTTCTATATTATTGTGATCACGCAGGGAACCTTCGATGGGGCTGTGTCTTGGGCATCTGCTTGCATCAACATCAGAGTTACATTTACGACGCTTTGTGGGCTTCGCAGTTCCGTTCTTAATGTACTCCGGGTAGTTGGGAAACACACTGGGTACAGCGGTCGGATGTAAAATCCTTACCTTCGCGTTTGTCCAGGATTTGCTTTGTATAAAATGTCTAGATCATACCAGCGACCTGTCATTTCGGTGTCATTTGCTTCCTGTTCCGGCTGCTCCTTCACGAGACACATTCTTTTGCCACGTGTCACGAAGTTCCGAGTTGCTAGGAGGCTCGTGGCACCGCACTCTGATATCTTTTAATGCAGAGCATTTGTATAACTCACGATGTCACCCATGCGTCGGCGTCCGCAACAGCCAGCCTCCCCCTACACTATGAAACAAAAACAAATAACTTGAACCGGCGCCTGGTTTCAATCCCACGACCCTGCGGGCGGAACGCAAGGTACATGGTGCTCTACCCACTGCACCAGAAAACGACACAGAATCAAATGCTACGAACGCGCCTTATATCCTTGACTCATTCAAACTACGTCGTCAGCGACTCAGCGGCGTGCTAGCGGCGCGATAGCTGCGTGGTGTACACGTGATAGCACCAACCCCCCAAACACTAAACGTTACCGCAATACAACCACCCCCTATTATAGCGGGTTGGCGCAGGCTCCTACTCCAGTCAACTCCGGCGCTCTCTCTCTTGCGTTCGTCCGGCGGTCGCAGTTTATAAGCGATGGAAGCAAGACCTTCAACTAGTACCGCGACGCAATCCAACATCAGCGTCGCGGAACCAGAACAAGACATCGTACCATCGTCTTCGTCGACGTCGGCAGAAGACAAGGCGGCGAGGCGGCGAGCAGCCGACGCCGAACGAAAGCGTTCGTAAGCATGCCGCCGACGCCGACCTTCGTGCACGAGAAGCCGCGGGCCAAGCGTCAACGTCGAGCATCGATCCAGGCCTTCGTCTGGAAGAAGCAGCGTGTCTCGTCAGGCGTCCGGGCCACGGACCCCTTCGATTCGTGCGCGACACGCGGCTGCGACACGTCAGCGTCGTCAGGCCGCGGATCCCGTGGTACGCGCACGAGAAGCGGCCGCCGAGCGTCGTCGCAAAGACGCCACCACCCCCAACAACTACCACTACCACCACCACCAACCCTACGCCACGTAAACGACCCCAATGCTCTGCATTTACTCGTGTCGCTCGCGCGGGGGCATGCGACGGAGGACTTTTTTAGCGTTCGAGTAGCAGAGCGGTACCTAGAAGTTGCGCGGTATCGCAGCGCTTGCGCGAGATATACTGTCGCTAAAGCACGCACATAATAATGCCTCGCTAATGAAAACATCCCATTCCAATACCGCACCCCATGCACATGAGGGGCTGTGCGAACCAACGCAAATGCTGCGCTTGTCTTTGTGCACCCGTTCCGCCAACAGTGCGTTTAAGCACGGCCGGATCTCCGACTCGTACCCGTACAGTGGCGCCCTCACTGATTACGACGTCTGTAACTATCAACTCCGCCGAGGCACGTTCACCTATTGGTTGCGGCGCAACCAGGCAGGCCGCCCCTTGCGTGCGCTTGATCGAGGGGCCCTGGTATAACACTGGACTCCAGAAGGACTAGCACTACAAAATAGAACCACACCGTTATTTCCGTGAAAACAACAGACGACACAGTGCATTAGCGAAACGCGCGACACGCTGCACCTGTGTGTAGCGTGGTCAAGCCTGGCTTAAGAATCAGTTCTCTTTTTCATTAAACGTGCTTTCAGGTGAACAAGTAAACTGTGGCGTGATGACATATCAAATGAAAAGGCACTTACCCACCTCCCAGCCATATGTGATGCGGAAAATATATTCCAACCGAAACGGTCGCGTACGGCTTGGGCGGCGGCTGTTCTGCCCGCAGTGCCCCAGGAAGCCCCCCTCGGTGGCGAACGGGGAATGGCGGCCAAATGTCCGTGTGTAAAGGCTAATGTAGAAGCCTTTACTATATTTCTTAGCATTCCATTTCTATGCTCGAAGAGCACCTTGGTGTCAGCGAATGGGGGTTTGTATCCGCACCTATTCCACTGTGCATACGCGTGATATTTTATCGGCCTTCAGTGCTCTTCTTTTCAGCAGCACCCCGTCTCGCCCCCAGACACTCTTACCCAACAAAGCAGTATCCCCTAAACGACACACGTTTACAAGAGCACGTGTGAGCTTGAGATTATAACTTGCATAACTGGCGCCATATGGACGGTACTTTTTTTACACGAGCAAACAAAGCCTGCCTGTTTTGTTCTTTGCGGAGAAGAGGGCTTGCTAACCATATCGACACACCACATTTTTCAGCCTCTATCCCATCTTGTGCATGTAGGGCATGACTGCACGTTTCACCACTTCTTTTGCTGAGTTGTCGCGCCCTACATGAACAAGAAGGCACACAGCCTGAAAAATGTGGGGTGCTGATATGGTGTGGAAGCCCTTTTCTCAAGTAAGAACAAAAGAGGCAGACATTATTTTGTTGGTGAACAACAAAAACAAACGTTCACGTAGAGTCACCCATAACACGTCTGGTGAAAACACACGTGTGCTTTCTGGCATTGTAAAACATGTGCCGTTCACCCGATATCGCTGTCTTGTGAAGGGAACTACAGTGGGCGGATGGGGTGCTTGTTGAAGTTAAGACTAGAGTAGCACTCAGGGACGATAAAAGATCGCACGCACGCAAATTTACATGCGGATTGCAAAAAATGGGGATGGAAACCACGTTACAATGTGGGCGAAGGGTTCTACAAGAATCACAATTAAATAGTCAGGGCGATACTAGAAGGCTTTTACATTAACGTTGAAAAGCTGACTGGGTAAGCCATGCCTTGATTACGCTCCACAAAAAAGAAGTCAAGATTGTCGGCCATATGCTCAAGTGCTTTGTCTGCCCCTCCGCACAAGCGTTATGCTGTGTTTGCGTTATAGAGTTCGTTGTGGTAGCGATGGCCATACCTCTTTACGCTCTCTCTTTACCTTCCCCTTCTTTTACTGTTTTTCATGTTTTTTTTTCCATAGTTCCCCTTCCCCACGTGTAGGATAGCAAACTAGGCCACAGCCTGGTTGACATTCCTGCCTTTCTTTTACCTTTATTCCTTCCTTCCTCTTTTTCGTTCTTTTTTTGGAGAGGTGCATCAATCTTTTCTTCTGAATGTGCGTATGCGAGCACTTTTGTCTGTTCTTCCAGTTTCCTACTAAACACTACTTCCGAGCCAGCCCTTGTGTTCTGCTTCCTCCTGTTATCCCGTTATTTCCACGCCCTGTTTGTCACCATGACATGCTAAGTCGCCCAACTTTCACAGATGTTAAGGAAATGCGGAAATTTCTTTTTGGTGAGAACCATATTTGCACGTGTTTTTTATTGCAATTGCTTTCACTGGTTGATCTATTGACCAGACCGAGTTCGTGTATCAGAAATGGGAGATGCCTTAAAACGTTAAAACGAAGAAGGCAAATAATTTTATTCAGCAGCAAAGAAATAAAAAAAAATCGGTATCAGTTTTGTAAACCATGTATCTGGCATGCCTTCTGCTTTCAGAATCACCTGGGGAAATGTGCGTCAACTATTCCGTCAAGTACCTGTGGATATTATTGTAGAAGGCGAGCCGCCATTAAAAGTGGGTCTTCGCTCAATAAAATGAAGATGTGGCGTGAGTGCAGGGTTTGGCATTTTTCTTGCACATTAGGCAGGAAAAGCGTCCCTGCAGCCACTCGCGCATCTATGCATATTCTGTAAAGACGGCTGTCATTCCTGGAAATTTCCGGGCCCACTATTCTCTCCGTGACGGCTACGACGGCTATGGCACCACCATTCTCACCTTGACGGCTGTGCCGCCATCTGTACCGCTGGGCTCCGCAATTGCGGCTTACCTGATATGCCAGTGATTTTGGGCATGATGCGGTCTCCCACTACAATAATCAACTATTTAGGCTGGCTGCTGCTTTCGCTATGTCCGGCATGGAGGCATTCCAGACAGTGGCGCTGTGCCGTCTACTTCAGAGACGTCCCTGCTGTGTGACGGCTGTCCTTTACGTAGCCCTCAGTATCTTTCTTAGCCGTGGTTTAACTTGTGTACGTACTGCAGCTTAGTGACGTGCGACCCATGGCGCTTGCTTTTGAAGATTACACTGTTTATCCGTGCGAACAGCTAATTTTCGACTGGGGCGGGGTGCGCAACCCGCGGACCGCCATAGGGCCATCGTTCGCTTTCTCAGCACACTCCTGACAAACAGGTGGTAAACAACGCACTTTTCAAACAAATTTCTTAGAGACATTTGTGGGCGCCTCCAAATAGCGTCTATTAGATCTTCCAAGTGAAATAGTAGATTGCTTGGCGGGATATAAAGTGAGCTGCTGTTTATTGTTCTTGTAACTACTCAACGGGCGCGAAAAATGCGCTCTCTCACCATGAGAAGCTCGGGGAAAAAGCTTAGCTTACGCATGATTATGACGCATATACTGCGTGTGTTCTTGGAGCGCCTATAAGTATTCTGTACAAGGATAACAAAATTGCTACCAACATAAACGCCGTAACGTACAGCAAGCAGTACTCCGGATAAAAAAAAAGTATATAAGAATCAACATTTACTTTAACTTTGGTTCACCTAGAGTTGTCATTCAACCTAGGACGTATTAGCGATAAACTCGGTTATATTTGCTAATTAGGCAAGCTGTTTGGTATATCTAAATCTATTTTACCTACGGCAGTTTGGGCTAGTTTATTTGCTCCTGATTATTGAAAATTTCGGGTTACTTTGAAATGACGGTTATGGTCCGCCCCCCATGCGTCGGCGTCTATGGAGAAACCTACTCTTTCATTCTCGCGCGCATGGGGTTCTCAATCGATAGTTCGAACTGCGCGCCACAGTACACATGTATTTCTTACATTCGCTGCAAACGTTCTGGGCGTAACAGTGGATGGCGCAAGCGCTCAGTCGGCGCCACTCCCTCATGTCTGCTTTGTGCTGCTTTGTGTGCTGCTTTCCGAAGACAATGTGACTCTTCTCCCGGCCTTGAATTTGTGCGTGTCTGGTGACAGGTCACCACAACAGTTGCTGAGTGTTTTTGCCACAGTGGCTTTTGCGTTAAAAATGGGAGGTGAGGCACAAAATTAGCTTGCGACCACGATCAGCCCGAGGCTGAGGTCATCCCCGCCGCACTGTGTGATGCGCTGGAGTATGCCACCAACGATGACTACGTTGACGCAGATAGCAATGCGGTGTTCTGCGGCACTGTCACCGATGATGAGATTATCGCGGAAGTGGCGGCGACGAGACCATCATTGATGTACATCAAAATTACGACGAGGAAGGGGTGCTCACGCCACCCCAGGCTTCGCAACTTATGGAGGCTTTAGGCGTAGCGCACCTATTTTTAACGCAAAGCTTTGTAGCTCTACCAGCCAACGGTTCTTTCGTGGCCTGCGCGACAAGAAACTCCCACCGTGGCTTCGGAGGGAAGGGCGGTGTTCACTCACGGAGCGCACTGTATATGGCCCGGCGAAATTACCCAGCACTCCATGCGCGCCCATGCCGGCAGGCACATCGGCGCGACGCGGCTATGTCGTCTGCTTTAGCGACGGTTGTATTGGCTTGTTTAGACGCAGCTTCGCGTTTATTGTGCGCTTCCTTCGCACGGCTTGTCTAAATTGTTCAACAGCTCCTCCTGGCTAACCCGGACATGACGGAAAAAAGTGTTCGTACGGCAAAGATACGTTGAACAATAATTTGTTCAGTGCCCGAAAACAAAATGTGGATACGAGATACAGACATCTGGCCTCTAAACAAACACTACTTCTTGGAACTGCGTGCACGAATGGTGCTCCATTTTCTCAATCGGTGAATACTATTTCAGTTGTGTTTTAACAGGTATTGAAAACTTGAAAGGGGCAACTGTTTCTGCTTAAGAGTGATTATAAGACTTCCCTCAGCTTTCTCGGAACTCCCAAACTTACTATTTTAAAAAGAGCATCGGAATGGCCATGTTCCGCTCTCTTACCCGGCGAAAGACGCTCCTCGCCGTTTTCTTTCTGCCGAAGCACCTCCGTGCTACAGCGGCGGCGTCTTCCGCTCGAGACAGGCCGTGGCTGATGCTTCTGCTTCCGGGACGCCGCCCGTGCAAATTCTAGATAACGGCAGGCAGAATCGTTGGTTTCAATCTTTCTTGAGCCACTTGTGTGAATTCAAGTGTCGCCGCGTGGGCAGGTGTTGTGGGTGTCGTTTACGCCTGTGCTTTCCAAGCACCTTCACAGCGTGTATTGGAGCCATTTTTTAGCTTTTATTAGCGGGGAGAGGATGCCTACTGTCACGTTCGGGCGTTGGAGAACGAAGCCATGGCCATCGCATTCAAGGAACTGAAGAGAAAGTCTTAGTGGAATATTTGTGTAAAAACATCTTTCGCCTGATTTGAAGAAAACCGATCTCAATTCGTGATGTTTTTAATGAATTTTGTTACTTCGAACTAGGCAGAATTCGGACTCGTTTACCGTTCCCGCGAAGCTCGAGCTAGGAATCATTCATTGCAGTACAATATGTCTGGCATTGGATAGGAAACAAATGATTGAAGGTTTTAGAATGCCATTTTTTCCTAATGGCTTACCACGGTGACTACGCTTCGCTGCTCTTTGATAGATAAAAACCTTGAAGTTTTCTCTGAGAAATACTGTATAGAAATATATTTAAAAATGTTGCGGAAAGATTTTCATTGATTTTTAACAAAAGTGCCGAGTATTCTCCAGCAGTCTGGATATAACTATTATTAACGAAGAATGGGTTGAGCTTTTGCTCCCCGCGGTTAAGTGCGTGCAGCCTGACACCTCCACTGTAAATATCATATGATGTTTTTTTGGGGGGGATGAAACACCCTAGCTGCTAGGGATATTCGCGTCTCCTGTCGTTGTCTCATATCGTCAGGGAAATTAGCTATAGTAAAAAAGAGTACGTATATCAGATAAAACTGGTTCAAATGAACAAACAAAATTTAAACAATTTTCATGTACAGGAATAATCACGATTTGATTGCATTATAAAAAAAATTAATTGTTGTGGCGAAATTGGTTTAACACGTCAGGTTTTCTCCTCTAAACCATAGTTCTGAGCATGCTGCGGCGTGTGACACAAGGAAAACTTTCGGCCACTCTGTATAATTTCATTGGTTACTTCTGGTTAAACGCAAGAGAGGGCGCCACCGCACAAGCAATCGCGCGATTGCTCCCACCACAGAGGCTTTTCCGGTACCCAGTCAGCGCGCGCTGTGTGGCAAGAGAGAGAAATAGGCAATCGTTGAATGCACTAATACACTGCATGCTTCGCCTTTACCCAGGTATCGTAATATTGTAGATAGCCGGGTATTTTCCTTCCAGTGTGTTTTATAGCGGATTTATTTGTGCAACGGTGAATTTCTAAGGTGGTTCGATTTACAAATTTCAACGTACGTGAAATTGGATCAGGCTCTACAGCTCTGAAAAATCATGATGTTCATTTCTGCAATGCAGCGTTTGCTTCAGTGAAAGAAATAGAGAATAAAATAAAATTTGTTCGTCTACTATGATAATGTTATCTTATATGAGCCGAGATCTAGTAGTCATCCACCGAGGTGCGCGAGACCGGCAGATTTGATATTGGAGTCCAATGTTAGGCTGGCACTCTTTTGTAAGCTTTAATTATAGAATAGTCGTGGAATTTGTGCACGTATACGAAACAGAGTTTGCTAAATGTGTGCATGCACTATAAGAAAAAATTAAAAGAGTTCACAAAACAGTTTCAATCTTTTCAATCGTTTTTACCGTGTTGTGATGGCTGGAGAATATGTGAAGAGCAATATGCGTAGAAAAACGAAAAAATTTGTTTTTCAGGCAAAAGTTTCTGCAGCTTGACAATCAGAAACACTGTTTAAAGAGCAGATTTATTGAACCATTCCATACTCTTCCCCGAGGTTTTTACACCGTCCTCTAGTCCTTGGATCACCTGCAGAACAAAAAAGTGTTCACAACCTTGGATTAACTATTGGAAAAGTAAAACAAAACACTTATGCACGTCTTCTTTGGGAGTACTTAATTTTAAATCCCACACTTTTTCTGTAGCCAGTAATGTCGAATCAAAGTTTGTACTTGTATTTAAATATTGCACTGCTCCATGAACGAACACGGCGTGAACAAACTTTGGCCCCTTTATTCTATCTAACTCAACACAACACAGTATATCAATGAGACACAAAGGACTTGAAAGGAAAGCTATCCGCTATATGATTGTTTCAACCTGTTCCCGAAAACCTAAAGAAACAGTTTTTTCTGCTAACTGTAGTAAGGATATCATTAGGCTTCTGTGTTTATTCAGAGTAGGAGTTGGTCCAACTTTGTCCCAAAGCGGAAGCCGTGGTTGGCATAGGTATGGCACGAGATTTGTTGATTAGAGGTTGATGATTCCCCATCAGCCAAAGTATACACGTTTGACGCCCTCATATTGCAGGCGGGGCCTATGATGTGGTCTTTGCTGGTATAGCCAGGTGGTTGGTATTCCTGGCGACTCAATCAAATATTCCTTTCCCATGTTCTTTCCTTCTCATAGATACAAGCAAATACACCAACCAAGTGCATTTATTGAAACCGGTCTCAACGATTGGGAGCCCTACTCGGAACCTATATCAGAGGTGCCGGTGCATGACAAGAAACAATAGTTATATCAGTTGTCTTCGTTTTTATTTCATTCGCTTCTTGTCCTTGCGCGTCGAGGGCCGAGGGCGTAGATGGCGGGGAGGGCTAGAAGGGATCTTTGCAGGCCTTTCCAGTTCACTTTTATGTTCCAGGACTCAAGGGGTATCACTTGTGAATAACTCGCTTCTGTGCCAATCACCTATGCGCAGTCCAACTTAATCCTTTGGCCATCTTTCTCGCAGTGCAGAAAAACGGAAAGATGTGCTAGTTGGTATGTGTTCATATTCATGTGTTCATGTATTCATTGGTTTAGGTAAGGTTGTGGCGCTGTTTCAGGTTTTTGCGTACTATAAGTATGGCGTGTGTTTTATCTATAACTTTTTCTGCCGCATGTGCCTCGACCGCAATTAAGTCTTGTCAAGGTGTGTATAATGGGGGAGGGAACCCGACCACGTGTATGTTTTTCAATACATCCAATCGAGCTACGGCACCTTGTGGGGATACCGTTAGTTTTTCGGAGATTCGTTCTCATTGTTATAGGTGACTGTAATAAAGTCCAACCACCGTATGTTGCGGGATATTCTCGCAAAACTCGCTTTCTGATCGAGTGCCCAACGACTGCACAAAAAAGGGGGTACAGTAATTACGTATATAAATCTGAACACTTCACAAATGTATAGGCTTAAAATATTTACTGCCATGCATAGGCAAGGACATGCACCACAATGAGACGTTTGTCAACAATAAAGCAGGTCACGGTTTAAAGAAATGTGGTATCAACCGGATAAGAAAAGAACTAATCTGAGATAGCGTGAGCTTCTATAGAGATAAATGATGTGATACAGTGCGAGACTCTGGGTAAACGGAAAATCATAACACAGACCAATGAAAAGATCACACCCTAGCGAACCATTGAGACTATTAAAGGAGTTCTCTTGTAAAAACTAATCAACTTGGTCTTGCACAATCCATTAAGAGGCCTCAAGTTAGAACAACAGTCAAAAATCAACAAAAACAGAGAGAAAAAACACAGAAAAGCAAACAGAAAAAGTGTTTCTCCCTTTTCGTGCATCCTTTGGCGAAAATTTTCCCGGAGACGACCTGAAAGTTTAGCCACGGAAGCTATCGGTTTTCAAATTGCGCCATTTTTACGAATAGAGGAGATCTCGCCAAAATGAAGTTTCGCTATTCACAAATTTGCAGCGGGCCCCTTTCGCGTTATTTGTGACTACTCAACTCCACAATCTTCGACGTCAAATGAGCTGCGATGTATTGTGCAACCTTAAATTTAAATGGAGTACAAAAATATCTCCCCAGAGCGGTATAAAAAATTACTCCACTTTAGGCACTACCTAAACTTTTAGCGCACGTGAGATTTGCTCTTGCATAACTACAAAGATCTAGGCTCTACAGAGTCCACAAAATAGGCATTGATGAGTGCTATTGCTGGCCCTTGTGGCTATTATGGCAGGAACGCCACGTGCCTTGCGGAAAGCGCACAAAATTGCTCTCGCAACCACGAGGCGCTAGAAGACACGTACGGGCGTTGCATGCCAGATTACCAGATCGAGACGTCACCTGTGGACAACGGGAACCACTTGGATATACTTATTATTGAATACAGACACCAAAAACGCCGACCTTATTTGGTTGCTTCAGTCAAAAGTAGAGTGCCACATCGCCGTCGATAGTAACGCATAGAGCAACTTTCCTACCTCTGCTCAGGAAGTGGATTGAAAAACTTGTCGGTTATATTGTACCAAAAACATGCACCACTCACAAGCTAGTCTGCCTAGACAAAATAAAGTATAACAACAGTAACAAATACGTTTTTAATTGTTGTTCTGGGGGTACCTGAGACAAACTATATTAAAAGAACGGCCAAGCGTTTTCTTGGCAAACACCGACATTTAACAAGTACTCGCCGAACACGTGTAAGAATAAATGAAACAAATTTTCTAGGGTGGAAATTGTGCTTGCAAGTCACGAGGAAGATTGCCCGTACTGATGTTTGTAGTGATTAGGAGTTCAGGTCCTAGCTGGCATTTGTTTATTAAATGACCTGCCGACTGTCAATATCCTAATTCTGAATTTGTGCGAAACAATATTCACAAAACGTAAACCTGTATGTCCCGGATACATATCTCCTGACTATAAACTGAAAGGTACCGAACAGCCATCAATTGCAGTACATCTTCCAGATATTTCTTTACACTGGTGGCATCAACTCTCACACCCGGTGTTAGTATGTTAAGCCACCTAAGCTCAAACAAGTGTTTGCAAAAAATGCCATATCCAAAGCCTGAACAGTTAACAAGACCCAAAAGGCTGTAACGTATCAAACAACACAAACTTCCTGTTCTAAGTGCCATTACTGTCCCACTGTAAACGCATAGCGTAAGATATTTTCTCGTTTTCAATTTGCTATATTCAAACCTCGTACCTAAGCAATACTATCGCTTTGCTGTTATTTCTGCCAAGCCTTGATAAAGAGAAAAAATCTGGTAAGCGTCGCAAATTATGGTGTTTGGAATCCTTTGACTGCCTTTTTGTCCCGCCGTTGCCATGGTCTTCTCGCGCCGTTGTTCCGGTAGACCTTGGATTTGCGCTGAGTCTACAGAGTATTTACGGTGTACTGAGTGTATAAGTGCAATGAGCATTTAAAGGCTAATTTAAAAATTTTTTCACGAACATGTGTATCAGGTTTCGCATAGAGACCGAAGGGTTGAGCACTAAAAAAACCTCGACCCTCGCGACTAGAGTTGGGAAGATAACTGGTGTAGTGAGCAGATGGTAAATAAAGTGAAGAGACAAACATTGAGTTTGCACATGGAGGGCACCAGTTTGAGTAAAGAAAAGTGCATTCGTGAATTCGTGCACAGATGGCGCACGTGTGTGTCAAATTGGACATTATGCTTCAGTAATTTAATAATACCACGTTTCCCAGTGTTTTCTATTGTTTCTTTAGGTTACGCTGACCGGACATTTTCCTGCGAGCTTTCTTAAGCAGAGAAGGCAGCTTTAGAATCCCTTGTTTGCGATTCCATTCGTGAATCTTCAATTACGCTGGGGACATTACTTGTGCGGACTTCGTACGTCCAATAACCCTGCCTTTTTGGGCATAAAGCCAGAACGAAGTAACTAAGATCAGATTTGTTATTTATCTTTGCGTCTATCACCTTTGCACTATTAACATGACTTGGCACGTATTCGCCCAGTCATCGCCATGAACCGGAGGAAATTAGCACGAACATAATGTGACACCCCTTCTTTAACACCTGCGTTGCAGTTTTGTTTCGGTTCGGAAAAGCCAATAATTGAGACCTCCCGCGAATGGACGAAATTGTTGGCGACCGGTCTCTCTCCACGTATTTCTGCCCCATTTAAACAGGAACCCGTAGTTAGAACTATGGACGTGTATTTTACGGAAGAAATGGGTAAATGCAGGCATTTTGTCTCCTTATAGTAAACACGGATCAACATATCAAGAAAATGGATCAACTGAATGGTTGCAACCAGAGCTGTTGGGCGAAACTATTGACGGTTGTATTGTTGGGCGAAACATATAAACTCGAAGCCTGCATTTATGTCTGAACACTGTTCCTTCCAGCACCATTGAGTTAGCTCGAAAATATTGGTGTTTAGCAAACACTGTTGGGTAGTCATGGCAGGGTGAAACCCAATAAGAATGCACGGAGCGGCATAAGGTGAACGCGCTAGTCCTAAAGGTCAAGAAAAAATACGACGGCGATATTAGTTCCTGACAAAATTGGCTGCGGATAAATGACAAGTCTCGACGCTTCCCAGGTCAGTTCAGCGAAGGCAATGTCTTGTGTTAGGCGCAAACGAAACAATATTTCCCTGACCTAAGAAAGGAAAAATGCCAATTCAAAAGGGCGATGCCTTCAGCATATGTCAAATTCCGTAAAATGTCTGGTATGGAACACTACAATGCTATAGATATCCTTCCACTCGCAGCGCTTTTTGAAGCTCTTAGATGTCTTCGTACAAAAACCCAGGTGAGGGAGCATTACCCTTCGACAATTATTTCTTGTTGTTTATGTTCTTGCCCTTGATTCGTTATAAGGACTATTCATATTAATGAAGATTTTTCGGGGACTGGAGGCATATATATTAACAAGATACGGATGCACGACCACGCAAATTTTTATAATTCTGTTTTGTTCGTTTTGTTCCTAATAAATTTGTGCAATTTGTGCTTGAAGACAGCTACCAAACCTCTTGATTTTTTTACCAACCGACATGTCAAGCTATTTCATGTGGGCATTTCATAGCCTCTCTGCGCCGCTATAAAGTCGGAAATTCGGAGTACCAATTTCCGCATGCTTTCATCAAAAAAGCTTAGTCCCGCATTTTCCACAACAGCCTGATTGTGATGGTGCAAAATTAATTAATTTGTAATGCTCACGCATTCGTATTATCTTTGTTTCCAATTGTATAATTCTCTCTTCGGACTGCGCTCCATAAAGCCATTTCATTAGCAATTGGTGTTTCTTAACGCGATAGACAGTCTGTGGCAATTGCCGAACTTACCTTACAAGGTGGATAATAAGTACACATACCCTCTTTATACTTTTATTTACTAATCTGTCCCGAGTTTACACTTTTCGCTATCCTGTTCGGGGTCCTTTCAACTCCTATAGAATACTTCCATCATAAAGAAAATGGTTGTGTAATGACCGGATTCTTGTTAAGCCTGTATACGGCACAGCTAATGCCAATTCGTGGGGCAGTGCACGTCGTCAATACACCTACTTGCCCTTTCATTTGTTAGAAATATTTTGTGTTAACAAGTTTTCAACAGACCATACAACGTCATTTTTTTAAATATCTATCCTGAGTAAAGCAGGTTTCGTCAGGGTGTAAAGACTGAGGTTCAGTAGTGCTACCCTTTCTTAGAGAGGCCAAGCATCTGCAGTCATTACGCGAGCAGCAGAGCGGGTAATCGAGTCTGGATACGCCCAGCCATGAATTGCGGTAGTATCCTTTTTATGGTATTTTCAACACACTATTGGTTGTGGAACGTCTTAACTGAGAATGCTGTATTCGGCCATGCTGTATTTCATATTATCCAACCGCCAGGGCAAAGTGTAAGCAAATGCTTGAACAAAAAAATACACGAAGAAAAGGCTGCAATTATACCAAAGCCTGTGTCAAGTGTCTCAAACACAACAATACTAGAAACGTAATTGTAATTATATCTTAGCCAAAGTGTTATTAAAGAGATGTAAAATTTGGGTGATTGGAAGAATAAACGTGAAGCGCCTAATAAAGTAGACACATATTGCTAGACACGGAACTAGGTGCCTGTTTCATGTGTTCCAAGAAAACTACAAACAAAAGGTATCAAAACCTAATGGTGAGATTGCCAAAGCAGCAAAACTTAACATAATTGAGAAAATGTTTTTTGCGTTCATTTCTTCTAAGGGAGAAGAAGAAACTAGCGTGAGAGGAGGTATAGGAAAAACAGGAAAACAACTAAGCTGGAGAGGCAAGAAAGATATCGTCGCTTCTAGGTACCCTTTGGAGCCACGGAAGCAAGATACACATTCAGTATTCTTGTCTGTGCCTTTAGTTTCTCTTTTGTTCAATGCCAGATTTTACACACTAAATAAATCCTTGAACCGCACGCATTCCAAAAGCGAAATAACTCACCTTCCGCCAGATAAATCAATTGGTATCTTTATCAACGAAAACTAACTTTGTATATATGCAAAATGGTATAGGTTTGAAGGCTTTTACACATATTTTCACGGTGTTACGTTTTCACAATCTCTAATTCCGCCACAACTAACGAAACACGTTCATGATAGCGCCACTGGTGTCAGGCTTACCCTGCAACGTGCCAGCACAATTTTTTTCACTAAAATTGTCACTACGAACTCGGCATGAGCACTTTTTCACTTTAAATTATTAATTTTGCTTCCTCAAACGTTATGTTTATTAAAGACAAACACACGTCTTCGTTAGCGGTATGTATTGTTACACTTTCTATTCCTTGCCCGAGAATTGTTTGGGAACTTTATTCACGTACGTAGCAACCGGCACATCATTTTATTTCACACGCATTGCTTTTGTTTATACCTATCTACTGCTGTCACCCTGAAGAAGTGAAAAAGCTCACGGTTAAACTCAGTTTCCAGCATTTTGTTAAAACTCAGCACAGGCGTTGTCAACGATATTGAACTAAAAACAGAAGAGGAAATATGCCGGAAAATTTGATATACTTCGTTCTCTCCATGATCTTAGCTGTTGGCTTGCCCTGTGAGTTATGCAAAACGTGTTGAATTTCACACGCGCAAACAAGAGATGCATGTCAGCCCCAAAGACGGTGTGAAGCACAGTATGTAAAGTTCTGATTGGTCCTAAGAAAGTTCGCCATGATTATTAGTAGGAGACGAATTCACAATTACAAGTGAAATGAAAAGAAATTAGTGTGGTCCACCCTATAAAAATTACCTCATAAGCAATTTTGTTACCCCAATTTTTCTCTTAAACCACAATGACATGGGGTGGGGCTGCTGTCCTGACCTATTGCAGAAAGGAAGCCCCACCAAACATCGCAAAGGAACATATCATAGTGCCTTAACAAACTTTCAAGAACATTTATCTACCCACAGGCAGTTCTTCAGGCGGAATATTATGTGTGTGCAGCCATGCTGGCTGTTTAAAAGGGTGGATTATGTTTTGTAGCATACACAAAAGTTGCTTCGCCATTCTTCTTTTACGTTCTTTATGAACCGTAAATCGCAGCATGCTCATGCTCTCTTACGAAACGAAGCATTTTGAACATGGAATACATACCACGACAGGTAAGCAAGCAAAGCCAACATGTCCTAAATCGGTTACTGTTGCCGCCGTATCCACGGTAGTAAAATTGCTCGCAAAGATCCTGTAAATAGTCGTAGGCGTAACGAGGAATTTTTCGTTGGCCATATCCAGCACTTTTTCCCAAGTAACAAAACTTCGGTTTCTTGGAGCGTTCTGGAGAAATTAAATGTGTAAAATGCGCCTCTTAGTAAACACACCATCTACGCAACATAAAGCACGCAACCTGGAACATCTTAATACAAAATAACAATCCTTAAGAAGTGTTTTTCATTCGTTGCTGCAAACGTTTTGTTTTTTTAAATGCGGAGCATTTCTTAGGCTCGCTAAGTCACTCGTTCACTGCGCATGCGCGTCGCGTCGAGGCGCACGTGCGCGTCTGTCCCCCGTACCCTCCTCGCTCTCAACAACAGGTGCAGCGGTGCGGGAGGAGCGCGTGTACCCCGTGCGCTCCGTCGCTCGCAACAACAGCTGTGGCGGTGCGGGGGGAGCGCGTCCTGGTGCGCGCATGCCTCGTAGCTACCCGTGCCGCTGCGTCGCGCTCAACAGTAACGGCGCAGGGCGTGTACACGTGATAACGGGCGTGGTGGGTGCGTGGAAAGTTCGCGCGCTTGTGTACGGAAGTGTGCCCATGCGCGTCCTTCCCCCGTAATCCTCTCCCTCGAACGCGCGTGGTGTGTATATAGGCGGCGGAGGTTCGCGTTCATCTTTCCGTAGGGGAACCGCCCAAGAAGAAGAAGAACGAGAAGACAAAGCTGCGAAGAGGAGGGCGTGCACATTGCTCTCAGCCGGTGCACCAATGTCAACAACCTTTACCTCACCAAAGCTGACGGAGACTACCGATTCTACCACGGAGACTACCGATTCTACCACAGAGACAACATCGACAAGAACATGATGGACAAGTTTCGGCGCCTCGAGAACCACCGCCTACTCACCGTAACACAACAGCAATTGCGTGGCTTTGCCACCGGTGTGGACCCGGACGCGGAATTCCCTCTGGCGCTAGTAAAAACCAGATCACTCAACATAACGGCTACACAATGGAACCACACAGAACCGCCACGATGCTTCGCATCATCATCAGGGTTCCCCACGGGAAGATGGTGTAATTTTTTTTTGAAAATGGGTCTGTTGCGCGCAGATGGCAAGGTACCGGAGTTTAAAAAAAATACAGAAATATACAATGAACGACACGAAATTCAGTTATTACAGGAAATACAGGAAGAAAGAAAGAAAAGACAGAGAGAGATATATAGAAAGGAGACTTCTCTATTTTTCTTTCTTTTCTTTTTTTTAACCTGCATTTGGCGTTCGTGATTTGATATGGCCTCCGCCCTCTTCCCATATTGACACCACATTATAAGACGGCTTCTATTTTCCTACGATAAAAATGTATTCGCAGCAATGTATTTCTGCTAGAGATGAAGCCGATATTACGGGATTGTCGTAAGCTGTGTCTGGATCAGGTGGCTTTCCGTCATCGAGGGTTGCCCCGTGAAGCACGTTCAGCCTTGTAGGGAGTATCATTCAAAGAGTAAATCGAAGTCATCTTTTGTTGAAAATATGCCGAAAATATTTATATGACAGATAGCCGCCAAAATGGATCCAACATTACTCAGAGTTTTAGTTATTTCCCAAATTGCAGTTCACTAAAGAAGTCGCAAATATTGTAGAATTGTCACGTGCTGATTACATGGATTTCTACGGGCGGTAAAAAGACAGCCCCTTGCTTTTCCACTTGAGTAAAGCTCGTTCTTCAAATTTCATTACAGGCAGTGATCGAGAAAAATTCTCATTCGCGAAAAAAAACAAACGTGTGTTTCTTGGACCACGACGGGGTCAAAGCATAATGCCATTTACATTAAAGATCGGCACAGGAGCTATCTGCATGAACCTTATTACAAAATGGAAATGCGGGGCTTGTTTCGCACCGGTAACAATTTGTTCATTTTAAACCTTAAGAAAGCTGTGAAAAAGAATTTGTTTAGCTTGTACCACTCGGAGAGTTTACCGAAGAACCAGATTTCTAAAAGCGTAGGAAAACGTTTTACATAAAACAATTTTACATAACCTTTTTACTCTCTCCACCTACATTGCTGGGCTTGGCATAGCAACATTGCGCAATATCGTTTTTGGGATTTCCTGCTACGTCTAATATAAATAAAGCGCAAATTGCTTGTGTTCTGTGCCTGAAGATTTATACTTCGCTATGTTTGGGATCCGAGCGTATGCAACTAGTGTCATAAACAAATTTTAGGCAAGTTTTGACTCGGTAAGGAACAGCAGCTGTGTTATGGCGATTGTCACCAGGGCAAGGCTATTTTTCTCATAATTCACGGGAACATTTTTAGTGGCATGTATTCCATCAATCGGCGTGATTTCCGGGCAGTACAGTTGCTTTATCCATGCGGAAAACCTACTCATTTCTGATGTAATTTTTTATGAAATGAAAAAGAGGCTTTTGTAATTTTGCTCCCACTAGCTATGGATGTCATTATAGCAAGCACTGCAATCACGCGAATATATGTTTCTCTGCAAGGTGTCCACTTCGTGGCGAGAAGGGCAGTTTTTTCGTCTGATCGATTCGCAGGGCTTGTCGGGAAGCCTCCTCGAATATGCCGTTTAAAGAAAACTTAAGTTAGTACGTCAAAATTGATGTATAAAATGAAATGAATTGGTCAGCAGGCGCTAACGCCAAAAAAATACAGAATTATGTAGAGGAAATTTCCATAACTGTGAACATGTCGTTTGTGGTGAATTTGAATTTGTCCAACGATTGTTCAAACTTTTACATAAATGGAGTGTGGTAGCTTCGTCTGTAAAGACGGTTATAGTTACTGAATATAGATTTTAATCATGCATCATATCTACATAAATAATATTCAGTTTGCTGAAAGGAATTATTCTGGACGGGATGGCCTTTCCAGTATCAGTGCTTAGATGTTAACGTCTTCACAGTTTTTGTGACAATCCAACAGCATAAAATTTTATTAGCCTGAAATGACGCAGTTGGTTTTTTTTTCTGATGGCCTTTTCCAAATATACAAATTTTCATATCTTGATTCTAGGCATGTATTTTAAAAACAGCCTTGCAGTTATACAAACTTATCGAAAGCAAAAGGTCCCTTTTATATACTCCCGATATTTTCTGTTGTGAAAGCTGTTCGTTTCGTTATGGCGATCGGTTTAACCATATGTGGAAGGTGCTCCTAAAAGGTAGCGTGTTACTTCAGGGGCTGTGTCCGTAACGCTGTAGTTTTATGCAAGTTTAGATAGGTTAAAACAGGTTAAAACGATTCTTTTGATAGATAGAACAATTGATTTACACGCCACACGTATTTCCAACAGTGATGTCGAAACAGAACGCTCTTAGGAAGGAATTCGGGTTTTTGCAAAAAAAGTGCAAAACAGTAACTCTACCTAATTTCAGAACCCTTAGGGAACTATGATGAGACTGCAGGACTGTCTATAATTTAGCGGCATTGAAATGTAAACAAACATGTCCCAAAACTACTGCTGGTGTATCTTTGATTTTTCTTTCGTTTCTATTTAAAAGTACAGTGATTTGAATTAGTGAAACCTATGTTTGTATTGTGCATTTTAGACAACTAATTAATAAACCATACGGTGACCGTGTATGTCCACTTTCTGGATAGCAGAAAAAACTAAACTACGCTGTAATTGATTGCTGGAGCAATTCTTCAGTTATATATATATATATATATATATATATATATATATAATATATATATATATATATATATATATACAGAAGATAGGCAGCAGTCTACAACGCCAAAGGAGCCTCCTTTGGCGTTGTAGACTGCTGCCCTATCTTTCTGTATTTTCCTCAACGAGCCCCTCATTTCCTTACATATATATATATATAATATATATATATAATATATTATATATATATATATATATATATATATATATATTATATATATATATAGTACCGTATTCAACTATGATTTTGCGATCTAATTGAAATAAAAGTATTTTCGTGCGTAGTTTCAATGGAGTGACGGGTATTTTTTATGAAGCACGTTGTTACAATCGTAGCTGACATATTTGCCGGAATGGAGTATATGTGCTTTCTGTAGAGGTGTCTACCTTAATTGCATTTCCTTTTACATCGTTCACTGTCATGTTTGCCTTAGACGCTACTTTGGCCATCGTTTTCGTAAAAGTGCACCAATTAGCAGGCAGCAATTTTGTATCTCGTTTTTTGTATGGAGAACAAGATTTGTCTCACCATGCTGCTGGTGATGAGCGGTTATTGTCCCATCAAGTGTTCAAAGGCGAGCACATGTGTACAGGGTGCTTGAATGTTCATTAGCTAATTAACCATGATTGAGTGCGATTCGGTTGAACGCACGATCGAGGGTGTCTGCATGAAAAGGTGAGTTGAAACCGAGCGGAAAGAGGGTACAGTAGTCACAGTACCTGCGAGTCATAAGTGACCAGGGTGTCGAACCGGAACCGAAGCGGAAACCTGAACTGAACCCGAATTTTCACCCGGAACCGGAACGAATTGAAGGAACCGTTCCAAACCGGTTCCGGAGCTTCAAAACTGTTTTTTCTAGTTTTTGATTATGGTGCCCCACCTTGTGTTCGAAGATATTTTTTACCACTCGCCAGAGAACACCACAAAATATTTTGCAAAGTCTGCAGTACCACAATACCCCACCAGGTTCTCGGCTTATTATTACCATCATTTAACGTAAAGTTGACCGTATATGCTATCAGTTTGCTTTAGATACTGCTTATCTCCCTCAGTTTGCTTTTTCATTCAAAGTTAAGCTATCACGTATATTCCCAAGCAGCACATCATGGATTGTTCCTCATGATTTCTATCGGCATGGTGTTGATTATTGTCTAAACTTGTTAATATCTTGTTCATTTGAGTGCATCCATGCCCCCTTGTGAAGCATCCAGGGACATTATCAACAATGAATCCATATCTTCCACTCATTTAGTTGAATAGGGCAGTTATATAAAAACAAGCGATGAGACACAAACACTCCCAGTTCTCCAAGTCATCGGTACGTTTTCTTGTAGAGTGCCGTTGTGTACTTTCCTGCTCTCAGAGAGCATGGGAACTGAAACAAAACTGGGGGGCTTTTTAATTTCTGCTTTCAAAGTAGATGTGACCAAATTTCTGTTATATCTTGAATCTTCTCAACCTTAAAGTTAGGGTAGCATGAAAAAAAGTCGAATAATGCGGATTAGCAGGTAGACTGGAGTGGATATGCGAGATGAGTGGATGAGCTAATGTGATTTAGTAGGATTAGTGTGTTAATTAATTTGGATTAGAGGAATTAGAGGGGTCGGTTAAGGTAGGACGATAGGCTCGTACCAACCACGATACCTTTGGGGTCCTTGGCATTTGGAAAATATTGCTGTGGTCTCCTCGACAAATCAGGAAATTTAGTTTCAGCGAAATAGCCGGAAAGTTAGTGACGACCACCTGAATGCTATAAATGCCTTTCGTTATGCGCGTTTTTGCGCTGTTACGTTGTTTCTGGTGTAAGAGTGACATCTAGCAACTGAAGTTAGTAAATAAATATCTAACGCATATTTTATACTCATCTAAGGGTTTTCAAAAACAAATATAGCGGGTGTTACGATAATTAAAACATTTTTAAAAAATTTCATGAGCGATCCGCTGCTCGGTGGCACTACAACTTAACACAAAGGTCGCATTTTTGTAGTATATTTGTTTGACACCGGGAACAACGAGCCGCTTGCCTGCTTATTGTGAAAATAAGTAAAAACGATTTTCGCCTACGGGAAAATCGCAGCCGAGGAAGATGGCGGTCTCAGGGTCCCAAGCTGTGTGGACTGCCTGGGACCCTGAGACAGCTAGTGTGTGGCTGCAACAAATCTACCCTAGACCCCACCCCCTTAAAACCTCCACCTTTCTACGGACATTTGGGAGAGACCCTTGGCCAGCTCAAGCCTTGACGATCAGCTCCACCTGATCGAAAGGGCTGTCGACTCGGCACGAGCTCAAGGCGTCCTTGAGTACGCCTCTCTGAAACTTTTCCTCCATTGAATTGAAGTTCATTCTCTCCCTCTCTCTCTCTCTACAAGCGGCCATTACCACTGCTTGCGACCTCACCACGTTACTATGTTTCCTAGAACCCAATCGCTGCCACCTGATGTCGAAGTGTCATTAGCAAGTTGTAATCGCTGCTCAGTGAGCCCTTAGCCTTCCTTCTAACCAGCACGTTAGCAGATGGAAAGTGTGGAGAATGACATCTGTTTAAACACCACCTGCAACGGTTTACAGTGGAGGCTGACGCCGACGCGGGACAGTTTTCGAGTTCTAGCATTGCTAATGATCTCGTGTTAAAGATAAAACGCCATTGAAACCACGGGTAAGTAAAAAGCATTACAGACCAACCAATTAATTTTAAATGTGAAATTTTCCCTCGCCGTGCGAAAATACGTGCGCGTGCGCGCGTGCATGCGTCGACATCTGATGTTAATAAAATAGACTGCGGGCGTACAGCCTCTCTGCTTCCCAGATAAGTTTCTCGCCCAAAAACAGGCTTGCCGCTTGCCAGTAAACTACCTGTCTGCCTGTCTGCCGGCCGGCGAGAAGATTCCTGCGAGGTTTCGGAATTTGGAGACGAGGGGCGACCTGGCGGGGGGGGGGAGGGAGGGGTGGAAGGGCGCGAAGCCGGTCCACGGAAACACTCTAGGGTACCAAAAAACGATGGTGGACGGACAGGTCGTCTGCTTAGTGGACGGACGGGGCGATGGACATCCTGCAGGGTAGCTGTCCGGAAGGTTCTGGCGAGGGTGCCACACCAAGGAAGATTAGAGGAGGAGGAGTCGGAGGCACCGGGGCGCTTCCAACTGATCAGGAGGCTACACGCTTGCCTTCAAGGGGACTAAGGTAAATATACATCATTTGCAGACGAGGCCTGGCCCGGCACTCGTCGGCGAGGGGAGTGGATCACGAGGCAGTACAGCGACGGCTACGTACAGCGACGTTTTGGAGCGCAGCTTTTAAACACCCGCTTCTGTAGTTTCGCCTACTCCCTTAGCGTCGCCCTCGTTGTAACCGAGAGGACGAAAACGCCACCGACGATAGCGTAAGCCGGAAAGTGGAGGTTGAAAGTACGGTGAAAGTGTGAGGGGAAGGGACATGCTCGCCGGTGGCGACGCGCAACGAGATAACGGCAGAGTATAGCGTGCGCAGTCCTGCGTTCGCTGATGACGCGATAGGCGTCCTGAGACGCAGCAGCTATGCGCCGTCTCCGAGGAAGCTGCAGTTCGCGCCGCACCCAAATTTCGCATTAGCGAATATCGTAATTGTCAGCCATTTTTTTTTGTTTCCTCAAGAAAACTTCAGGATATGAAACTCTCGGTTTCTGAGCCAAGAATAAAGTTCAAATAAGTTGTACAAATGAATGAAACCGTACCAATAGAAACAGACTTGCGGCCATAAAGACTACTGATTTCCCCTACACACGTATATGCAGCCTTAAGTGCCCCAGTGAACCCTTTATTTAGTTTCAGTTAGTGTTTTAATCGATGACCTACCAAAGAAAACATTTTGTAGTTGATTGTACAGTTAACAGGACCCTTGAACACTTTTTCGAAACGTTTTCAGTCTTTACGTCGCTTCTGCAAGCGCTGAGAAATCTATCGCCATTGCAACCATGGGCGGCACTGCGTGATTTGCACTTCGCAGCGGATACGCCTTCGTTTCTGCTTTGATTTTGCGACCTTCTTTTTAAATTGGCTATCAAGTGCGTTCTTTGCTGTTTTTTAGGGAAAGCCGGCAAATAGCCGCTACACCACTGTAATCACGCAATTAGAGCGGCCGAAGAATGCCAAGACTGGGAAGAAGAGATAAAAATTTTAGGAAGTTTTTAAGTTCTGTGATGGGCATAGAGCAGTAATTTTTGGCTGAGGTACTTCGCGACCACGTTATATCAGTAGAGAATGTTTTGGTGGTCTACTGTCTGCAAGTATTCAAGATTCAGAAAAAAGTTGACAAAAGTGTTTAGGGTCTCTTTGTGTTGGCCAAAGCACAACATTTCCACAAACAAATTTATATTGTGACTTCATTTTTATACCGACGTCCCAGAGAAATGAAAACAAAGCACAAAAAATAGCAAAAAAACTTATGCCTTCCTTTCCCCGAACCCGTTTGAACCCGTTTGAACCGGTTCGAGCCGGTTCGAACCGGAACGGAATGGTGCTCCGAAACCGAACCCGAACCGAACCCGAAAAAATACCGGTTCGACACCCTGTAAGTGACCATAAACCACAGCGTTACCTCCTACTTATGGCAGACTGGCGGTGTCTACAGCACGCGTTTGGCGTACTGTTGCGTGGGAGCCAACAATCGACTTCCCTGAGCTTCGATGAAAGATGAGGTGAGAAATCCAGGAAACACAATAATAGACGCGGCATTAGGATTACCTGAACAAAATTTGTTAACCGTAAAAATAACTCAGCTCAGAAGTCGAACTGCGTAATGAGATACATCCCTCGAACTGGCTAATAAATACTCAGTCAGTAAACGCATCGATTGCCATTGATTTGAGATGTAATAAATGAGAGGCAATAAAGCAGCGCGCAAAGGAAAAAACAAAATAAAGGGGTACAAAACACGCACTTTGTCGTCTCGTTCATTGGCGCGCTGTCTTATTTCCTTAGTCGTGCAACGATAATATACCAATCCGTCACTTTTAGCGTTCCCACAAACCAGAAGCCTAACTTTATTGCGTACATTTCTGCTAATTTCGGAAAGTTAGCATTCCTTGATTTTAGCTATTTTATAAATAACGCCAATGCAGGAAGCTTCCCGCTAGCACTAACAAACTGCTAAAATGATGACTTCCCCGGGCGAAGTTCGAGGGTTTCTTCTTTCATTTCAACATTTCCACAAATGGTTACAGCGTGAGTAAGGGAGTTCGGGGTCTGCGGTGTCGCCAGTGCCTTCACCTCGATTACATAGACTCCCCATGCGAAGCAGTGTGTTTAACAATATTTTTATTTTGAAACCACAACTGTGAAGGAGGAAGCAGTGTTATGAATTTTTGTTTGCATTGGGTTTTTATGGTACGTTAACACTGCGGAACACTTTTTTTTTTCATTCGCTGATAATTAGCTCATCGTATCGGTTGCGGAAAGGTTCGTCAGAATTTAAACGGTTGGCGAAGTGGTTCGGCAGGTGATTTAGCCGAACAGTGAACAAAGTAAAATTGACTTATTAGAAACCAAAGCATCACCGAAGCGGTATTTTGTTGGTGTTATAAATTGCTAGATGTAGAATTTTTTTATATCTCCTTAAAGTCGGCCAACGTTTTGTTTAATAGTTCCGTCCCTATCAACAGTTATTGCAGACAATTACATCAAGACAACGCAAAATGAGACCTCCCATTAGCGGGCGGCACAAAAACACGCAAAATGAAGAAAATTAAATACTTCAGTAATGCGGTGTAGGACAAGAACATACAAGAGACACTTATTTAAATTTAAACAAAACCCTTTGCAAAATAACGTTACTTGAATAAAGAATAAATGCTGCTCACCTTCACGGCATACAACGAAAACTGCATGAACCATCACTAGCACTATGATAGTAATTTGCATTTCTCGTGAATATTTTAAACATTTGTTATTTAACCCCTTAAGCTTCGATACCGTTGCTGTTGTTTACCGAACGTTTTTAGAACTTGCAATGCCCTCTTGTGACACAACGCAGCTGGTATCTTCGGATGAATAGGCATTGTGCGTTGGACTTTTTTGAACAACTGTCAGTGACGCTTGCCTTCAAAGTTGTATTTTAGCTTGACAGTGTTTTTGTTTTAATATAAAGCGTGTTTTAGTTTAGGTATTCGTTTTATTTTAATTGCAGTTATTTTATTTGTATTTTAGTTTATCATGCCTCATTGATGATAAGGAGACAAATCAAACACATTCTTACCCGATGCAGCGCACCTGGGCAGTACACGGAAACCTACGATCAAACGCGATTTTGTGGCGCCAGAGGCGTCTTTTCCAGTGTTTAGTTTTCGGTGAGATGTTTCAGTAGCACCACCTGGCTTCTTACTGCAGTTTGCAGACTGTTGCCGCCGTCGTCTGCTTCCCCGGATTGTGACCCGCAGCCGTGCATCTGTTATAAATCACTCGTTTTGATTCCCCAGTAACTTAAAATGCTTATTTCCAGTACTTCGGGTATTTTACCAGCATCTAACACCTCTATGTTCCTTCAAGCCGTATCCCGCAGAAGTTTGCAACTCACGAAGAACGAGAATTCAACTGTCTTAACACTATCAGTAAGAGGATCGTGTTCAACTGTTCCTTTCTAAATTATTTGAGAGATCCCTGGCTCAGAGCTCCTCTGTAAGTATTCGAAAATACTGCCCTTTCTTAAACTACTTTTGAAATGCTTTTATGAAGACGCAACAGGGCTATAGACCATATAGCTCTGCTATTATTATCATCAAATAGAGTTTTCCCCACTGATCGTTCTCAATACGTGCACCTAAAGCTGCACGCACAGCAAAAAATTGAACGGTTGGCTTCTATTTCTTTCTTTCTTCTTCGCTTCCATCAGATGAATGTTTATATCTGTGATCAAGGCGATAATTTTTCTGCACCTTCACAAACATCTTAGTAGAGAGTTCAGATATATTTGCGAGGCTCACAAAGTTCGTGCGGTTATTTTATTCAAGCTGCACGGAAGAAATTCCGTTCTTCACAAACAGACGGGCAAAGGTGGCCCTATGAGCTGTATAAAAACGGGTGCCATAATGATGCCACGCTCTTGATGCCCGACGATTAGTTGTAGATACGGTGAACATTTCGCAATTCAGGCACAAATTCAAGACTTTAAACAAAACTTAGCCAGCTTTTTGGTGATTACTGAGTATATTTACTACATATTGTATGCTTTTTATTAGTTTTTTTCAGTGCATTCATGTTTGATGAAAAAAAATGAAATATAAAATAAAACGTAATGTGGGTTGAGGCCCCCAAACAGTTCTTGTATTTTGTGAGGAGCGTCACTCATGTGGGAGTAATTTACAAAACTTACTTTAGCACACCGTGGCGCCGTCTGCTGTGTCAGTTCGACGCTTGCGGAAACAAGCTTATCCATTCTCGTGCTGCAGCCCGCACAGTGTAATCGATGATACGAATCAAACCGCCGCAGCCTATCTTCGATACTATTCACTACATTCCCCAGAGTGCCTGTGCCGATTTTAACTCGCCGTAAGCAGGTCATGTCATGTCACATGAGACGTTGCTGGGCATATCGGAATCTATTTAGTATATGTGATTCGTAAATGTAAAACAAAACAAAGAAAAACCGTCCGGAGTATTTTACGATGGCTAGCGTATGACTAGGTTATTTTTTACGTGTGCGTTTACACTCTCAGTGAAAACTGTTTTGTTTGGGTTAGAGATGAACTAACGCCAAGTAATAATAATAATGATAATTTTATTTGCACCAGGGTTTTCTAGAGGAGGATAGGCGAAGCAGACGGGTGTGGGGTTTCGATGGACGCATGCTCCTTCGATCACTGAAACGTGCCATCCGAAAGTTTTGAGGATAAGATATAGTACACCGATATGCACTCCTCTTAATGATTTGCATGGCACAGTTACGATGCTCGATGGATCAGCGAAGTTACTTTTCTCTATGCTTCCACTCCTATATGGCTGAAGTATATGCCTGCACAGGGAAGGAGCCGCAGAAGTTAACTTCATTCATGCGAGCCTTAGGTGCTGATGCCTCGGCACTATTATCGTGGATTGGGTGAGCTGGGTGGGAGGGGTTAGAATGTATTCTGTCCTTACATGCGCGCCTTCGCGAATGAAGGGAAACGGCAGCTTCGCGAATACAAAACAGACTGGAAATGAGAAGTGCACCACCAGAACACCGCGGTTATAAAAAAAGAAGCGGCAATATTACAAGCAGGAACAACGACAAAATTGGCAAACGAAGGATGCTGCATGCTCGTTAATGCCCCTAAAGAATATCTGGGTGTTATTTCGTATTTCACTGAAATCAGCTTACTCAATACAAGAATAGATTTGAATGTTTCGGCTACAGCCGGTCTCAAACTGAAATATTACTCATTTTCTCTGTACGTAATGTACATAGTGTACACAAGTTTTATTTGCCTGAAGTGGAGCTACCCCTTGCTGGCAAGCTTTTGTGCGAAATTGACTCGTAGAACTGCATTTGTTTTGTTCATTTGCTGCTCCTTTCTGCTGCCCTGTTTGTGCCGGTTTATTTCGTTCTTCTGCTCTTCTCTAGTGTAAAAGGTTCTTAATCTTCTTATTGGTGTTCTTTAAAAATGTTTTTTTGGCTTCCAGTCCTGTCTCTTTATTGCATCTAAACCTGCCATAGCTTTGCTGCAGCAAGTCAGTTCCCAAAATATTTCCCTTTTTCTTAATTGTAAGATAAGGGGACATGGATTAAAGGGAGAAGAGAGCTGCAATGACACTAATAAACACATGCACCCCTTTCTTGGTGTTTGGAAATACTGAAAGCTATAGTTACAACCAAGCCAGAATGGGAGTGCGAGTTTTGCATGATACCCTACTAAGCTTGGGTTTGCTTTTGTTGAGATGTTATTAAGTTGCCATGGAATACATAACTGCGAGTTGGAGAAAGCCGCAACAGTGACATATGGCTTTTGTGACGTCCCCAAATCCTGAAACCAATACCCAATGTCCTAAGCTTACCTAAAAAGGGGAAAAATCTCTTGAGTTAGTTTCTTGATAGAAATAACCTAGGTATATTTGGCATAGTATTTTATGGCTATCACATATAGGCTGACATAGAAGTCGCACTAACGGTCACTACCTAAAAGGATTTCAATTTGGTGTAAAAAGATGATACATATGCTGCAGCGGCTTTGCATACAGGCAGCTACACTATCTGAAAAGTATGATTGTTCAGCATAAAGTGCAGTAACATTTACGATTTCCATTTACGCGCATTTCTTAGTAACATTGTCCACTCCAAACTTCTATTTGCAGGGAAAGCACGCTCTTCTAAACTACACCTGAACAGATCGCGAACCCACAATCAGCTGACGCTTTCAGTGGGGGGGGGGGGGATCGGCAGAGAGTGGGGAGTGTGTAAAATTAAACATACAGTGGTAGAGACCCGACAACAAATAATTTACTTCACAAGACTAGCGGGGGAGAACAACCGAAAAATTTTACCACACCCAAAGAAATGTATACAGAAGCAGCGCATGCAGGAACGCGGGAGAAGCAATACGGAACAAAAGTAGGAGGAAAAAATTGCCGCGTGTCGGCTTCACTTCGTTGCAGATGTCGTCAAAACACGATCGTCGTCTTGCGCCCCTGCCAAGTAAATGCCTCCCTCTCTTTTCCACCCACCTCTTCTGCTGTTCCTCTCCCGACTCGCTCCTCCCAAGATAAACAAGCGAGAGGTTTTCTCAAGTCAATTTATATTTACCGCGTTCCACGGCTCCGGGCGGGCTTCCTCGATGTCGTACGCGTAGACGCTACCGCACTGTGCGGACGCCCATGAATCTATGCAACATCCTAAAAGGTTTATAGATCCACGTTACGTTCCAAGCGGAACGTGGAAACAATCTAGTGGAATCTATCATTACTAATGGCGTGTGATTTCATAAAATGCCACCAGGAGCTATAGTGGCGCTAGGAAAATGTGCGACGGAGCAAATGTTTTCTACAGTGGTTTTAGTATTTCACAAACTCAAGCATCCATTAATTTTTACTGCAAAGAACACTGCAAATATCGCATATTTATTCATTTGCTGCTTCATGTTTGGGTAATTTCTGCTCTTTTACAAAAATGTTCACAAGTAGGAATACTGTCACCAGACCTAAACGTGTACATTTGGCTATGCGTATATAAAACTATTGCGCAGCTTGTGTTTCACTTTGGGCGGGTGGCTGAATCAAGCCAAAGACAGACTGACAGACAAACAGACAGGCAGATAGACCGACAGACAGACAGCGACAGACAGACAGACAGACAGACAGACAACAGACAGACAGACAGACAGACAGACAGACAGACAGACAGACAGACAGACAGACAGACAGACAGACAGACAGACAGACAGACAGAGAGACAGACAGACAGAAAGGCCAAAATGTTTGCGTTTAAGTAGCCCAAGAAAGACTATCGTCTTTAGAAAGCAATCACGAGGGATTGATTTGTTTTTACAGACAGAAGGAAACGAAATCGGCAGGGGTAGTGTTCAGCTTTTATGGGAGCTCACCTGCATTCAAACCAGTTCGTAGACCACTTTATCGGGTGAAATAGGATAGGATAGATAAACGAAATGATTAGCAAGGTGAAGAAAGAGTACAGAAGAGTAGTTCCACCGTGGTCGATTCCGTCGCAGACAACACACCACGAACACTGTTGAATGGCGTCATGTTGCGTCCGGGAGACGAGAAGCTACGGCGGGAACGGTGAAACTGTAGGAGAGCTTGCTGACACGAGGATCGAAGTCTGCGGTGGTGCCTACAACGTCGGAGGTCCCTGAATTGGAGTGTTCACAGATCGACGGGTACCGGGGAGCGGCAGCTGGAACTGGACTGCCCACACAAGCAGAGCGAAAGCCGGGCGACATCCAAATCCAGGGCGATGGCCCGCGTGGGTGACGGGCCGCTGAAACGAAGTCCCTGCGAAACAGAGGAGCGCGAAATACCACGCCCGCTCAATGCCGAAGCGACGACCTACCTCCCCTGACGCATCCGTAAAAGTTGCTTCTCCGAGCGTCCGAACTATGTTCTACCCTACGTACTACTTTTCTAAATTGCGGAGAATTCATAACTTCATCTAACACGCTAGCATGAAACAAATGTTGGCTACCTACCACAGGAAGAACTTCACACAACGTTTTTACACAGGAAAGTTGTCCCTGAGCATTTTCTGCAATTGAGGGTGCCAGGATTAAATTTGTTGGTTGCTAAGTTAATACCCACTACTACCACCAACTTTCGTAGACAAGACGACTACGGGGAAACGCTGTAAGGGTGGCATCTTGGCTGGGCGCGGATTTAGCACGGTGAATTGCACGGGCAGGCAGGGCAGATTTTCCTCTGCCCCGCCTCTACGTTCTCTATGTTCTCTATGTTCTCAAACTTTCTTTTCTTATGGCTGCGTGCAAGAACGTTCATATCCCCAGAGTGCGTTATTTATTCACATGCAAATAGAATGAGAGGCTTTGTGCTGCGCTGGCAGAAAACGACGCCGACAACGTCGTCATGAGTACACGAAGGCCGGTTTTGTGCCCCGAATTTTCTATCGTACCCATCGTTACATAACTAAATGTCTCTCAATCGGAACGTGGTTATGACATGGTTACGGTGTGTAAAGTATGATATACCCGCTAAAAATACACAATAAAAAGTATACTTCGCGTTTTCAAGTAAAAAAAAAAATAATTTAAACAGATGAATTTGTCCGAGCAGCACTTCATTGCTTTCCTACCCCTTAAGGCGTAAAAAGAACAAATTCTGGCCTACTTGGGATAGCGTCTATGAATTAAAAAGATACGCTTGTTCTTCCGTCCTGCACTCAGGTACCCGCCCACTAACCAGCTAGATTTTAAAGTTTTAATGAAGTTTACTCCTTCTCCTCTTCCGTCTCTTCGTCCTCTTGAGTTCAGTTTTACTATAGCAGATATCTGATTTTTGCGAGAATAAGGACGTAGAAAATGTGCTGTAACTTGTTCTCAAAATATGAAGAAACTTTAATTTTACTGTACTGTACTGTACTTTATTATTACTATTCATACAACGCGTGCATGCGTGCGGCCGTATGTTTTGCGTGTGTGTGCGCGCGTGCGTGTGCATGCGTGCATTCTTGCGTGCATGTGCGTGTGTGCGTGTGTGCGTGTGCGAGTGTGAGCGCGTGCGTGTGTGTGTGCGTGTGCGTGTTTGTGTGTTCGTGTGCGTGTGTGTAATGCAGCAGAATATTATTGGGTTGGCGAATCTGCAGAAGTGGTTTAAACCGACTGACACTAGCTCCCGCCGTACTGACTTTTTATAAAGACAGAAAAGTGGTAATGAAAAATGGGTGTGTCAATGCTTTGTTTTTATGATTTGGTTTACACCCACAAATATTCCACTAGGTCCAAACCACGATTACTTTGTGGACGAAGTGGTTACGGCGCCGTGCAATGTGTACTAACAAAGCCTCCTTGCTTGAAAGGACGTTATTGATATTGTGCTGAATTGCGAACGCTTTGATAAAAAAAACTCGATAGTGGTCAGAAGAGTGGTATAAAACAAACAAGGGCCTATAAACACAGTAAGTTATTTCGACCTAATCTAAATATTTGGGGGTCCATAGTGCACGTCGGCATACTTTTAGGCCACGGCGAAGAAAATTCATGTGAAGCAATACCGTGGAGCGCTCGTCAGGGTTGCAGAAACTGTTTTGCCGCCTTGTTACGTACTATTACCGGTAATCGTAATGCCTTGTGACAAAACCGGCAACCCGAAAGGCCTAGAAAATGTTTTCGTCTTGCATTTTCGCTAGTTTTCGTTATCCGCAAGTTGCTCTTCTTTGTTCGAAAGCTTGCTCGATTGAGAAGGTGACGCCGAAATCCAACTTCGCGCTCTTCGCGCAGGACCGACTGAACAAGGAATAGGGCGACGCCAAAAATGTTTCGTCCGGAGCGGTATCAAAACTGTACTTTAAATCAGTCCTTCAACTAGTGCAGGCGGTTTCAAGTCTTTTATTAAAACAAAAGATTACTACACGCATGATCTGGTGAAGGTAAGTATCAAAAGTCCACAGAGCGCACAGAAATAGCAGGGACAGCCATACTGAGTGAAGGAGAGGACAAACGCGAGAATCGATGAGCCGACGCCACGGCTACGCGATTCGCAGCGCCGCCCATGGTCGCGCTTTCCGCCAATAGAGGTGCAATAATTTTCAGAGGTGGCGTTATTGTGATCGTGTGGCGCGCACCGTGAACTAACCTGTGAGTGGGAACGGCAGCGGCATGATGTGCAGACTCCAGAGTATCCCCTCCTTCATTTTTCAGGTTGCCGCCAGTCTGGGCAACCATTATCTGAACTTGAATGCCCCTTCCTGAAGACACGATTGCAACTCGCACTCCAAGCTGCATGACGAACCCTAGCACAGGTGCAGGTGCACCAAATCATCGAATTTCTGGGGCATGCCCGCTGCCACGTGGTGCTCTCCGCAGGTTAGTGCATGATCAGCTAGCCATATCGTTCATGACGTGCCACAGCAGCGGCACGTACATGGAGGCAAACGGACACAAAACCATCCCCGACGTCGCTCCCATTTAGTGGATTCTGCGCATCTGGCAGCGGCATGATGTTCAGACACTGAATTTTCCTGTGCGTCATTTTTTCAGATAGGGAATCTGCGCGGGAATGAATGCTATGGAATTGACGACCATTTTTTACTGCTTCTTCCGGACACTGTCTGCGAATGGGTTTTGTGTTATCGGTAGTGTAAAACTTTCCGCAAATTTTTGTTGCATTTGTCGCGTGACGTTTACACCAATTCCATCCCTACATCCACAACTGAACCGATGTTACTAAACATCCTAGCAGGACAAACACGCATTAGCGAGTAAATTTTAGCCATCACTATAAGGGTGACAGCGTTCGAAGCACGCCTAACCAAATTGGAATCGGCTGTCACTGAAATTAATCACATTCTGAAACGCGTACGGGAACTAGAGATTAAAATGAATAATCTAAGCGAAGCAGCACACACGTTTGATTGAAAAACAATTTCTTAGAAATTCGATCAAGACGGATTTACCTTGCAATTCATGGTTCTTGGAGCAACATGAGGAGGAAACCGAGAAGCCACTTTATTCAGTCGCTGACAGTATATCAACAACACTCGATATTGAACGCGACATCGAACGGTGCGATCGCCTGGGAAAGCATCGAAGCGCAAACAAAGAATACTTTTTATCAAACGTCTTGATTTTACAACCAAGCCCGAAATCGTAAGCAAGGCAAGTCAGATAAAAGGAATGAATATTTTTATTAAAATAGGCCTTTCTGTCAGGCTGAGGAAAATCCACAAGGATATATTACAACATTCTACTAAGTTAAGTAGCCGAAAAAGTGCGCCTAGAGTGCTATCAGTAGATAAGTGACAGTTTCGGGTATGTTTGAGACTACGTCAACAAATAATTTTTTAACATATTATTAGTCCTCTTGTACACAGCAATGAATGACTGTTCCGCAAACAACATGAATTAGTGGGTTTGAATGTAATGCCACCTATTAGTGAAGAAGAATGTAGATTTAAATTTGGGTAACAAAACCTATGCCCCATAATAAAGTTTTGTCAATGAGCTATGGCTGAACCATACAAATTCTACCCTCTGGTTACTCTGTACTACAAAAACACAGAACGAAAATCCGCAGTAGCGTTTCGCCCTCTTCCACAGATCATCCTTAAGTTCAAACCCGTTACCTGACCTTACCGAGTCAAAATCTTTAGTGTGCACAATCAGTAGTGGGGAGGGAGACAGGGATAACTGCATTAAGTGTAATATAACGACCTCCCAGCGCAAATCATGTTTCTTATGCTATTTGCGAATATATCTTGAAAAACCGTCTTCACTAATTAAAAATCAATTTGTGTGGTGCGTTCACTATACAATATGTTGACTGGAATTCACATTTACCAGCTGGTAGTTATAGGTCACTCGGTGAAGCTTTGATTAATCTTGTTGTGTCCGTTGATCTCACCCAAAAAGGCAAGTCTCCTAAACGTAAAAATGTATTTCAAACGTTTTATTCTTCAATGACACTGTGCAGCAGAACGTATTTGAATGTGAAACAGTGGGTGGTGCCTCTGACCACAAGGCAGTTCTTCTTAGCCTGAATGTTGCGTGTGAACATGAACTTCCGACGTAAACAACGGTTGTAGATCTTACACACGCGCACAAATACTCCGTTCTTCCTGTTATAGCATAATTTCCTGATGATTTATTGCAAAATAGCAACAAAAGTCATGTCGCCTTGTTATTTTAAAACTTTTATGAGATTGTTGAAGACTACATGCCAAACCACGTAAGGGAGAAGTGCACAACGAAACCCCCAACATACTTGCCTGAACAAAAAAAAGGTTATCCTTATTCAGTGCATCAAGCGACTTCGGAGGCATCGAAAAACTTTTGCCAACCACTTGAATTTTCTGCACTCTCTAAAACTGAGCTAAGAAAAAAATTGCATGCTGCCCGTAAGTTCAACCATGCAACTTCGTTAACGACGTATATGAACGACGACCCACCTAAATTCTGGGAAACGCCTAATTACTGCAGTCTCGGCATCTTCCTTACTTACTGTGAACGGAAAGCCCACTTCTGATTTTTTAACTACCTCAGAAGCCTTCAATGGTTTTTTTAAATTAGTCTTGAGTATTGATAATGGTAGAAATCGCGCTTTCGGCTTTGGCAGTGCATTGCCGGCCTTGCTTGAACTACGCATAGTTACACTACAGTTGTTGATAAAGTGCTGAATATGAACACAAAGAAACTGGAAAAGCTGAATAGAATGCTAGTTATTTAAATTTCATTTCAGTGTCATCACTTGAACTGGGAATTGTGCCACAGATATAAAAAGATGCGGAAGTTTTACTGATATAAAATATGTCAAAAGTAAGTAATTTAAACTTGTCGACTCATTTCGTTAATAAGCATGCCGTACAATTCTGGAGTGCGTTATTCACCAGCATGTAGCCCAAAATTTAACTGAAAACACCTCCTCTCCAAAATCGAGATTGGTTTCGCAGAGACGCTTCGGCACTCACGCAGTTATTCTAGTGTACCCGTGATATCGCTTCGACTTTAAATGACCGAGGAACTTGGACACCATTTGTATTAATACACGGAGGATTTTGATGCGGTTTGCCACAAAAAGAGTTTTCCTCAAGTAAAAAGAATTTTTGAACTGCCCTCGGTATTCGCTTGTTGTTTTGGCTCTCAGATTACCTAACTCTAAAACAGCAGTTTGTCATGTTTAACTGTCCAAAGCCGTCATCACTCTCTGTCACGTCGGCTGTGCCACTGGGACGGGCCTTTGGAAACTCCTATTCCAAATTTATTTGAACGATGTTGTAGATATTACCAAAACACACAAAAGAAACTCCGCATGTGTGCTGATTACTGCGGTCTCTATTCTTGTATCAGTTACCCCTGTGACGGAATAGAGTTAAAATAATGTGTTCTTTTCTTATGTTATGCTGCTGGAGCTCAACGTGGCAAAGGCACTTGACCTTGACAAAACGGTCTGCATGACATTCACAACAAGAAGTAACCACTATGTTTTTTGCATGGCCAGAAGATCAAGCATGTAACCTAATGAAGTACCTTGATGTCACATCCTCACGGTACCTAAATTGGCGAAAACATATAAACCTAGCCTCTTTCAAAGCGCTTCGTAATTTGGTCTCCAGGAGCGAACGTTAAATGATGGAACTCGTGAATAAAAAGTAATAGCATACAAATCCCTAATACGCTGATACGTTCTGTACTTGAAATACGCTTCCATGGTGTGGTCACCTCGTTGTGCTCCGGATGTAGCCCTACTGGAACGGGTTAAAAATGCAATAAGTTCCATATATCAACGTTATGATCCGCAGTGTACCCCTTCGTCACACGTTATTTGTATATCACTCAAAACTGCACGAGCTCAAACGTTACTTGGAAAAGTATGGGCGCCTTCCACAAAATAGTGAACAAGATAATTACCATTCACAAACCCAAAATATTTGCTAACTCCGTTGCATACACTCCCAGATCAACCCCCTAATGAAAAAGCCTGGATGTTTCTCTCTCAAAGCTGCCTACCGATTTTTGTCTTTTGAATCAAATATCGAACAGTGTTTTCTTTTAGTTTTGTCAGTATTCACTGTTTTAAACGTAATCCTGGAATCTCTGCATCTCTGAGACAGTGGTAATTGTAAGCAAAATGAATAATAAAAAATTGCTTATCATTAGGTATATCAAATAGGACTTAGACTACGCAAGCCTACAGAGTAGTATGCATCATTTATTTTCGTCGCCCTCTGAAATTATTTACCTCAGCGGGGAACACATGGGTTAGGGCACAGAAAAGCCATTGAAACTGATTGAAAAAGTTGCTGTGGTTTAAAAATAATGAGCAACGTTATCACATTCAAAAGTGCACAATGCAAACAGGGCTGTCTGAAAATATGACATTACACTACATTTCACATCCCGCTCTCTAGCCCTACAAACTGAGTGATTGGCTTGATCCGTTCGTTCGCGCTGGAGGACCAGCACTGACAGTTTATCCGGGACGCGAATATTTGAGAACCGAAAGGTGAGCCGCCACCGAAGCAGCCGTCAAACATATGCCAGGTCACGCGTTTGGCTAGCACTGAAGCGCACGCACATATGCCACAGTTCCGAGAGAAGCAAACCATAAGAAAGAAAGCCTCAGCTATCGCGCTTGGGGATGAAGGTCTCTCCCTACGGGAATTTTGTCCTTGAAAGCTGTAGCTTAGCACATGGGCCGTAATCACGAAAGCGGCGGGCGTGCTTTTCTAGCGACGCGGTATTTCCTTGAAGTCGCATGACAAATGGGGCTGGGCATCTGTTGGAGAGGCGGCAAGAACAAAAAACATTATGGTGGGTCCAGCAAAGGAGCACACCAACGAAGAGCCTGTGCTCCTTTTCACTGTTAACTGCACCTCTGTTTCCTGCATCTGCCCAAAAAGCGTGCATCGGCATTACAACACTTCCTTGCTTCCACACCACGCTAGTCGCTTTTGCGAATTGTTTCGCTTAAAATGTTGGCTTCCAAAACGACAAATATATAATTAAAAGTACTACAAACTACGTCCAAGCGACTTCATTTTTTATTTATTATTGACATGTACTTTAGAAGAACATATTTAATGAATACCGCGTCCCGAAGCCGCGAACATGGTTTTAGTTTTCCTATCTGACAAGCTATTAAGCATTTTTTTGTTTATAGCATATTATGTTCAAGCTCATGATTGTACTTTGCTTGTCGAGTACGGTATTTATGATTTGAAATTTGTCCCACGAGTTACTTAGCAAGGCAACGCCGTCCGCAAATGGGAGGTTTGTGAGGTATTCTCCATTAATCTTTACGCCCCGCGGTTCCCAATCAAAAGTGCCGAATACCTATTTTAATTATGCAGTGAATAGCATTAGAGCAATTGTGTCTCCTTGTCTGACACCCTTCCTTAAGGGTATTTTAGTGCTCTCTTTATGGGGGCGATGGTAGCTGTGGACTGCTTGTAAAAACCCTCTAGTATTCTTACAAAATGCTCGGCCCCACCCTGATCCAGCAATTCCTGAACGACAACTGTAGTTTCAACCGAGTGAAAACCTTTCTCATAATTCCTGAATGGTGAATGTAGGGCATGAGTATACACCACGAATTCCTCTGTGAACTGATTGATGGTGTGAATGTGGTCAATTGTTTAATACCCTTTACGAAACCCTGCTTGTTCTTTAGGATGACATATCCGGAGGTGCCAGAAATTCTGTGAGCAATAACCTTTAATTGTGCCTTGTACACGACTGCCAGTAATCTGATCAGTCTGTCATTTCTCAAGTCCTTCATGCCACATGTCTCATGGATAAGGATGACGTTCACGGTCTTTCAAGATTCCGGTATTCTCGCAGGGATTAGGCGTTTTATATACAGGTTTGCCAATTTTTCTACTATAATTGCATGCCGTCCAATAAGAGATCTGCGGTTATCTCTTTCTCGGCGGGTGCTTTGACCGCTTTCATTTCTTCCAAAGTCTTGTTTACATCTGTCGCTGCTGGTGGGATGTCTACCTCCTCCGAACTAGTTCCTCTTTCGCTTATGTACTGGATGTAGCGGCTACCGCACAAATCTCAATAGAACTCCTCAGCTACTAGAACTATTTATCCCTATTTGCTATGACATTGCTTTTCGTGTCTCTTTGTACACAGATCTGCTTTTTCCGAACCCTGGACGCCTCTTCACTGCTTTTAAGCTTTCTCCGTTCCTTACAGCCTGGTCCATACTAAACATAACATACTTCCGCATGTCAGCTGTCTTACACTTGGTGATTAACTTCAAAAGCTGCACTGGTTCTATTCTCTCAGCTGGGGTGTAGACTGTCATGCTTTGCCGTTTCCAAATTAATTATTTAGTCTACTGGGAAACTTTGCCAGTATACCCTCCAGCCATCGCACCTCTAGCTTCTGCTGCATACTTCATAATATTAGGTGTGAGAATGTCGTTCGCTTGCTGCATCGTAAACACTGGTGACTCAGTTAGAGAAGAACATTGGTTCTGCAGAGTACGGTCTAGACTTCTTCCACTCTACGCTTTAATGTTAGCTCATTGATTGCCTTCTTTCGATATTTTCAATAGCATAAGGACAGCACAGAGCTTTCAGATGCGTGCCGAGGCAGTAGAAGTGGGAAGAGCATTATATCTACTTCGGCCAAGTACTGACCCCGAATCCCAACCATGAGGCAGACATCATTAAAATGATAAATTGAAGGGGAGTATAGAATGAAAGGAGAGACCGAGGGCCGAGACGTCCCGATGGTACGATGGTTCCATATTTACAAGATGGCGAACGGATGAATACGAAGCAGCTCGAGCGAGAGCTGCTCCCGCATGATGAGAGGCACCAATGATGACACTCTATCTCATCGGTGCAGCAATGATGACCCCTATAAAGTTCCTACATCTTCCCCGGCCACCAAAAAACTCTTGTCAGTCCGTCTCCGTTGAGTACATATGTTCGTTTCAGTTTGATCCACTGTGGCAGTGAGACGGCGAAACAATCACTCTGGCCGTCTTCTGAGCACACGCCGAGTCTATCGATGCAGTCCACACATCCAGGTCGAAATTCGAATCCCGTCTTTCACGGCATTGTGCCCTGATGTAAGTTCCTCAGGTTCGTTCGCTGCGACCTCAAAATAGTGTCTTGGAGGCTACCGCTTCTTTCGATATTCTGGACATTAGTAATTCGATTGTCGTTCTCACGTGCCTCGTTGTTCAGGTGTTTTCTGCAGTGTATCGTTTTCTTTAGAAACGATTGCCGAATAAGTGCCGCGGCTATCTTTCTCGCATAGCTTACAAAAACGTACTCATTCCACTCTCCAGTGTCATTCATCGGGTTTCCTTTTTGTGTCTTATCTTGCCCTCGAAGCTTTCCAGGATCGAACTCCATGGTATCCCGCGGAGATTCGGCTGGTGTCATGAGGTTCAATGACCTGCCGCCGGACGTTTTCGTGGACATCTCGGCCGACTCTTTCAATGCTCGCGAGAGTAAGGCGCTTTGAGTTTCAGGGTCTAGCACGCACAATGAAGATGTCGCATTCTCAAGTCCTGTTTGCGATGGGAAAACCCACTGAGGTGAGGTTTCTGGTAATAAGGCATGTTCCGCGGCTGTGTCCAAATAGCATTGGTCGTAGCACTGTTCACTCATTGTAAAAAACTCATTGAACTTTCTTGATGAATGCAATTTCTCGATAAACTAGAACTTTTCTATAGATTTAGATTTCTTTTCTTTCAATTGGTAGTACAATCGGATCAGGACATGCGTGATTTCGTCTTCTTATTCATGGTTGGTAGTAAATTCCTGGTCTAAATCTTGTGTAACAATAAGTGGTTCGATCTCATTATTCAACAACCTCAATTAAACTTCATTTCTCCGTAGCTGGCGCAGAAAGAATAACACAGCGCCAACATAAGTGATCGTTACAGACGAGTCATATATCGATTTTTTGTTTCGGCACAGTTCTCCTGCGATTAATCGCCTTTTTTCTTTTTCTTTATTCGGTTCGTGGAGGCTGATCGTAGATAGAGGAAGACTTTGTTCAGTTTGTGCATCTTGCATTGATCAATTAGCTATAGCATGCACCTCACCTCACCATTCACAAAATCGGGAGCTGGACCCAACGGGAATTTTCGGCAGTGAGGGTGCATCGTCGCCTCATTTGGACATTACGTCGGTCGGTGTTCGCTAGTACCACCATCGCTTTCCACCCCAGCGGTCTGTCATCGGCAACGAGGAGTCTTCCTCCTTCTAATAGGCCCAAGTTAAGATAAGTCTGAATCGCAGAGGGGCCTTCATCCCGGATTTCGCAACCAAAATGTAGAATGAGATGAGAGACCGAAGCCCAGACGTCCCGGGCGTACGATGGTGCTCTATTTACAAGATCGCGAATCAGAAGCACCAATGACGATTATCTATCTCATAGGTGCAGCAATGATGACCCTACAAAGTTTCTGCAGGTACTGCACGCGGGAGGTATGCTCAGGTATTGAATGGCAGGCTATCATTGTCTAGGAAGAAATTGTATGAGAGCTTCATATTACCGGTACTCATTTTCGCGGCAGAAATTGGGAGGCTCACTGGGGGTTTAGCCTAAATTGAGGATGAATCAGCAAGCAAGGGAATGGAAGGGGATATGTGTAACGTTGAAGGGCTGAAGAGATTGGAGTGGGGAGTGGGTAGGAAAAAACGCGAGTAAGGGTATACTAGTAGAAATTAGGAAGAGAAAATATCGCTGAGCAGGTCATGTAATGCGTAGGCCAGATAAATGCTGTTCATTAGGAGAAAAGAAGTGATCCCTAGAGAATGCAAGCATAGCAGGGTGCGGGAGAAGGTTAGATGGGCAGATAAGATCAAGAAGTTTGCTGGGCTAATTTGGTCGCAGTTAGCCAAAGACCCAGGTAATTGGAGATGTATGGAAGAGGCATTTGCCATTTAGTGGGCGCGGGCAGGCTGATGATGACGATGATGACGACGACAACGACGACGAACATGATGATGACCTAACAGCACGACTTCTCCCTCCAGAGTTGTAATTGCTCTATTACATGCTCCGGCAGAGCGTGTAACATCCTTCATGATGAGTAAGATTTATATGGTAGCACGTTTGCATACCCCGTAATGTGCTCCCTTTGAGTGTCGGTCGAGAGCCTTTTGTCACCTTATTCATCCAGGTTGTGTCCAGTGGAGGACGAAGGACTCTATACCAAAGATCGTAGGGCTTGTTTATGAAGCGCAAGTTTTGAGCGCCCTTCCCCTGCGAACTTCCTTCACTCTTGATTGCATCGACTTTTTAACTGAACCCTATTGCGTGCTCGTAGTATTGCTACTGTGTACAACGTGCGACCTGCCTATGTATGTATTCTCTCTCATACAAATTAGGCATCCCACTCGCGACATTTTTGTATTTGGTAGAAAATGTCTTCCACGCAAGTCTCTTAGAGGAGTACTGACACTAAATTTCTCTCTCAGTTTTTATTCTGTAATGAATACCTATTGGCCCAGTAATTACGAAAATCGAACCAAAAGCCGTCAGCCGCCAACTGAGAATTAATTATAGCACGTTTATTGCAACCAGTTTCGAAATCGGTCGCCGCGCGGGAAAATGGGCGTTCGAAGGCCACCCTGCAAGCGGGCCAGTCTGACGTCACGGTCTTACCCGTGACGTCAAGGACGTTCGCCGCATCGTTTGCTACGATTGCACATGGTCCGCACTCGTCCGACCAGTCGACATGTCCTCTGAATCGCTAGACTCGGATGTGGCGCTGCCACCCGACAGCAGAGCAACTTTATTTGGCAAGGCTAGTAGGCCGGCGATGTCTTCGCCGCCGTCCGGTTTTTTAATATCACTGCGGCTTGAACCGGCGCAGACCGTGATAGCAAACGCTTGTCGCCACTATCAAATCAATTTGATTGCAAAAAAGAAGTCCCACATGCGAGAAAGTAGATGTTAGTGTGGTTAAAAATTGGGCTAGGGGTTTGTTATCAGCGCTGAATTTATAAGCGGCGTTCACATATTTGCCGCGATGGTAAACCTACGCTTCCGGCAGCGGTGGTTCGGCGCTCCGACCCAGCGCGGCACCACTGTGAGGAGAGCGGCCGAAAGATGGCGCCAGCTGCGCGCTAGAATAAACAAGCCACGGCAGATGTCTTGGTCCTGTCGCTGAAACAAAATAAAGCTCAGTAAGCGAAAAGGGGGATGATAGTGTGGTGAAAAGTTGTGTAAGAGATGGTCATTCGCAGTTGTGCAGATACCGGCGATCAAATATTCGCCACGATACTACGCCTGAAGTTGTCAACACCCAAAGTGACCCGAGCAACGCCGAGCCCGCTCGCTTGGGTGACAGTTCTTGCGGCCGCCGCCGCGCCCTTACTCAGTCCACGTTTAGCGCTGCATGTCGTCGCGTGGAAAATAATGCATCTTGGCGTCGTCGTCAATTTGCTCGGACAGGCTTCCGCGAGCAGTACTTAGCATTCCGCGAGCTTGCCATAGCACAACTTGTGCGAGCTCGGTGACACACACCGCTGCGTCGCCGCGGTGCGCGTCGACATCGCGCACCGCGTGGTGCCGGCACCGCACAGTTTTCGGCACCAGTGCAAGGGAGCACCATGCGCCGGCCACGAACTGAAGAGCAAAAATGTCGAACACGCAAAGTGCGCAAAGTTTACAAGCATTGCTCACACAGCTACACCAGTACGTCTCCTGCCCAAACGAATACCACCGACAACAGCAGCGCAGGATTCCCGGTTCCGAAAACGACTATATAACGTCACCATGAACTGGCCAGACACGCTGGCCGATGTTTCGTCACGCCGAAAGGTATTTCGCTAGTGCTGCCGAATTGTGGAAGCTCGCGGCCGGGACAATCAACATCGATTTTAGTTGTGATTCCGGCCTCGCATCGCTGTAAAAAATTCTGTGAGGAATCTGTACAAACTAATGAACCAATTATATCATTTCTTTAAGCGTCAAAATTTTGGTGTCTGTACTCCCTTAGGCAATCCACGAAATTGTTTTGATAATTGTAACCATTACCAGCAACTTTAATTTTTCCAGGTCCAGTTTGCCGAAATAATGTTGACCTTCAAGTCAATTAGTGGTAATACAGCCGTTTGCTCACAAGTATTTACCGAAAGAATGCTTAATTGTATACCCGCTTTTTTAACGAGAACGAAAATTAGTATTCAAAACTGCATAATTTCTGACAAATGCAGCCCACGGTATTCTTTTTTCTGGCGTCAATATTATTTTCGGAACAGGGATCTGCCATGCGGGACGACTAGGAAACAATTATTCACTCTTGGAAAGGCTTCATTACCCACCGTAAAGACTGGTTTTTCAGCTTGCCCATTGATATTTCCTTAGATTAGGATCCCTATTTTTATGTCTGGAACCAAACGTTGCAACAAACGCTGTCGAAACGAGGTCTATAATTTTCCGCCGTCTTGACTGAATGCGACAATGCCACCTGCTAACCTTGAGCGGTCCTCTCCTTGTACAGTGATTTGTAAACCATGTTTTCTACTCTTAGTCCTCCCTTAACAAATCTTTAAGACTGTATGCAGATAACGACGGAGAAACTGCGACCCACACATCCCTTGCAAGGTCCCTCACAGAAAACGTTAGAGTTTTTGTGAAGCAGCATACTTTCTGGGCAACCATGGCCGGTATATCTTCGATCATTGCAAATCATTCCTCTGCTTCTCTGTAATCGCATAGAAGTCTAACGACTGCGATAGAGCGCGCTATGTAAAGTGCGTTTTTATAATTTGTCAGTCGTATTCAACGGTCTACTGCACTGCAAAAAAAATCGAATATCTGGTTGATAACAAGAATATTACCTTAAGTTGGGAGGCCTCTTATGAATGCCACTGGGCGTTCTTTTGGCAGTCGAATGTCTAAGGTAGTGGTTATGAAGCAGATAATTTCTTTTGGAAATACATTTTCTGTCGCAACAATAGGGTAATGAGCCTCAATTTTGGAAGCTCTGCTCAGTATCGTTTTTTCACGCTACAGGCATCGTTAATCCTTAGGCACCCTAATAAAATTAGCCACCGCTGTTAGCGAAGTGTTGCCCAGAACAATCTTCCCCATATTCACCTGGGTAACCATGAGCAGGATGCGAAGCACCATGGGGGTTCCGTGTAGGTTACATTGGGTTGCCGTTATGTTGTTTCGTTTATCCGAGCACGAATGGGATATTGTGTGAACCCACATGAAGAGACAGAGAAATGTAGAGAAATGTAGAGACAGCGAAGATACCGACACCCGCGTTAGCTGATCGAACACTTCCTGGTTCTTGCCTTTCTTTATTGCGTGCTCACGCTCCAACCCTGATGCCCGCCCTCTTCGTCCTCTTCTCTGGTTGAGCTACAAGGCGTGTGGCGCTTCCCGCCACAGCTTTCGCACGAGAAATTTAACATCCTCCTCTAAACTTTTCATTCCGTCGTTTCCGTTGACGGTCAGCTTCGCGTGCCTTCGTTGTATCAGTAGCTTCTTGACGTAGTTTGAATGAGTGAAGGACATAAGGCGCGTTCGTAGCACATGCTCCCGTCTTGGTTTGTAGCGCAGTGGGAAGAGCGCCACGTACCGATTGTTGCGGCCAGATAGTCGTGCGGCCGAAACCGGGCGCCGCCTAACTATTTCTTTATATAGTGTACTGCGCTGACGTCAGTCCAAACGCTGACGGTGCTGAAGAGACGCGCATGTGCAGTAGAGTGCGGACGGCGGACAACAACGAGGAACGGAGGAAAACAGCCCCTCCCATGAGATGCTTCGCATCCAAAATCCGGCATAATTCCGGTTTCTTCAACCAACTCTTTCTTCTCCATGGCTGTGGGGACTGCTTCCACTTCATGGTTTGTGACAGGAAGAGACTGGCGGACATCTGAATTGCAAAACACGTTTTCGCATTACGGCTACACGTTTGCATAATGGTCTTCGTTATTCTTCCCAGCCAGTGCTTGAAGCTTCTTATTAGGGTCGTTACGTTTCCTGTGATTGGTTGGAGTCCCTTTGTTTCTGCTTTTCTCAAATGGTCATACCTGGCTGTAACACCGTATTCGTGAAATGCTTGTCCAAGAAGTGTAAAGCTTTCTCTGGTTCACATCCAAGCTCACAGTTGTTCTGGAGTTTGGAGTCGGCGCCAGGAGGAATGATGGCGCTATGGAAGCCAGCCATGAGCATATAAACATTACAATCCCATGTACGGTACGCAGGACAAAGTAAGCAAGCACATCTCGACGGCATTGAACCTACTGTACGAGTGAATACTCCAGACAATGTCTATATTGCAACGATAGCAACCACCGAGTGCCGCACACGCATACTCGGCCACAATTCAAGTTCATATAGAATTCATATAGAAAGGCTTATGTACAGCAATAAAATATTACCACACACAAGCGGTGTATATCAGAGTACATCAAACATTGGGTGATCGACGACAAAATTAACGTAGTCAACAACGAGTGGATGTAAAAAAAATATTAGGCCCGTCAAAACATATTTATTTGTTAAAAAGAATTTTTCACTCAAGCACACAAGAACTTCCGTAATGATTAAGACTGTCATGCGCAACCCACAGAGGATTACGGAAGCAGAGCAAGAAGAAAAAAATTACACAATTTTCCCGTGGGGAACCATGAGGATGATGCGAAGCATCATGAGGGTTCCTTGTAGGTTCCATTGTGTTGCCGTTATGTTGGTTCATTTATCGGAGCACGAATGAGAACGTAGTGTGAACCCCCATGTGGAGACACAGAAATGTAGAGAAATGTAGAGACAGCGAAGAGACTGACACCCGCGTTACCTGATCGAACACGTCCTGGTTCTCGTCTTTTTTATTGCGTGCTCACACTCCTACGCCGCTGCCCGCCCTCTTTTGTCCTCTTGTCTAGTTGAGCTACAAGGTGCGTGGCGCTTCCCGCCACTGCTTTCCCTTGGGAAATTTAACATCCTCGTTCAAAGCTTTCAGTTCGTCGTTTCCGTTGACGTTCAGCTTCGCGTGCCTTCATTGTATCAGTAGCTTCTTGACGTAGTTTGAATGAGGGAAGGACATAAGGAGCGTTCGTAGCGCATTCTTCTGTCTCGGTTGGTAGCTTAGTGGGAATAGTGCCACGTACCTCGCGTTGCGGCCAGAGAGTCGTGGGATCGAACCCGGGCGCCGCCTATTTATTTTTTTTAGTGTACTGCGCTGACGTCAGGCCAAACGCTGATGGGGCTTAAGAGACGCGCATGCGCAGTAGAGTGCGGACTGCGGACAACAACAAGGGAGGACACAGCCTCGACAATGAGATGCTTCGCATCAAATATGGACGATATCCCCAGAAGCTACAACGGCCCATTCCACAGAACGGGTGTGATAAGACTTGTAAGAGGAATTAGACGAGGAGAAGGAGGAAGACCAGGCTGGACAAGCTACGACTTGAACAGACCGCAGCTTCGTAGTCCCCTGGACAGGGCATGACGCCGCCTCCGACATTCCGGCACGAGTTGAAGCTAATGTTCCTAGAGTGAGACCCCACGGCAACGCACCTTCGGCGGCTCCGCACTGCCGAATGGGCTGCCGGGATGGACTGCTTTAACACTGGAAGCCGGGCTGGAGGGATAATAGACACTAACAAAACTTTTTGTCAGGTCAATCGCAAGGGTGGTTATATTCCTTTGTCTAGGTCCGCTTGTCAAGTCGTCTACCGAGATACCAAGAAATATATCTTTTGCGAAGGTTGATGAGAAGGAAATCCTTTTTCAAAAAAAAGATCGCGTCTTTGTATGAGGTCCTAATGCTAAGAAAGTGATTTGTTATAATTTTCTAGGAAGTAAAAAATATGACTACATTTTTGAAATCTAGCTTTTTTGCGGGTTTTAAATGAAAGATTTCGTTTCGCGCCTAAAACATTCACCAATTTTTCATTGTTTTGAGACCCTCCTCATTCTTTCTATGAGGTGTTTTTTACTGGCGTTGAAGTTTTCGAAAGCCTTGTTTGTAATAGCATCTTCATCCGGTAAAAAGAATGTGCGGAGGTTCTGCAACTGGGCCACAAGTTCAGGGTCGGAATTCTCTCTCTAGCTAAAGAGTGCCGCCTCAATGGCATGTTTCGATATTTGCTTCTAGAGCGGTTTTCGCGTGGAAAAAGAGTCGACGAGTGTGAACTGATGGGCGAGTTGGTATTTCGACATTCTTGTATTACAGCGCACTACAAACAGGACACAAGAAAGGACGCAGACAAAGCGATGTGTCAGCGACACAACGCTGCGCTGTGTCTGCGTCCTTCCTTGTGTACTGTTTGTAGTGAGCTGTAATACAAGAATGTCGAAAAAGAGTCGTCGCCCCATTTACACGGCTTCTTTTTGTCCTGATTTAGAGTTGTCAAAATCTAGATCTTGATTTAATGCCGTGTTTGATTACATCACTTTGCTCTGATTTTCAGTTCTTCGAATGTGGAATACATTTTGGAATATGCGAAAAGCGCATAAAGCGCAGCTACGCCTTCATTTTCTCACATGTTTCCATACATTGTTCGGGTGAAGCCCTTGGGTTGGAGTGTTTCCTCGGTTTTGGGAGTCTGCCAATTTTGCGGTTGAGATTAATCTCACGTTTGCGTTTACACTATCGCTAATGGAGCCATTACCCTTCCCGCCACGTTTGTATAGTATCGTTATGGGTTTAAATTTTGTCTCCTGTATTTAATGTGTCTGGAATCCTTATATGTACGTCCTGCTCGAGTAACATTCTTCATTCATCCGACCGTTCAGTTCTGTCGCGAGTTTTCTGTTCTCACAAATCCGTAAACATTTCCAATTAGCTATTTTTTGCCTATGAACGAGTCTCGCATAACTTTTATTCTAGCGTAAACTCCACGAAGAAATGCAAGTACCTATAGCTCCGTCGGCCTGCATGAGGCTCAAATAACAGCGTTCAATAGTGGGAGCACTCCTCTATCGTGATCAAAAAGCTTTCTCGGACTTTACACAATCTTCGCTTACTTGTCCCCTGGGTGACTTCTTGCGGAGTGCAAACACTACGCACATGCAACATCCCAGAGCGGAATAGCCTGCACCACAGCGACAACATAGACTCTGACCCAGCCAGTATATGCGAAACATATAAATATGCCGACAGTTTTTTGTTTAGTGGAGGAGTAATTTCAAGCCCTTTTTCTTCTCTCGAAAGTACTGTGCATTGGCTGTGCAGCCATCTGTCACCCGACCGCCTTTGCGACGACTTTGAGGTGGCTTTCGCTTCATAACTGCCGAGGAGCAAGTATTGCGTGCGCTGCGGTTATACGCGACGGACACCTTCTACGGAAGCGTTGGTAGCGACCGCCCTCAGTTGACAGTCAATCGGTGTGTGCGCTATAGCATTACTGCGGACAAGGTTTTCGCCATGGAGGAAGAAATGTCGTTTCAAATCGCGCGCCATCAGCCACAAAGGGTTCGCACAACATCCGACAGATGGCGACGAGTGTACTGGCCAGCAGGAAGACGCAGTGAAACATCCCCCTCGCGAGGGGCACGATCAAATGCAGAGCGTTTCCGGGGGCGCACGACGCTAAGTAGTTTGCGTTTCGTTAATGTTGTTGCTCTTGCGGCAACTGCTGACGAGAGAGCGCTCGTCAGCAGTAATTTGAATGAGTCAACGATATCAGGCGCGTTAGTAGCGTCCCATCCTGTGTCGGCTTTGTGGCGCAGTGGGTAGGGCACTATGTACCTCGCGTTCGCCCACAGGGTCGAGGAATCGAAACCGGGCGCCGGATAGTATTTTTTTATATAGTAGGGAGGGGTGCGGTGCGTACTACGGACGTGAACGCGGGTGACATCATGAGTTACTGAAATGCTCTCCATTTAAAATCCATTCTCGTCAGCGTATTCTTCGTCAAGCGACAGCGGCTGCCCACTGGGATTCGCGCCGCTAGATGACGTCATGAACACGCCCACAATAACTGTTGAGGATGTTGTGGCCGCTATCCGCAGTTTGCCTTTACAGAAGCGTTCCTGTCACAATAATACCCCATGCGTTATATTAAATGGTTGCTCTGATGCTCGCTCAGGGGTGCTCTGCGAGATGTTTTGTCTTTTGCTTGAAGAGCGGTACTTTTGGACTGGTTAATCCTGGCGCAGTTTTTCTTTTCCATAATCCCGGAAATACGTCGGTGGTTCGGATCAATCAGCGAATTTTTATCCTTTCGTATTTCTCAAAGCTTTCGGAAATTGTAGTACACCGTCCCCACTTGACAAAAATCTGTCCTTTGATTTACAGTAATCAGCACGGGTTTATGCCTGCCAGGTGTGTCGAGTCGAAACTTGCCTGTATGCTGAGTGATGCCAGCAAATGCGGAATTTCACGTTTTCAAATACATGTCCTTTACTTAAAGCACAGTAAGAACTTTGAACCCGCCAACAATAACATTCTCCATCGCAAGCTCTCTTCTCACGGTCTCTCTCTTTGCTTCTGCGAGTGGTTCTCTACTTACGTCGAACATAGAGCAGACTGCCTTCAGTAAGCAGGCGCTATGTCTTCCAGCTTCCGGGTGTCATCCGGGGTTCCCCTGGGCTCAATACTCGGCCCTTTAGAGTTGTAATAGTTTGTGAATGATATGCAGTGCATGATGACGCACTGATATACCGTGCATTATGACGCGCGGAGCATTGAATAAGACTTTTTTGGGTAGATGCTCTTTTATTCGCACAAAGCACTGCCCTCCAGAAAGAGTAGCAGTAAAAGTAATGTAGCGAGTTGGGCAGTGAGTACAAGTGCACCTTCCAAAAAAAGCAGACCTGAAAAACACAAAACTGCGGAAAAAAGCAGAACAGGTGTTGGCTGGGCGAATGAGGCAGTGTGAGGTACCGGCCTGCATTTGTTCACGTGTCATCTGCTTTATTACTGTTTCTGCTTCCGAGACAAGGTCGACGGCTGCAGTTTATTGCCAAGGGATTACGTGCGCACCTTGACAGTTTTCCCTCACATATCTGTTGTTAGTTGCATAAGTAAAAAACAGAACTTCTCCACAGTACTGTCCTCAAAAACTGACCACAGATCTCACTTTCTTCAATTTGATGACATCTTGGGTTGTGATAGACAAGGCAAACAAAAGTATTTAGCAATATCCACGTTTTGGTGCGTTTCTTTAGTTATTCGGTTTTACTTACCGTTTGCGTAATATTTAAAAACAAAGTGATTGATTCCCCTCATGTTTTTCGTTGTTTTCCATGTAAAAAAGTTTTTTAAAAAAATTCGCGCATTTGGTGCCCCTTTCTATATCTCTGCTCTGAGAGGCAGCTTATATTGCAGGCCGACAGAGGTATTTTAATGAGCTTGTGCTATTAAACGTGGATCAAAAATTCGATACACGGGCGTTGTCGATTTCCATCTACTTCAGAAAAACGGTCTATACTCGGTTAAAACTCAAGAACGGCACCACCTCATGTAGTGTATCACCCCGCCAAAGCGCCGGACCCGTGACGTCAGTGCGCGTGCGTTTTGAATGGGGTTTGCTATGAAAGCGTGATATCGTCTGCCTTGTCTCACAAAGTTTGTTTGTCGTCAATGGAGTCGTTTATAAGCACAATAAGTCCAAAAAATCACGAGAATGGCTGACGTCACGTTCAAAATGTTGCCAGTAACGTCCTACTTGCGCCGCGCGGAGAAACATTGGGCTACGGTGATAAGGCAAAGCGGCAACTTCCCGTACCGTTCTTAAGTTGTCACCGAGTATAGGGGAAGGGAGATCGAGGCCACTTGTGGTCAGCAGCAAAAGGCTTAGACACAGAGCAGCTCCGGCATCTCACTTGTAAAGTATTAACGATTTGCAGGTGTCGCATGTTTTAAACAAATTATGAAATCCACAAAGTGTCACACATAGCATGTGGGCTTTCGCTGTTGCGCAGTGGAGCCCTCCTGCAGCCTGCATTGCTCCAACAAAGTCGCAGGTAGGGAAGGGCAAAGTCGTTTTATATACCCTGCAAGCTACCTTGAATGACATTTCGTTTGGAAAGATTTCACTACGCTCGCGCTTCCAGTAGCAACAGACCATTGCTACATTGGTGCTCATTTATTTCCCCTGTTGTTACACAGAGCGTGATAGCGTTCAATTGTCTGGAGGTGAAAATTCGCGAGCGCGTACGAAGTTATTGGTACGTGAAAGAAAAAAAGGCCTGCATTGCATTGACTGTTTCGTACCAACAACGCAAAGTCGAACCATTCCCGCATGAACCGGTAACCGTTATTTCTTTTTTCGGTTCAGCTCCGGTTCGGGTTCGGGTTAAGTTCCGGGGAAAATACCGGTTAAATTTCGAGTCGACACCCTGATATTATATATATGTATATATATATATCTATATATATATCGTTTTTATTCGAATATAAGGCGAGGTTTGTTTCCAAAATGTGCGGTCTCAAAGTCATACCCCGCCTTACATTCGAAGCTCAGTATCCCAATATGCCGATTCTGGTGTGGCAGTTTCGGTTTCCACCTTTCAACCATTTCCAAGCTTTGAAAAGAGCCCGACGACACTGTTGGAAATGTAACAAAAAAATTTGAGAATAAAACGCATAAAATTTTACAAGAACGCAGGTTGCAGATAGTAATTACCGAGTTTTGTCAACTGCAAGGGTATTGAATAGTTCGCGATACAGCAGAGGCCATGGCAGCAGACGCCTTCGACCATGTCAACGAGCTGAGCCAGCAGTAGCCGTTCCAAGCCAGTAGTAGCCAGAAAGCTTGTAAACAAGTCGGGACGCCCTTTTGCTTTTTTTGTCTGAGCTCCCGAGTCCCTGCTGCAAGATTTTCTTTCTCTGTGCTTGTTTCAAGCGACCAGCGCAATGGCGAGTCGTCGTTGCCACTACGATGCTGCCTTCACTAGAGGAAAGTCATGGCACAGGTTGAAGTGACTGGAAACTGCGCGGCGGGTAGAAAGTTTGAAGTTTCCGAGAACAATGTGCTTCGTTGGCGCAAATAGAAGACGTCGCTCTTAGCATGCGTCGCGACGAGGAAGGTTTTCCGTGGCCCACAAAAGGGAGCGTTTCGCGAAGTGGAAAAGTGCTGACGGACTTCGTCAAAGAGAGAACAGGGCGCGGTTTGGCAGTTACTACAGACATCGTGCAGATGAAGGCGCGCGAAATTGCGAGAGAGCATGGCATTCCCGCTCTGAAGTTCAAAGCCAGCCAGGGCTGGGTGCAAAAGTACATGAAGAGGGCCGGGCTTTCGTTGCGAAGGCGGACCTCCGTGACGCAGAAGTTGCCAGGAGACTATGAAGAAAAACTAATTTCATATCAAAGATATGTTATCGGCCTGCGCCGCCACCTCGACTTCCTACTTGGGCAGATTGGCAATGCTGACGAAACTCCGATTTTTTTGACATGCCGTCGGCCCAGGCCATTCGCCAAAAATGTGATCACCAAGTGAGCCTGCGCCCTACAGGCAATGAGAAGGCTCGGATAACCGTGATGTTAGGTTGCACCACCGATGGGCGGAAGTTGCCCCCCTTCATCATCCTGAACAGAAGCACTACGCCAAAAAACGAGGTGTTACTGCAGAACGTCCACATTTGTTGCCAGGAGAAAGGGTGGATAACGGAAGAGCTTTTTCTTGACTGGATAAAGTCGGTGTGGTGCCGGAGACCAGGGGCACTTCACGCCCGGAGGTCAATGCTGGTGCTCGACGCCTTCCGCGGGCACCTCACGGAAGGTGTGAAGAAGCTCATGGACAACTAGAAGGAGCTGGTCGTCTTACTGGGGGGCATGACGAGTTAACTACAGCCGGTTGACGTTTGCGTTAGCAAGCCCTTTAAGGCACACGTCGGACGGCTATACAACGAATGGATGGCGTCTGACACTGTGGCCCTTACCGCGTCGGGACGTCTCCGGCGGGCGTCCCCGTCTATGCCCACACAGTGTGTGGTTGACGCTTCGGCAGCGATCACCCAGGCCATGGTTGCGGCATCGTTCCGCAAGAGCTGCATTTCAAATGCTCTTGATGGTGCCGAGGACGATGGCCTCTTTCAGTGCGCAAGTGACAAGGAGGATTCGGATACCACCACCTCTGAAGACAGTTTCTAAGTTGCACTTTCGTCTCGCTTCGAATAAATCCCGTTGTGCGCAGATAGTTCATGAATACTTGGTGTCTGCTTTGCTGAAAAGTAAGGAGTTTATTTGCCTTTTTTCTTTCCTTATTTCGCCTAATATTAGTGTGGAAACTTTTTCCTTTTTCTTGGGTCCATTAACTCCCCCCTCGCCTTATAATCGTGACTGCCTTATATTCCAATAAATATGATATATATATATATATATATATATATATATATATATATATATATATATATAGTATTATATATATATATATATATAGTAAAAAGGGGCGCAATAAAAAATTAAAAAAGTTTACTTCGAAAACATAACTTTACATCGGCGTTTCGAACGGAGACCGTCCTTTATCAAGAGTAATATTTCACAGAATGGAAGCGGTTTATATACAGTTCATGCACTTGAGGTTCCGGGGCGGTGACATCCGTTTAAGATTGGAAGCGGGAAGGAAGAGAGAAAACCGCATTGAAACATGAGCGAAAAATGCAGCAATAAGGAAGCACAAACTAGAAAAGCATAAATATGTGAGAGAGGGGGATGGAAAGGCAGCGGTGGGGGCGGGCGAACTAAAAAGAACCTAGAGGACACGACAAACAGAAGCTTAGGAGCGATGGGAGACACAATTGCGTGGTCCACAGGGATGACCCACAGGGGCGGCGAGTTGTAACTGCCCGTGGCCATCGCCGGCGAACAATATGCAAGGGTTGTTGTACGTGCGCGCGCTTCCAAGACTCCCGTGACAGGAGCACGTTTTTTTCGTCAGCCCTCAAAGACGCACAGCCATCTACTTTCCCCCACCCTTCCTGCTCAGTTCGCGGAAGCCGTAATGTGTCGCCGTGTCGGAGAAACCCGGGAAGAAACAGGCCGCCCCAGTCGCGCCGGCGAGAAGATAAGCAATCCGAAAGTCCGAATGAGAGTGATTATGTCTGAGTGAGGAGGCATGAATCACGTTGCCTGCAGAGACAGCGAGAATAGTAAGTCAACGTGAGCGATAGGGGTTACATAATTGCGTGGTTGACAGGGGTTACGAGTTGTAAGCGCCCGCGGTCAGCGCCCGTGAATAATATGCGAGGGGTGTCCTACGTACGCGTGCCCTGAAGACTCCCGAGCGAGGGGCGCGGGGTTTCGTTGGCTCCCGAAGATGATCCCCCATTCAGTTCCCTCCACCCCCTCTGTGCGCGTGTGCGCGGCTATTGCCTTTAACCTTCGCCCTGTTTCTGTTTTGATTTGTGGCACCGGTATCCCTCTTTTTTTTCTCCCCCGTTGGCTTACTACTTTCACTGTCTCTCCACTCAGACATAATTACTCTCACTCGACAGCTTAGCCCTCTTATCGCCATTGCGACTGGGGGCGCTTTCTTTCTTCCCAGGTTTCTCGAACACGTGGGCACATTACGGCTTTGGCGCCGACACTGACTAGGAAGAGGGGTGGAGGGAACTGAATGGAGGATCATCTTCGGGAGCCGACGAAACCCCGCGCCCCTCGCTCATCCTCACTTTTCTTTCGTTTTTTTCTTTCTTTACTTTTTTCGTCTTGCACTTGGCGTCCGTTACTTTGGACCCCACCCCCTTCCTGTATTGACTTGTTTATATGAGACGACTTGTATTCCCCAACCATAAATTGTGTTCCCAGCAATGTATTTGTTTTAAAGGTGTAGGCGATTTTAAGATGATCGTCGTAAGTTTGGTCTGGATAAGATGGCTTTCCCTCATCGAGGGTTTCCCCGTTAAGCAAGTTCACCTTGGAAAGGAGCATCATTAAAAGGGGGTATCTATTTCTTGCTTTGTTGCAACTATTTCGAAAACAATTATACGACATTTAGCATCTAAGATGGCTCCAACATTGCGAAGTTTTATTTATTGCTCAAATTACACAATTGCATAAGTATTGTAGAATTGTCCCATGCTGAGTATATGGGTTTCTCTGGCACATTTGCCACAATGTAGTGTACATGATTTCTGTGGAGGCTTCTAAGTCACATTCTATTTCCTTTTACATCCTTGAAAATCATGTTTGTCTTAGCCGTTACCTTTTCAGTTCAGTTCAGTTAAGTTTCACTTTATTATTCGTAACAAAGGATACAATGTGTGAACAAATATTATACAGAAAGGGGTCCCGGAGTTTGGCACTGTAATGGGACCCCTTGCAATTTAACGAGTACAAGAAAAAGAAACTTATCAGCAGTATCGAAAGCTGTGAACAGTGTTATTCTGAGAACGCAGTAAATTAATACAATAAAAACTTAACAAGAAAAATAACAGAGAAAGTCACAGTAAAATACTGTATACAATATTTAGCGGTAAACTCACATTTAATATACATAAACACGGCAAAACACTGGGAATACGGTGGGAAAGCATTTCAATACAAAACATACCGCATACATCGATGTAAATGAATGCCTAGGACTCTTAACACTTCAAAATGTACAGAGACAAAGTTAAATAGCGTATGATTGTTCAGATATGTATGATCGTACTAATGATTTGAAGCGTGTAAGCGATAGCGCAGTTTTTATAGTGACTGGTAAAGTGTTCCAAAATTTTATGATAGCGAATCGCACAGTCTGTGAGCCGTAATTTGTGCGCACTTCTGGCAGCAAGAAGTTATTCTGCAGTGCAAACCACGTCACATTTGGGTTAGTTAAATGATCGATGCCAATCACATAGAAGAAACTAGGAGTTTCAATTAAGCGATATGAGGTGATTCCCAAGTTGTACTTGATGAGTTCGTCTATGCGTAAAAGATTCAGCTGCAAGAAAAGGGGTGCAACGTGAGCATTGTAGGAACGGCGTGTGATGATTCGGACAGCTTGATTTTGTAGATTCTGCAGAGGAGTTACATGAGAGCGGTAAGTTAATCCCCAGGACACCATACTGTAATTGAAGTGGCTGTGGATGAAGGCGTAGTACAGAGTGATGAGAGTTTTTGGTGAAAAGTAATGGCGGGCTTTTAATAGTGCCCTGATACCATATGAAGCCTTGTTTTTTAGCGCGTTATTGTGAAAAGTGAATTTGAGGAACGGGTCTAATTCAACACCTAAAAAGTTGCAGTGTTGTGATGGGTAGATGGCATGTGTGTTAACGCAAACAGGAGAAAGGGTACACCGCGCTCTGTTAGGGGAGCTGAATACCATATAATGCGTTTTCTGTGGAATAATGCATAATTTGTTTTCTTCGCACAAGTCGATTAGATTTTTAAGGTCAGTATTAAACTGTGAGGTTAGAATATCTAGGTTTACATCAGAAGCGAAAACAGTGGTGTCATCAGCACATAAGAGGTAATTATTGATGGATGATAAACAGTTGGGAAAATCATTAATATAAAGAAGGAATAAAATTGTGCCAAAATAGATCCTTGCGGAACGGTAATGTAATTAACTGTTGTAGGTGAAAGCACTCCCGATATACTAACTGTCTGCTCCCGATCAAGTAAGTAACTGTGAAGTAACTGTAAGGGAGGTCCAGTAATGCCACGAAATGTTAATTTCTGAAAAAGTATGTTGCGGTCAATGGTATCAAATGCTTTAGTGAAATCGATTAATACCGACCCAACAAATTTCCCCTCGTCAATTTTCGATTTTATCATGTCTGTTAAAGCAATTAAGGCAAAGTTAGTTGAATATAGCGGTGGGGAACCAAACTGTCGCGGCGATAGTAGGTTAAATATTTGAAGGTAACTGGAAAGACGCTTTTCTATTAATTTTTCTAGGACTTTACTGAAAAATGTCAGAATGGAGATCGGTTGGTAGTTGGTCATTATTGTCTTGTTGGCCTTTTTAAAAACCGGAACAATTTTACTCCTTTTTAGTTCTTTTGGAAAGACTCCGGACTTGAAAACTAAGTTTATAATGTGCGCGAAAGCATCGACTATGTAGTCAAGTATTTCTTTGATGTGAAACGATGAAATATTATCGAGACCAAGACTAGTGTTTTTGATATTTAGGATTGTGGTGCGCACTTCGCTTGGTGACGTGGGGAAGATAAATAAAGACTGGGAAATGTGTCGATAGTTATCAAGGCGACGGGTTGTTGATAGGTTAGGATGAACAGAAAAGAATCGGCTGAAGGCATCTGCAATATCGGCTGGGTTAGTAAAAGTTTCTTCATTGTAACGTATTTCAGTAATAGCGCTTTTATTTGTGTTATTATTCAAAAAAGAATTTATTATGCGCCATTGCTTCCCAACTATATTACCAGTGAGCGCTATCTGTTTCTCGTAGTACTCAAGGTTTCATCTTTTTTCAACAGTACGCCAAGCACGTAGGAGTATTTTTTGTTGCGAGCTTTAAGTGTAACATTAAATGGCTGTTTTTTCGTTTTTCTGTACAGGTTATCCTTCTTACGCATGCTCTTTAGCAAAGATTGTGTTAACCAAGGGTTCGGTGGCGAGGAATACTTTTTTTGGCATGATACGACTGATGTAGAGGAGGATAAACATGCAGTAATAATAGATAAAAACTGCTGTACGCTACCTCGGCGTCCTTAATTGACATTATATGCGACCGTCAGAGTTAGCTATTAGGTCCAAAAATTGCGCTTTGTCAAAGACGGTTTTGGTGAAACTGTTATTACGATATGACGTAGGGTAATTAAAGCGGAGTGCAATAGGGTTTGGCCGCGTATTCGTGAAGCTTGTCTAATTTGCAGGCAGCACTTTTGAATCTCTTTTTTAATCTACTGAACGAGTTTGTTCATTGAATGCAGCTGATGCAAACGGTTATTGTGCAATCAAGTGCTCAAAAGAGACGTGTGCACAATCCTTGAACAGTCTTTTCCTCAATAACCATTAACGACTGCGATGCGGTTGGAACGGAGTTACGAAGATGCCTGCATCGTCTCTGTAGTTCACACAGGGTGATACAAAGTGAGTTGAAACCGAGTGGACCTGAAGGCCCAGTAGTCACAGTGAAGGCGTGTCGTCAGTGACCACATAACACCGCGTTAGCCCCTACTTTGGCAGACTCCCGGTGTCGACAAGAAGTGTTTGGCGTACTGTGGTATGGAAGTCGACAAGCACCGGTGAAACATGAGGTGAGAAATCATGGAAGCCTATTTATAAACACGGCATTAGGATTGCTTAGTAAAAATTAGGTAATTTGAAAAATTAAACGCGCTCAGAAGTTCACCTGCGTAATGTAATGCATCGCTAGAACTGACTTGTACCAACGAGTAAATTGAAGTATTGAGTGCTACGGATTCGATAGGTCATAAATGGGAGGTAATAACATAGCGCGCAGAAGAACGAAACAAAAACAAAAATGTACAAACATCTGCTATGCCATCTCGTCCGTTGGCGCGCGCGTTGTGTTATTTGCTTACCTGTGCAAAACAATATACCAATTCGCCATTTTTAGTGTTGCATAAACCTGAGGCCTACCTTTAAGACGTACATTCCTTCTAATTTGGTGAAGCTAGCATTCCTAGACTTTGGCTATTTCATAAAGAACGCCTATGCAGAAAGCTTCCCGCTCGCACACACAAACAGCTCGAACGATGACCTCAACGGCCGAAGTTCGAGGTTTCTTCGTTTCACCTAAAAATTTCCACCTATGGTTTCAGCGTGACTATGGAAGCTTGGGGCTGCGGTTTCACCAGTACCCTCACCTGGAATGCATAGACTCCCCATGATAAGCCATGAGTTTAACGTTGCTTTTGGTTGGAACCACCCCTCTATTTTAAAGTTTTGTATTTTGAAGTTTTGTGTGTATTTGGTTTTTATTGTATATAAACACTGCGGAACACTTCCTTTCTGCAATCGTTCCGGTTTGCGAAAAGGTTCTTAGGCATTGCGCAGGTTTACGAACGGTTTTAGCAGGAGAGTTGGACGAATCGGGATCAAAGTAAAGGAAATTAACTTATTACAAACCGAACCATCTTTGAAGGGCTATTTTCTTAGTTCCATAAGTTGCTAGATGTAGATTTTTTCACCTCTCCTCGAAGTCGGTCAAATTTCTTTTTTAATATTTTCATCCCTTTTAACGTTTATTGCATTAGGAAACTGCAAGACGGCCCCTCTAAAGAGAGGCCTGTAGAAAAAACGTGCAAAAACAAGGAAAATAGATTTCGGTGAACGGTTGTTGGACAAAAACATACAACAGACACTAATTTAAATTTAAACAAAAAAAAAGAGAGAATAAATGCCGCTTACTTTCACTGCATAAAACGAAAACCGCCTTAACCATCACTAGCGCTATGATAGTAATTTTCATTGGTAGTGGTTTATTCAAAATATTTGTTAGTGACCCCGTTAAACTTCGATACCTTTGGTATTGTTTACGAAACGTTTTTAGAACTTGCAATGCTTCGCGTGGACAACGCAGCTGCTCGCCTTGGATGAATAGGCAATGTGCTTTACACTTTTTTCGAGCAAGTGCCAGTGATGCTTGCTTTAAAAGTTGTGTGTTTACTTTATAGGGTTTTCTTTTTTCTTTTAAAGCGTGTGTTTCATTTTCGGTATTTAATTTATTTATTTACAATGCTCATATTTTTGTTTTTATTTTAGTTTATTTCGACTGAATAACGACGAGTAGACAAATTCAGCATGTTTTAACTGGATGCACCACACCTGGGCAGTGGCTGTGAACTTACCATCAAACACGATGTTGGGGCGCCACAAGGTTCTTTTGCTGTCTATTTTTCGGTGAGACGTTTCAGTGCCGCAACCTAGCCCCGAGGGCAGCTTGGGTACCCGCGCAGCTGTCGTCTGCGTCAAATCGATTGTGACTCCCAGCAGTGCCTGTGTTATAACTCACCGGTGTTGGGGCCTGAATGCATTAAAATGCTTATTTTTAAAAATTCTTTATTTTGGCAAAATGTAACATCTTCAAATACCTGCAAGCAGCATAAAAAAAGTTAACATCTTCAAATACCTGCAAGCAGCATCTCACATAAGTTTGCAGCACAAGAGGAGAGAGAGGGAAACTTTCTTCTGGCACATTCAGAAGACCGTGTTGAAGTGTTCGACTCGTCCTTCCTAGATTATTTGCCCTTATGATTCATCCATAAACCAAGTTCTCCGAGATTCTAAAAAAATCAGCCCTCTTCTATGTGACACACTGCCAGCCACTCACGCAGCTTAAAAACAATAGCCCCAGTTTCTTTACTCCTAGCGAACTTCAAAAGTATTTTTCGAAATCTTGATGCCGTTAAATCTATTAGGTAAGCATGTGCACCTGATATAACTGTCAGCACAGAAACGTGGCTTTACGATTAAATAGCCAATAAAGATCTTACCCTTCCTTCAACCTTTGAAACTTTCTGCAAGGACAGGTGCGGCTTTCATGGGGGCGGCGTACTAATCGCAGTTAAAAAGAATATCACTCATCACAAATAGTCGTCGATGCACCACTAGAAGTTGTCTGGGTCAGCGCTCACATCGGCCATACATGCTGTGTTTCAAGCGCCTGTTACCGTACTTCTCACGGGTCGCGCGGATTTAGTTGATAGTAAAAACGACGCAGTAGGCAGCATCCTGTACGAATTGTCCAGACGGCTACTAATAACGGGTGGTGATTTTACAACTCGGGTTCGACCGGCCAAAAAACTGCGTGACTACCCAAAATGATCGCCTCGTTTGCCTTAGCTTGCTTCACTGTAGTGATTAACACCCACTTACGCAAATAGTGTGCGAACCAATGAGGAGCGATCACTCACTTTACCTGATTCTAACAAATCAGTCCAAAGTTACTAACACACATGCTAGCGACGGAATTGTGACCATGATGCCATAAATTGCTCGCTGTTAGTGTCACGCGTTTGTAAAACTCAAACAGAAAAACAAATCTTCAACTACAACGTGGCGGACGTAGGAAAAATGAACCAAAATGCTGGAAACTTTAACGGTTGATGTTGAAACTGGGTTCCACGACAGTACGATGAATAAAAACTGGTGTATGTTTCCTGACAAGCTAAAGAAAATACAAGCATCTTGTGTACCAAGAACAGTAATATGCTCAAATGTGAACGACCCATTCTTCACGCTGATATAAAATGGCTTTTAAAACAAAAAAAAGGCCTACCAAAAGTCAACTCGCACAAACAATCCTGATGACTGGCAGGCTTACTATCCGATTTCTACTTTACCTGAACAAAGGGTGCGTTAGGCAAAACACAAGTATTTTAAAGTTACCCTCCTAAGTAATTTGAAAACCGACCCAAGCAATTCTGGAGTATAACCCCGAAGCACAAGAACATAATACCCGTCCGATTCAATGCAACACGAAATACGTTATCATTGCCAGAATGTGCCCATAAATTTAACAGAGCCTTTGCCCAAGTTTTTACTATGGAACTGCTTTCATTGACTCTTTGAAGCCGTCGCAACCAGAGATTGCTTCTAGTCTTACACCCCTGTAATTGCCGTCCATTGCATGGCTTGCGCTCTCGACCACCTAACTTCCAAGACTAAACCCGGTCCTGACGGCATAACAGCGAAGCTCTGGAAAATTACTTGTCCTTTCTCAGCTTACCTGCTTTTATTGTTATTTCAGCAGTCGTTAGATTCTGGTTGTTTGCCGGAAGATTGGAAATTTGCCCATATTAGACTATTTTTCAAATCGGGCGACCGGTTTGACCCAGGCAGCACAGGACTGTTCGGCCTAAAACAGGCCGGTGATTTTCGGTCCGGCCGTTTTCCGGCAGCCATGTTCGGCCCATGTCCAAATGTGGGCCTTTTGGCCGTATACGGCCGTACTCCCATGGCTGCCCAACGGTCAGTTTCCGTCGGCCAGTCGACCGGCTTACGGTCATACGGCCAGATTCCAGCCGTAGGGCTCCGGCCATTTTAAAGCTACCCGTGTACGGCCGAAGTACGGCCGCCGGAGGACTGCCGAGATGGGGGTCGTCGGACTCCAGCCGGACTAAAGCTACCGGAAATACGGCCGTGCTACCGGTATTGGAGTTCAGCCACAGTACGTTAACTGTACTGAGGCCGGTCACTGCATGTCGCGCAAGCTGATGACTCATTCGCGCAGTGCAGAAGCCGCAGAAAACCAGCATTTTGGGTCCAATGCAGCCACATCAAAGTGAGCTCGCGCGCAACCACCAGCCGTCAAGCTTTCAGCGCAGCCTTGCTTAATTACCAGCCTCACTTGACAGCAAAATTCATTTATTAAACAGTGCTCACAAATTGTCGTTCCTTTAATTGCTGTGCCTGTTTTACTGCCGAACACAGAAGATATTCAGTTCTTTGTAGAGCTTGGATAGATGTATTGTCCAGGTCCTGATATCTACTGTGGGGCGGCTTACCTGTAATAAACGGGGAAAGAGGAGGGGGGGGGAAGCGTAGGGCGCATACTTGAGTGGGTTAAATTTCAGAGAGATAAATTGCGCCGCTTTTAGCCAATTTCTTTTACGGCAATATTCCGGAACACTTTCATGCTATGACTACATAAACTATTTTTATAACAGTTGCTTGACCAATTTTGCTGTATATAAAACCGGCGTGAATGCCTTTACGAAGCGTTTTGGTTCTCAACAAAACACTCAGAAGCATTTATTATAACTCCTTCACAAAAAAGTATGTCCAGTTTTTGCCCGTTTTTCTTGCAAAGACATTTTCTACTCGATCCACTTTTCAGATGATCTTGCGCAGGGCTGATCCTAAGAAGAAGCGAACAGGTACTGTCATTTTCAATCTATTTTAATTTTGTTTTCATGAGTATACGTCCACACCACTTAATAGTCCAAAAGAACTTAATTTTCTTCTAATGTCATACTACGTTCAAAAAATTCTAGGCGCGTTGCGAATGACGCCCTGCTTCAGGTGGCTGCAGTTGTATCCCTCTGTGTTCACGCAAGGAAAGGCGTAAAATTAGAGTTACATAATTTGTTTCAAACCAACAACCTAGCAATGGTAGCATGCATACAGGAAACCTTGCATACTGCAACGAAAAGGGCAATAAATATTTTATTGGTCAAGGTTGAATGCGTAGGGTTCTCAACCCGTCTGAGGCGAACTGACGCCTCTGGAAATTTATTTATTTATTTATTTATTTATTTATTTGTTTACATATTTTTTATTCATTTATTTACAAATTGGTTTATTTATTTATTTATTTATTTATTTATTTATTTATTTATTTATTTATTTATTTATTTATTTATTTATTTGATGCCTGCTTGCCTTTGCATGCATTACAGAAGGGAGATACATAACACTAAGCATTAAATATGAGACAAAATAACAAAATAATTCTACAAAGCGCGCTGAAAATCGTCAATATAAACAGTTAATGTAATCATACGTGGAAGATAATTACACTGCAGTATTGATGTAAAATAAAATGAATCGCGCAAGGCGTCACCTTTAAAGGAAAGTTAATCATTTGCTTTAAGCTAGCGGTCCCACTTTGCGATATGTAGAATGCCGCTTGGACGTACTTCTCCCCTTCTACTCCAGTTTTCGAATGATAGATATTACGAAAAAAGTCCAACCAGTGGTTTCGTCTGTGATCTTTCACGTCCTGTCATTAGAGTTTACTTTTACTTTCTCTCATGCTAAGTTGAGCGTGCCAATTACCTAATACGAATCGCACTGACATATTTTGTATGTTTTCGAGCGTATCAACCAGCTCTTTGGTGTAGGGATCCACGAAAACACATGCGTACTCCAAGAATGAGCGCACATGAGTGAAATACGGTTGTTCTTTTCAGTTAGATGGAGGTTCACTGAAATTTCGTCTCAGAAAGCCAAAAACAAATGCAGCCGTAACTTTTATGGTGTGAACCTGCCTATTTAACCTCTAACCACTCCCTAAATAAACTCCTAGGTATTTATATTCCTCGGCCGTTGTCACAGCAGCACAATTTACAGTATACGTTTCACTTGGAATGAAGGTTTTCTTGTAAAGGTGCCGTTAACACACTGTTTAACATCCAAAAACTTTTCTGAATCAGCACACCAGGATGTTATTAAATTCGAATAAAGCTGCAGGTATACGGAATCACGTTCATTCGCTATAGTCCGGTAAACTACACAGTACTTTTGAACAAAGCTATAGGGCCAATAGTATAACAATGCAAAAACCGATTCATTCAATTCATAGGATGAAATGTACTACGAAGAAGGTGATATGGAACACCATCATTTGCTTTTTTGCAGTCCAAGAACATATAGTCAACCACTTTAAGGTTATCTATTGCAAGAGCCAAATCGTGCGTGAACTCAATAATCTGCGTTGAGCAAGAAAATCCTGACAAAATCCGTGTTTGCTAGGATGCTGGCGATTATGTTTAACCAAATGAGTCATATCCCAAGAGTAGCTAAGCTCACCTTCAAACATCGGAACTAAATTAACAGCTAGGCTTCGCCAGTGACAAGGCTCTGTTGTTATCGCAAATTTAAAATAATTTTTTTCTAAATAGGCAGTCGTAAAATCCCATGAAGTAACATAGTGCAGGGCATGAAGTTGATCCTACCAATGCACGAGCGAGTCTCTTCTACGTTTATCACCAACAACATAGTGCAACATTGCTTTTCGCAGTTTAATTGTAAGCAGAATAACTTGCGCTTTTGCTCGCACTTGCCTTTCTTTGGTGGGGAGTCCTTGACATGGCGCCGGTTGAGCTCCTGCGTGGTGGCCGCTTGCTCGACGCCCTTGAAGGCCAGTTATTTTGGTGAACCATCTCCATCTCGGATCGGACATCTCTACCGAGTCGATGTCTCCAATGGTTTCCATTCCTTGAGGGGGCGAATAGCCTCGAGCTGATGCGTCGACGAAGCCGGCGGCAGAGGCGTGGTAGCGGCGATGACTGGCGAGGCTTAGCTCACCCGTCGGTGTGGCACAGTCTTCTTGTGGCAATAAATGACATTTCGATGGCCTAAAACGTTCCCTGCTAATGTCCAGTGAGTCCTTGCACCTTGCCCGTTCTCCGAGAACAATCATTACTGTTTGACAAACGATGTTCGTTCATTTAAAACGTAGAAACACGGAGCGGATGAAAAACGCGTCCCCGTCGTTCGGCTCCCTAACGGCTTTTTCTCCCCCCAGAAAAAAACCGGTCGGTCTCCTTCCAAACACGTCTGTGCATGAATTCTCGGCGCCCAGGCGCGTGCCGTTGTTCGGCTGTATGCCGTTTGCCGAAAAAATGACGTATAACCAGATACCTTACGTAGGCCGGTCTCCTCTTGAACACCGGTTGCCAAATATTCTGTGGCCATTCGCTTGCCGTAATTCGGCCGAGGACAGCTAACCGAATGAAAAACGTATATTCTGGGGCCGTACGTCGGCCGGTATCCTTCATAACACTGGTTGCCAGAAGAAAACGAATATTCTACCACCGGACGCGCGGTTCACCGTTGAAACAACGAATGCACGGCAGCCGCGCTCCGGCCGGTCTCCTTTCGAACACCAACTGCCGCAAGAATACGCATATTCTGTGGCCGGTCGCTTGCCGTGCTTCGGCCGATTACCGCTTCTTGAAGAAAAAACGGATGCCCTAAGGCCGTACTTCGGCCGTTCTCTTTCTCAACATCGGCAGCCGTAAGAGAACTGAATATATGGCAGCCGGTTAGCTGCCGGTGTGCGTCCGGACACGGGCGGACGGAAAAATACCGAAGCGCTGGTTGCCGAATGTTGGCCCTTCAACGCATGATCAGTGGCTGCCAGAACCTGGATGCTGGCCGGACATGCCAGAAAGCGGCCAAAGACGGGCCGGTCTTGGGGCACACTTTCTGTGCCGCCTGGGGATCCCCTTCACTATAGGCCTAATTTACTTACCTCAATCAGATGCAAGTTAATAAAACATATTCTTTTCTTGCATGTAGTAACCCAGCTTAAGCACAAAAACTACTTTATTAGCAATCAGCACAAATTTAGGAAACATTTTTTTATGTCAAACACAACTTTTTGAGCTGGTCAATGGTCTCCACGATTCGCGGCATAGGCTGCTATATACCCGTGTCATTTTTGTCGATTTGTCTAAGGCTTTCGTTCGGGTTCCACATCAGCGCCTAATGCTTGAAATTAGTAACCTTATTCTGGATGATAGAACAACTCACTGGATTTGCAATTTTTTTACCAGCCATTGGCAACCTGTACAATTGAATGACCCCGTTTCTTGCACTGTGGGTATCTCATCAGGAGTCCCCCAAGGGACCGTACTAGGCCCTTTATTATTTCTAATTTTTATAAACCTTAGAGTGTAACTTTTCGTCTTCAATTCACCTCTTTTCCGCCTACTGTGTAATTCACGGAGAAATAGTAACTCCCGATTACGTTCTGTACTCTACAATGAGTTATTTACTCTAACTGAATGGTGCTAAAATGGCTTATGAAAATAAACGTAGAAAAAACTAAACAATTGCGATTCTCTTCCTTGATAATACCAGAAGCTTATATTTACTTAATAGATAGTGCCCTAATTGAATAAGTTTCATCCTTTAAATATCTTGGAGTTACATTCACCTCCGACATAAATTGGGCCCCCATATTGAAAACCAATGCGGGCAAATCCACCCTGTGAAAGTAGTTTGAAAGCCAAGCTTTATACGACACATGCCACGGGTGACCACGGCCCGCGTGCGTTAATTACACGTTACACTGCACCTGTAACACGTTCTTCAATATTTCATTTCAAGAAGGCGTTCAGGACCGCCTTATGGGCAACGTAATCCACACTCAGATTTGCGTTTTCACTGCACTTACATTCTTCGTGAACGTCAACTCAATGCACGTCTACGAATGGTAGTCGATTGCTTTCTATGGGTGTCGTTCACGAGTCCAAGCTATTTGAGGACAAAGTGAACAAACCACGGGTTTGGCGGTTTCGGAATGCCGATGTAAATGTTCCCGACGACGATCATGGGCTTAGCATATTCATCGGTACTAGAGGCACAGTGCATTCGCATGAAACGTGCGATGTCGCTCTTGGGTGTGTTTGGCAAGATGTGTACAGTGTAAATGGCAATACTATCTCTCATAGTAACGATCACACGTCGTCGCTTACGACGTCGTCGTTCGACGTTTCGAGACGTCATTGGTAAGCTCATCCATCACTTACATTCTAATACCCGACGCCTGGCTCGATTTCCGACTGTGAGCCGCTTTACCTGTGTACCCGCGGACGTGGTAAAACGCGCCTAACGACGAGTCACTCCAGTCGTTTGTCAGATCATCTGAATGCAGGCCCAGTCATATGGCATTAAGCGGCAAGTGCAATGGAATGCTGTCACAGGAGCAATGCCCCGTTTTCACGACGGTCTGGAGATGGTTATTTTCTAGTCGCCGAACCTAGTCTTGAAGCTACCGGTCACCGCTTTCATGGGTGTGGTAGAATATAAAGTCGCAGCTGACATTTGTCTTGTAAACGCTGTTGATGTCCATGCAGCGACTAAGAGCTACATGCACCAGCTTTTGTGGGTGGTTCCGGTCGTACTCCTACATGGCCTACGCATAGGTTGCTACCTGCGACTTGTTAACTGTCAGTTCACTTGCTTGCATGAGGGTAACTCGGTTCGTAGCGCAATCGGTAAGACAACGGGGTCTGGCTCGTTATCTCTTTTCGTTCCAGGTTGGGTTCCTAGCGGTGCAAGTAACTTCTTTTATTTGTTTGCGGGAGTTTTGCGTGGACACCAACTGTCGCGACAGAACTATTGGGGGGTAGATGTAGAAAGCTCTCGCTTTAGAAATGAAATCCAAGGCGTCTAACATGCTCGGTCTGCTGAAGAGTCGCCTATACTTGGTTTAATTCCGAACACGGCTTCACGCATGTAATACTCTTATCCGTTCCTCACTATATTATGCGCAAATATTCTGGCATCCCCATCAAATGTGTGTGACTAACAAGCTTCATTCTGTCGTCGTACTCAAGATGCCGGAGAATATCCGCCTTGAAGGACCAACTTAATCTTCCTACTATTACCCAACGCAGGCAGTTTTCAAGATTAACTTTTTTCCCACCCTCTACCATCATCCAAAACCATTCGCTCGCAAATGCATCCTTCTGGCACCCTATGTGTCCACACGCCACGCCCACACTGACAAAGTTAGCCCAATGTCGGCCCGAACAAGCAAATGTCGGAACTCACCCCTTGTACTGGCAATCAATGAATGCAATCCTTTACCAAGTAGCCTAGTGGATGTACCTGACGGCTCCGCCTTTAAAACTGCACCCTTCGCGTTTTTACCCATTCAGAATACTTTGTAACTTGTGTTATCATGCTCACCTTTTCTGAGCGGCAATTGTGTTCCTGCTTTTAAATTACAAGATTGTCTGTCACTTTTACACTTCTTGTTTTTGGATACAATGTTTACCGCGGTATTTTGCAATAGTATGGTATACTTCTAGTGCTTTTATGGTATTTGAATGTCACTTTTAGATTTTGTCGGTTTTCAAATCATTCTTCCCCTATGTAATGCCCCCGTTTGCCCTTAGGTTACACCAATAAATAATAAAAAAAATAAAGTAATAAGATAAGTTTAAGATAATAAGATACGTTTATTTGCACAATAAGAGGGTTATCTTCAGGGGGACAAGGCGAAGCAGACGGGTGTGCGATTTCCATTGATGCATGGTCCTTCAATCACTGAAACGCGCAATCCTAAGTTTTGAGGATATGATATAGTGCACCGATATGCAAACATCTTGATGATTTGCAAGACACAGTTACGATGCTCGATGAATCAGCAAAGTTGCATTTTCTCACGCCTACTTCAACTTACATTTCTATATGGCCCAAGCGTATTCTGTGCAGGGGAGGAGCCAGAGGAGTAAACTTCATTAGTGCCAGCCTTAGCGGCTCATGTCCGGGCAGCAGCCTCGGGGGAGAGGGGGGGGTTACGAAATAGTATTCTCTCCTCCCCTGCGTGCCTGCACTAATGAAGGGAAACGGCAGCTTCGCGAATATATAAAAAAGCGTAGAAACGACAAGTACACCACGAGAACACCGCAGATATAAAAATCCCCCCTCGCATGCCCCCGCGCGAGGGACACGAGTAAATGCAGAGCATTGGGGTCGTTTACGTGGCGCAAGGTTGGTGTTGGTGGTGGTGGTAGTTGTTGGTGGTGGTAGTTGGGTTTGAGAGAGAGAGAGAGATAGAGGAGAGAGAAGGAAGTAGGTAACGTCAACTTATTGTTATTTATTTTCCTCACTTGCACCTCCCCAATCGGTGGGATCTTTATTGTTTCTCTTCTTCTTTTATCTCTCGAGGGGGGGGGGGGTTGCCGCTTGGCCGCGGCTTCTCGTTCACAAAGGTCGGCGTCGGCGGCACACTTACGACGCTTGCATTCGGTGTCGGCAGCGCGCCGCCTCGCCACCTCGTCTTCTGCCGACGTCGACGAAGACGATGGTACGATGTCTTGTACTGGTTCCGCGTCGCTAATGTTGGATTGCTTCGCGGTACTAGTTGAAGGTCTTGCTTCCATCGCTTATCAACTGCGACCGCCGACGAACGCAAGAGAAGAAAGCGCAGGAGTTGACTGGAGTGGAGCCCGCGCCAACCCGCTTTATAGGGGGTGGTTGTATTGCGGTAACGTTTAGTGTTTGGGGGGTTGGTGCTATTGCGTGTACACCACGCAGCTATCACGCCGCTAGCACGCCGCTGAGCTGCCAACGCACGCAGCTGACGACGTAGTTTGAATGAGTCAAGGATATAGGGGAGCGTTCGTAGCCTTTGATTATGTGTCGTTTTGTGGCGCAGTGTGTAGAGCACCATGTACCTTGCGTTCCGCCCGCAGGGTCGTGGGATCGAAACCAGGCGCCGGTAACTGTTATTTCGTTTTCTTTTTATAGTGTAGGGGAGGCTGGCTGCTGTGAATGCCGACGCACGGGTGACATCGTGAGTTATACAAATGCAGTGCATTTAAAAGGAATCGGCTATTAAACAAGCAGGAGCAACGACAAAATTGGAAAACGGAGGACGCTGCACGCTCGTAATGCCCCTTAAAGAATATCTCAGTAATATTCCCTATTACGCACCTAAATCTGCTTATTCAATACAAGAATTGATTTGACTGCTTCGTTCGGCTACAGGCTGTCTCAAACTGAAATATGGCTTATTTGCTGTGTACGTGATCTACAGTGCACACAAGTTTGATTTTCATGAAGTGCAGCTGCTCCTTTCTGGAAAGCTTTTGTGCAAAATTTACTCGTATAACTACATTTGTTTTGTTCATTTGCTGCTCCCTTCTGCTGTCCTGTTTGTGCGAGTTTATTTCGTTCTTCTGCTCTTGTCTTCTGTAAAAGGTTCTTAATCTTCTGAATGGTTTTCTTTAAAAAATGTGTTTTTGCTTCAAGCCCTGTCTCTTCATTGGATCTGAACCTCTCAAAGCTTTGCTGCAGCAAGTCAGTTCCCACATTATTTCCCTCTTTCTTTGTTATAAGATAGGGGGACATAGAATAAAGGGAGAGGAGAACTGCAGTGATACTAATCAACACATGCACTACTTTCTTTGTGTTTGGGAATACTAGAAGCTATAGTTAGCACGAAGCCAGAATGGCATTGCGAGTTTGTATGATACCCTACTAAACTTTGGTTCGGTTTTCTTTACGCGTTATTAGGTTGCCATGGGATTCATAATTGCAACTTCAAGAATCCCGCCACAGTGATAATATGACTTTTGTAACGTCCCCTCAGCCTGGAACCAACGCCCAATCTTCTAAGCTTACCTAGAAGGCGGAAAAATATCTTGAGTGAGTTTCTTGATATAAATAACCCTAGGCATACGTATTTTATAGTTATCACATCTAAGCTGACACAGGAGTCGCACTAAGAGCCACTTCCGAAAAGTATTTAATTTGGTGCAAAAAGCTGACACACATGCTGCAAGGGCTTTGCATACAGGCAGTTACACTATCTGAAAAGTATGTTGTTTCAGCATAAAGTACAGTAACATTTACGATTTCACTTTACACGCATATCTCAGTACTATTAGCTACTTACCACTTCTATTTGCTAGAAAAGTACGCGTTTCTAAATAGCACCTAGAGAAATCGCGAACGCACAATCAGTTAAGGCATCCAGTGGGGTAGAGGGGGGAATCTGCAAAGTTACATAGAGCGGAAGAGACCGGACAACAAATAATTGATTTCACATGACTAGCGGTTGAGAATAACCGAAATATTTTACCACATACAAAAGATTACATACGGAAACAGCGCATGCAAAAACACGGGAGACAAAGGGGAACAAAAAGAGGGGAAAAAAGTGCCGCTAATCTGCTTCGCTTTTTTGCAAATGTCGGCAAAAGACGATCGTCATCTTGTGCCCCTGCCGAGTAAATGCCTCCCTCTCATTTCCACCCACCCCGTATGCTGTTCCTTTCCTGTCGCTCACCTCCCAAGATAAACAGGCTAGAGCTTTGCTCAGGTCAAATATTTTACCTCGTTTCACTGCTCCGGGCCGGATTCCTGATAGCCGTACGCGTAGACGCTGCAGCACGGCGTAGACGCACAGGAATCGAGGAAACCTACTACAAAGCTGATTGAACCACGTTGCGTTCCGAGCAGAACGTCGAAACTGTGTTTTTGAAATTTTCGTTTCTGTTGCCGTGTGATTTTCTAAACTACCACCAGGAGCTATAGTGGCACAGGGAACAGGTGGTGACGGAGGAAATGTTTTCTATAATAAATGTAGTATTTCATAAAATCAAGAATCATTCATTTTTAATGAAAGGAACGCTGCAAATGTCACTAGTGTATTGATTTTCTGCCTCATCTTTTGGTAATGTTTGCTCTTGTTCAACAAACATCATAAGCATAATATTGTCACAAGACTGAGACGTTTACATTTGGCTGTGGGTATATGCGACTATTGCGCAGCTTCTGTTTCACTTCGGGCAGGTGGCTGAATAGAGTCACAGACAGACAGACAGGCAGACAGACAGACAGACAGACAGACAGACAGACAGACAGACATACACACAGACAGACTGACAGACAGACCGAGCGAAAAACCAAAATTTTTGCGTTTAGTAGCCCAAGAATGACTATCGTCCTTAAAAAGCAATCAGGGTCGAGTAATTTGTTTTTACAGGAAGAACGTGTAGGCGCCAATGTGGTCGTGCGGCTGACCCTACATTTATTTGCAGAGGATATTTGACAGCAGCGGGAGTCCGCGAGTCGGGGAGCGCCCGTAGAATGCTGCCGAGCAGCGCTGACGCCTGGGTGTTCTCTGGCGCGTGGCTCGTCGTGCGTGTCGACGCCATGCGCTCCTGACGATGGAGGTATCGGTCAATGATGATGATAGTGGCGCTGCTCTAAGATCAGGTGCACGCCACTGCATGGCTGCCTCTAGCGCAGGGTGTCGGCGTTGGTGAGAGAGGACGTCGACGTGCTGGGTGGCATGGAGGGTACCATGTGTGGCGGCGTAGCGTGTGCACGCCGTGTGGGTACTTCGTGTGCTGCAGGTGGCGGCGGGTCGTCTCGATAGCCGTAGTGCTCGATCCCGGCAGCCCGAAGCTCGGCTGTACTTCTTGTCGTCGTAGGTGTGGATGCCGCACTGGCGGCGGAGTTTGCGATTGCGACAATCGTGGCAGGAAACGACGCCGATGGTGCAGAAGGTACGATGTGCGGCGGCGAAGCGTGCACGGACAAACGCGGGTACCTTATCTGCTGCAGGCCGAAAGCAGTGGTCCCCGAAGCCTTAGTGCGCGAGCACGGCAGCGCGAAGATCGTCGTAGTGGGTGTCGCCGGGTGGCGGTAGGGCGACGACGCAGCGGAGCTCCAGCGTCTCCCCAAGGATGGAGTGCTTCAGAAGGTATACATTGACGTGGTTGAGTAAGAGGGTAGCCTCGAACTTGAAGAACCATCCCCTGAGGTGCTGTGGCTCAAAGGCTGGTATTGGCGGGTCTCCCCACGTCGCTATGTCAATTTGCCGCTGGCCAGGTATAAGGCGCGGATCTCCCGGGTCACCACTTGTAGGAAGCAGAAGCAGAGGGTAAGCCCGGACGATGTGGTGCTGCGGCTGACCCTACATTTATTTGCCCAGGAGACTTGACGGCAGCAAGAATCCGCGAGTCGGGGAGCGCCTGTGGAATACGGCCGAGCAGTCCAGAGATCTGGGTGTTCTCTGGCGCGTGGATCGTCATGCGTGTCGAGGCCACACGCTCTTGGCGATGGAGGTAACGGCCAATGATGATGGTAGTGGCGCTGCTCGAAGATGAGGTGCGCTCCAATACAAAGGAAATGAAATGGACAGGGGGTATAATTATGCAGCTCTTATGGGAGCTCGCTTGCATTCGAACCAGTCTGGCGGCGGGTAAGTGGGTGAAATAGGAGATGATAGAGAAAACTAAAGATTAGAAAGCCAAGGAAAGAGCAAAGTAGAGTAGTTCCACTGTGATAGATTCCGACGCACATAATACACCTCGAACAGCGTTTGCTGTCGTCATGTTGCGCCCGAGACACGAGAAGCGTCAGTGGGAATGGTGAAACTAGAGGCGAGCTTACTGACACGAGGAGCGAAGTCTGCCGTGGTCCGAACAATTTCGGAGTTCCCTAAATTGGAGTGTTCACAGACCAACGAGTTCCGGGGAGCGGCAGCTGGAACTGGACAGCCAACACAAGCAGAGCGAAATCCGGGCGATGGCCCCCCGCGGGCGACGGGCCGCCGAAACGAAGTTCATCCAAAGCAGAGGATCGCGAAATAACACGTCCGCTCATTGCCGAAGCGACGACCGAACTCCCCTGACGCATCCGTAAAAGTTACTTCTGCGGGCGTCCGAACTACGCTCTACCCTACGTGCTACTCTTCCAAATTACGGAGAATTCATAGCTTCATCTAACACGGTTGCGTAAAACAAATGTTATCTACCTACCACAGGAAGAACTTCACACAACATGTTTACACAGGAAAGTTCTTCCTGCGCATTCTCTGCTATTGAGGGTGCCAGGAAATAAATTTGTTGGTTGCTAGTTTAATACCCACTACTGCCGCCAACTTTCGTAGACAAAAAGACTACAGGGCAACGCTGTAAGGGTGGCTTTTGGCTGGGCGCGGATTTAGCAAGGTGCATTGCACTGGCAGGTGGGGCATATTTTCCTGTGCAACTCTACGTTCTCAAAGTGTCTTTCGTTACGGCTGCGTTCAAGAACGTTCATAATCCCCAGCGTGCGTTATTTATTCACTTGCAAATAGAATGAGAAGCTTTGGGCAAGGTTACCACAAAACAACGCCGGCCACGTTCTCATAAGTACACCAAGGCCGGTTTTGTGCTCCGAATTTCTATCGTAACCATCGTTACCATATCTAACTGGCCCTCAACCCTAACGTGGTTACGACATGGTTATGGTGTGTAAAGCTCGATATAACCGCTAAAAATACGCAAGAAATAGTATACCTCCCGTTTTCCAGTAAAAATGTATGAAAACAGATGAATTTTTCCGAGCAGCACTTCATTGCTATCCGACCTCTTAAGGCGTAAAAAGAACAAATTCTGGCTTACTGGGGATAGAGTTTCATGAATTAAAAAAAATACGCTTGTTCTCTTGTCCTGCATTCAGGTACGCGCCAACTAACCAGCTAGATTTTAGTTTTAATGAAGTTTACTCCTTCTTCTCCTCTTCCGTCTCTTCGTCTTCTTGAGTTCACTTTTACTATAAAACATATCTAATTATTGTGAAAATAAGGCTGTGGAAAATCTACTGGAAATATTTCACCACGTTGGAAAAAACGGGGTTACTATAATTTTACTGTTCATACAACACGTGCATGCGCGTGGGCGTATGTTTTGCGATTGTCGGAGCGCCTGCACATGCGAGCGTGCGTGTGTGCGTGTGCTTCTGAGTTTGTGTTATGCAGCAGAATGATATTGAATAATAATTATTAATACTAATGATAATACAAGAATAATAACACAATATGCCGCCGTGCTGACTTTTTATAAGGACAGAAAAGCGGTAATGAAAAATGGGTGCGTCAATTCTTTGTTTTTATGATGCGGTTAAAACCAACAAATATCAGACTAGGTTAAAACCACGATTACTTTGTGGAAGAAGCGGTTACGGCACCGGTCCCTGTGTACGAGAACAGCCTCCTTGCCTGAAACGACGATATTGGTATTGTGCTGAATAGCTGGCGCTTTGGTAAAAAAAAAGCGTTACTGGTTAGAAGACTAGTATAAAACAAGCAAGTGCTCTATAGACACAGTAGGTTACTGCGACCTATGCTACAATTTTTTGGGGACCATAGCGCACGTCGGCACACTTTTATGGCATGGGAATGCACATTCTTGTGACACAATACCGTGGAACGTTCGGCAAGGTGTCGGAAACTGTTTTGCCATCTCCTTATGTAGTATAACCGGTAATCGTAATGCCTTGTGACAAAACCGACAACCCGAAAGCCCTGGTAAATGTTTTCGTCTTGCATTTTCTCTGGTTTTTGTTAGTAGCAAGTGGCTGTTCTTTGTTCGAAAGGTTGCTGGATTGAGAAGGTCACTCCGAACTCCAAATTGTCACGCTCCGCGCCGCACCGGCTTTGCAAGGAATAGAGAGACCCCGGCAATGTTTCGTAATGAGCGGTATCAAGACTGTACTTTAGATCAGTCCTTCAACTAGTGAATGTGGGTCCAAGTATTATTATAATATAAATGTTTACTACACGCATGACCTGGTGCGCGTAAGTATCAAAAGTCCGCCGAAAGCAGAGAAATAGCAGGGAGAGCGATACTGAGTGAAGCAGAGGACAAAAGCGAGAATGGATGAGCCGACGTCACGGATACGCGTTTCGCAGTGCCGCCCATGGTCGCGCTTTCCGCCAATAGAGGTGCAATGATTTGCAGGGTGCAATGATTTTCAGAGGTGGCAATATTGTGATCGTGTGGCGCGCACTGTGAACTAATCTGTGAGTGGGAATGGCAGGGGCATGATGTGCAGACTCCACAGTGTCCCCTCGATCATTTTTCAGGTTGCCACCAGTCTGGACAACCATTATCTCAACTTGAATGCCCCTTCCTATAGCCACGATTGCAACTCGGCCTCAAAGCTGCATGACGAACCCTAACATAGGTGCATGTGCACCAAATCATCGACTTTCTGGGGCATTCCCGCTGCCATGTGGTGCTCTCTGCAGGTTAGTGCCTGATCGGCTGCCCATATGTGTTGAGGCAAACGGACACAAAACCATCTCCAACGCCGCTCCCATTCTGTGGATTCAGCGGATGCAGCAGCAACATGATGTGTAGACGCTGATGTGTCCTGTGCGTCATTTTTCAGATAGCAAATCCGTGCCGAATAAAATGCTATAAAGTGACGACGATTTTGTCCTGCTTCTTCTGGACCCCGCCTGTGAATTAGTTTTGTGTTATCGATAGTGAACATTTTTTCTAATATATTTGTTGCTTTTTTCACGTGACGTTGGGACCGATTCCGGCCCTACATTCAAAGCTGAACTGATGTTATTAAACATCCTAGGAGGACAAAGACGCATTAGCGAATAAGTTTTAGCCATTACCACAAGGGTGACAGCCTTCGAAGCAGGTCTAGCCAAATTAAAGTAAGGTGTCACTGAAAAGAATGACCTTGTCCACCTTGTACGGGAACTACAGATTTAAATGGCTTCTTTAAACAATTTTTTAGAAATTCGATCATGACGGAACAAAATTGCAATCCGTGGATTCTTGGAGCAACCTGAGGAGGAAACAGAGCAGCCACTTTATTCAGTCGCGGACAGTATATCAACGACACTCGATATTGAACGTGACGACATCGAACGGTGCCATCGCCACGTAACACGTCGAAGCGGTGAACAAATAGTTGTTGTTATCAAAAGCCTTGATTTTAGAACCAAGTTCAAAATCGCAAGCAAGGCTAGCAAGCTAAAAGGAATGGATGTTTTAATTATGCAAGATCTTCCAGACAGGCTGAGGCAAATCCGCAAGGATCTATTGCAACATTCAACTGATATAAGGAGCCGAAAAAGTGCGCTTAAAGTGCCATTAGTAGATAAGTGACAGTTTCTCGTATGTATGAGATTACGCCAACTAAATGTTTGAAGCTTCTATTAGCCGCCTTCCCCGCAGCAATGAATGACTGTTCGGAAAACAGAAATTAGTGCTTCTGAATTTATTTCAACCAATTAGTGAAGAAGAATGAAGATTTAAATTTGCGTATCCAGACCTATGCCCCGCAATAAATTTGTGTCAATGAGATATGGCTTCGCTATACAATTTGTACCCTCTGGTTACTCTGTACCACGAAAACACAGAGCGGAAAGCCGCTGTAGCATTGTCACCCTCTTTCACAGGTCATCATTAAGGTCAAACCCGTTACCTGACCTTCTTGAGCCAGAATCGTTAGTGTCAAAAATCAGTACTTAGGGGGGGGGGGTGGGGGCGAAAGGGACGGATAACCGTAATATGTGTAATTTAGCGGCCTCCTGGCTCAAATCCCGTGTTTCGTGCTATTTGCGAATATGTCTTTAAAAACCGTCTTCCAGATTTTAAAAGGATTTTGTGTTGTGTGTTCAGTGCACCATGCGCTGACTGGAATTCCATTCTAGCCACCGGCAGCAAATGGGCACTCGGTGAAGCTTTGATTGATCTTCCTGTGTCCGGCGGGCTTACCCAAATGGTCAAGGCTAATAAACGTAAAGGTGCCATTTTAGACGCGGCATTCTTTTAATGACGTTGTGCAGGAGAACGGGTTTGAACGTCAAAGTGTGGGTGTGGTGTCTGACTACAAGGCAGTTCTTCTTAGCCGGAATGTTTCGCGTGAACCTGAACTTCCGACATAAACAATAGTTGTAGATCTTACACGCGCGCACAAATACTCCATTCTTGCAGTTCTACCATAATCTTCTTATGATTTGTTGTAACATAGCAACCAAAGTATTGTGGACTTATTATTTGAGAAATTTTATAAGATTTTTGGAGGCTGCATACACAAATAGGCCACGAAGAAGTGCCAAACTAAACCCTCGACCTACTTGGATAAACACAAAAAAACTTCACCTTACTCGGTGCATAAAGCGACATAGCGTATGTTCTCTTCTAGGTAAAGGTGCACGCTAAGTTCTCCACAATCAAGAGACTACGCTGGTTTAGGAAAAGGTACCCAACAGTAAATCCCATTCATCTTGTTATTCAATTAATAGAAACATTCACAGAGTATGTTAAACTTCTGTACGTGAGATTTACCGTATACGAATCGTCTATATTACTCTTGGATTATAATAGAAATAGTTCTATTCCACATTCCAATAACATTGCTGGGAGAGGCGTGTATTATAAATCTATGTTGGTTACAAAATATGCGATAACTTTACTTTAGGAAGTCTCCTATTTTGTTTCCGCCGCAACATTTTGATATGCACACCTCGTTAGGTTTATTCCAGTGCTTTCAGAGGTGGCACTTAGTTTTTGCAGTAACGTTTTGAATTTTTTCCGAAGGGGTGTGCTGCTCGGTTAATCTGTAAGCGAAAGCTTGAGTGTGTTACCTTTGACTACATACCTTCTCTCTCGTTTCATAACCGCCCTTTGCACCAAGCTATTATATGATTACAGCTCCTAACCTTCCCTAGCACTTCCAAGGTCCTGCACTATGTCTGAGTTGTGACTTACTGTGGATAAGTTTCGCTTTTCGTTGTTCCACCGGGGTTTTTACATGTAACCTTTTATTTTTTTTGTTCGTAAAAGAATGTATTCTAGCAGCGTATTTAATTTTCTTCCACCAATGTCACCCGAATATCACCTCAACTGCGGCGACGGCCTATCGTAAGATGCCTACTGGCTTTTCACCCGTTACCAGCGGGCATATTTTTTGAAAAGTCTTATATGAATGTCATAGTGTTTTCTTCGCGTCTTCGTTGCTTTTCTCGCGTTTTCATACAATCTGCTTGCGGACTCACCTAGTAGCTGCCTGGTGGCGCTGGGGCATGTACTATCTGTAACCAGTATCGCCTTTTAGCTTTACCACAACTACTGGGATTCTTTGGTAATGCTGATGATTTTCTGTACGTTCGTTGAACCCCGCAGGTTTTTTCGAGGTATTCAGTGGTGACTGTGACGAGCAACAGCGCCAATAATCAAACGAGGATGCTTGGAGACTGAACAAAAATATATTCTCAAGGAAACACGGCACACATCAAAATACAAACGATTACATCCGAAAGCACATCACACCTCAAAGTTACTGACACATACATAAGCCTACGGAATAGGAAACCTAACAAAGTAAAAAGAGAAGCCCCCACCAAAGATTCAAAGCTATGAGGCATTGTCTGGAGGGCGTCGTGGGTGCTGATAACGATGTGCGCTAGGCCTCGCGGGTCTACGATTTTGGCATCGCGCATGCCGGAACACCGACGATGAACACGCTCCATTATCCTCGTAGAGAACGGTTTCCTCGGCAGCCATGACGCTCTGCGGAACGCCTCATCGCATTCAACCTTTGGTGGGGATCCTCTGTATTTTTTTGAGGTTTGGTAGGACATAGGGCTTTGTATGTGTCAGTCAAATCTCAGTTTGATGTGCTTTCCGCTCTAATCGTTTGTGTTGTCAAGTGTACCATGTTTTCTTAGGAATATTCGTTTGTTCCGTCTCCAATCACCCTTGCTATCGCATCCCCCCCACCCTAGAAAAGGTTTTCTTCTGAAAACCTGCACATGGAATTGGGCGCAGTGCACAGCACAGTCACACACGTGGCGCACGATCACGCGCGCTCACAAAACAGCCCACAGCGTCACGCACCGGATATTTCGCGTGAGTCCCCAAAACGGAAGCACTGCACCAGTCGCTGTGTCAAAGTGCAAACACTCATTGTCAGAAAATGTGCGAAACACCTCGCCAGTACTCAAAACTACAGATACATTCACAGAGAGTTTTATTGCGGCCAGTTATTGCCAAAAAAATACATAAAGACTGCCTGAGCTCCTAACTGTTCAAAGCTGCACTGCTGCAGCAACACGCAGCGTATTTTCCGCTCCTACTGTCTGTGTACTGTTCATCGACTTTGAGCCTGCTTTTTCAGAACTCTCCAGGCTCTGATCGCAGGGATCCGACGCCATTACAGGCTACTTGTTCGCAGGCGCTTTTTAAAGGAAGTATGCGTCCATCCGGTCGCTTTTCGACTTTGTCTTTCCGGTGTGTCCTTCTGCAAGCTCGGCAGGAACGGACGTACCGATGCACATGGACTTGCATTTCTGGTCAGTAAAAAGCGTCCAACACCAGACGCATTGTCTTACAGACAGCAAAGTCTCTACTTCTCGGACTCTTGTGGGTGTCGCCCAGTATTTGAGAGCGGCACTTCTTCGGGGCTACGATCTGTTCATACACGTCTCGAGGCGTTTCGTACTACCTCCAGAGAAGTCCGTTCTTTACAAAGAACATGTTCACGCCCAGTCGCCTGCCGACTACTCCCTTGCCAACTTTCTGCCAACACATCCACAGGCTTCTGTCCGTTTATGTTCACGGCGAGGCTCGTGCGGGGTCACCTGGAGGTTTTTCAAGTCTATTGTTGCGTTTTTCTGCGTGTCGCAGGTCCTCTCGTCCCTGTGATGACTTGCGTTGACTGTATGGCAACCAGGCCACCACTTGTCTCGGCCGGCTGTAATAAGCTGCTGCATTTTCTTCCCGCTGCACGGGGATCTGCGGCATTGCTTGCTCTGGGAATATGGCCCACGATGATATGATTGATCGCGGTGAACATGCATTTGGCGATTGCCTGGCCCGAGAAGTTGAATTTCCACCAGCGCCCCAAGGACCTGGATAGTCTTCTCATTAACGAGAAACAGCGTATATCTCTTAGTTTTTACTGCCGAATCGGCAACCAAAGCACGATGTACCACCGCAGTGTTAGTGGCAGTGTCCCACAACACAAAACACCCTTTTCGTAAAGCTCCGCTTCAAAAGCGGAAAGGCGAGGTACCGCAGAGTTCTACTTTTGCACCGCGCGGGTAGCTCAAATACCTCGCTTCCTCTCTGAAGAGGAAGAATCACCAGGCGGGCTTTCGGCGCTGTTTTTTAATTTAAGGAGACGAATTCGCAATTCGGCAGTGACATACAGCAATATGTCGTCTCCTTGCCTTAAGCTCGTATAAAACGCGACTTTACGTCGTGATCCACTCGGCAGCTTTCAAAATAGTATGGTTGCTTCGTGCTGAAGCGGAACTCTGTGGATATTTGGCTTGTTTTGTCACACAGCAAGCAGCGCGACGTTTTAGCTTTGCTATGTTTCGCTCCTTTGTTGCCCACCCCATTCCTGCTCACCTTGAAACCGCAACAGATGGTCTTGATGCTGGGCTTCGTGGAAATGACGGTCGCTTTTGTTACATCGGAGAGTTTTTTAAAAACTCTTTCCCGAGGACACACTGCTAACGTGCTGGTACCGTTAGTCAGAAACTTTTCGGCGACAACCAAATGCCGTACCCCATCGCACGTTTTTGGCGTCGCTTAAATTTCTATTCAGCGGTCGAAAAAACTCTAGATGCGTAGCAAATTCTCTGCCGTTTTACCGTCTTGAGGCTTCCTTGGCGGAACTTTTCCCGGTATCTTTCTGCGGGTAAACAAAAGCGCTCCAGAAGAGCCAATTTGTTCATATCATAGTGGAATCCTAGGAAGACAGGCCCCCAAATACCTTAAGGGCCTTTGCTTTTATACACAAGCTTAAGGCTATGGCCTATTTCTCCTTTGGCCCGCGCTGTTAGCGACTTGCCCAAAACGCTTCAAGTAAGCATCCATGCCATCACGAGCTTCATGGAAGACCGGGATGAAGTTATGCGGAATAAAGATAAACATTGCGCTTTTAGTGAATGGTGCGTTGGTTGCCGTTCGCCGAGAGTCTATGCTTTCCTATTTCCACGAACCTGAATCTTAGCTACAAATTCTTTAGTTTTCTTTTCTCTAGCTGGAGTTCACTAATGCAGTCTCGCGCTCTGATGATCTCCTATCTCGCGCCTTCGGGAGAGCATCGTCCACCCATATGCACAAATCCTTATTACTTAAACCGAGACTCTTCCCTGCAGTAGCGATCCCCTGCACATTCATCGTACCGTGAATGCTGAGCCAGTACATTTCAACGTACAAACGCCCTCATCCGGCCGGGGATACCCTTTCGTGAAGAAAATACCTCTCGAACGTTCTCTTTCCAGGTATGGAGTGGTGACTGGGTCTTGCCACAGTGCCAATAATTACCCGAGAGCGTTGGCAAACCGACTCTTAATAAAACACAATACACATCAAACCATCACGTATTACAATAGGAAGCAAACCACAGCTCAAATTGCCGCCAAATATACATGCAAGAGAGAAATAGGAGTCCCAAGAAAACATCTAAAGAAAGTCCCGACCGAAGGTTCTGCGCGATGGCGCGTTGTCCGCCGGACATCGTGGGATCTGGTGGCGATGCGGAGCGAGGTCTCGCAGGGCTACAATGAAGTGGTCCCGCTTGGTGGAACGTCGGCCAGCAAGACCCAGCGTTGTCCTCGTATACAGCGGTCACCTCGACACCCGCTCATGATCGGGCGCCCTTTAGCAGCGGGCAGGAGGAAACCGGCCACTGCGGGGAGGCAACGGGCAGCAGACGCTGGGTTGTGCAGGGGCGGAGAACGCCAATTTTGCGCGTTCTCACAATTCAGGAGCCACGCTTTGGCTGAAGGCCAAGGCGCCAGCGAGACCCTTCTTGAGCTCAGGTCGTGAAAACCCGACGAGCCCCGAATTTTCCAACCGGGTGTTGCGCTCCCGAACCAGCTCCGTCCACTCCTACCAGTGTTCTCTTACGTTCCAGGCTGGCTTCCCGAGCTCTTTGGTTGCCGCCGTCTCTTACTGGACTACGTCACGCACTCGTGTGGCTTGCCACTTCCTCTTTATTGTTAGGACGGATGAGGGAATACCCTTCCTCTCATGTTCCCGCGCTTGCGTCACCCACGCTCGTTTGATTTTTCAGGTCCTAGACGGCCAAGAATATGCACGCTAGTCAGCCCTACGCACACTCCTCCTGTTTTTCTAACTTCGCATACCCCATTAGTATCCCCTTGAATGTCCCACAGCTACTGTAATCGTACAGATAGCTTGCCTGCTATACATAGTCGTGTGCTGAAAGTACCCAGGTTCAAGTTACAAACGCAACTTGCATGAACCAAAGCTCGTTTACTAAAATTAGTTTCATAGCAATTACTTGAGAATGAGTCCAGCGTGCCTTGTGTGGTGGCGCCATACGTTCGATTTTCCCACTGTAATGTACCATGGGAAACACCCCATAATGACTTTATTTTAACAGTAGAGGCTAGAATGCACTTCTTATTTCACGAGAATGCACGCTCATGAGCAAGCACCTGGGGTCAATTTAATGTGCCGCACCAATGTGCCATGCTCACGAAAGGCGGAGGGGTTGAAGTCGCTTTGTGTAGGCGCGGATCAATTAAATATAAAAATGAGCCTTGAAATTAGGATCCATCAACGGCTGCGGAGCACGCTTAGCGAACTCTATACGCAAACCTATAAGTGGACTCGAGCTTTTAATGAACACGATCATAAGTTAAGGAAAACTAAAACAAGTGCTGCCTTCGCGAGCCGCGTTCACAATACGAATAACATTAAAAACTTCATCAGCAGAGCTGTTTAGGCCAACACGAATCCGCCGAAGATAGACCGAAAACTTCTAGCGCACTTGAGCGGCTACCTTGCGTCGGCCTCTCGGCGTTTCCAGGCGCGAGGCTCCTCGAACGGACTTCATAAATTGTCTTCTAAAGAAAAAAATAGCGACTGCACGTGAGCGCGCGCCGCACGGCAACCCCTTTTAGTCGTCCAGGCTTGCGTATGGGCTTTCGCGACGTCAGGAACGCCGTACGTCGTCCTCGTCGTGTGCAGCCTGGCGGACCACTGGTTCGCCGCTCGAAAAATGGCAACAATTCTCTCTAGCGCTCCTTTCGGAATGCACTCGTGGAGACAGCTTTTGTTCCGGCTATCAAGGAACTGGCTTTCTTCCGAGAAGAGTGCGTGCAACAAGGGGATTTTACATTCCCGGCTGTGCCGTCAGGAGCGAACGACAAATTGGACGACGAGGATTGCGACTGAATAAAATATTGTACAGACTTTGCATTTGCATTACAGTGTGGTGCATACTGGGTTTCCACAGCTGCGGTCTGGCTGCGGCCTCTCTGGCTGCGGACCCCAGCTCTACTGGTTGTTTAGCCGTGCACCACTATTGGAAGCTGGGGCAATTTGCCTGGCTTCGATATTTTTTGACAATTAATTTCAGTTTCACAGAGAAATGCCTAAAAAAATTTTTAACGTTTAATGAAATCTCCAAAACATACTGGAAGAATTTCTTCTGTCAGTGAACACAAACAAAGCTAAAGATCATTTTGCCAAAGATACCTCGAGGCATATATAGAATTTCTGAGGCCAGGTTTTTTAGTAGTGTTCGTGGTGACATTGATTGAGTCACACCATTGTTCTTGCTCACGTTCATCTGTGAGGAAAAAAAACAGATTCGTTATAATTTGTAATATTCACTCGATAATTCTACACGTACACGGAGATACGCCTACGAATTACGACATCAACGGTAAAGCACGATAGCTTACAATTTTTTTCTTATACAGCGAGAAGTTTGGAAACAAAAGCAATGCATTGTGTATTTATTTATATCACAGTAAACCAGTTTATTTCAAGTTTCCTCTAATTCGAGGTAATTCCTTGTAATGCGAGGTAATTCTTTCCAGTCAGATCATTCAGGTAGGATTTACGAATAGCCCAAACATTCCAAGTATCATACTATTGAGCATCTATTTATCAATGTAGATAGCAGGACGGCTGAGACGTTAAGAATGCAACGATAAGCAAAGAGAAAAAGCGTTTATTCTTTATTATCCTTGAAGATAGAATGAAATAGTTAAAAAACATGCCGCTTCGTAAGATCGGAACCCACGACTGTCCGAATACCCATACATGAGTATCCGGAATCGCACCGCTTTTCTCATTTGAAAAGGGTGGCATAAGAGGTCCCATCTAACCAAAATTCTTCACTGTAAGTCTTGATAGTGTTGGCATGCAGGAGAAACAGACCAGCTGGTAGCGTAGTGTTCATTGCACAATACGCGTATACTGGAGGTCATGGTTTCGGAGCGCACCCCATGGAAATTTTTCTCCACTTTCTTTTTGTCTTTGAAAATTCTCTATTTGATTCGATGACATACCGCGTTCTCCGCTTTGCTTTCGGTGGCATTTTGAGTTCCAACCCTTATTTCTGTTTTATTTCAACGAACCTCTCATTTCTTATTCGGATTCGCTACATGCATAGCGAGGGCTCTGTTCTGGCAGTCTTGATGCCGCAGGTAGCTTTAGAGAGTTCCACGCTGGTCGACCACTCTTGACATGTCGTAGACACTAGAATCACGGGCTGGTCGTTAAAAAGAAGGTCTCCTCCACCCTGAGCAGTTCAAGCAGTGCTGTCTACCACCCCCAAATTAAAAAAAAATGCCTTGCCATGAATACCCGGCAAAGGTGAGAGCAAACAGCCACCAGTAGTGTAGTGTTCATCGCACCACAAGCGTATTGTGGTGGTCGCGAGTTCGGATCCCACCCGGCCGGAATTTTTTCTGTTCTTTTTTTGTGTCTTTAAAAGTTCTTCATCAGTTTCAATGACCTATCGCATTATCCGCTTTTCTTTCCGAGAATTTCTTGACTCCCAACTCTTATTCCTGTCTTAGTACCACGAGCCCCTCAATTCCCATTCTGACTGTGTCTTTCCATCTCTCTCTCTCTTTCTAGTTTTCTATGCATTTACCTGTCGTATTCTCCATAACAAAAATCATTCAAATAGAAAACTGTTTGATTAAAGTGGACTGCGTATGTTAGTTACATCTAAGCAAAACACTTTCCCTGGCAAATCTGTATTACCGTCCTGGCATCCCAAATTAGAAGGAAAAACTACCAAACGTGTAAAACCAAATAATTGGAAACGAAGAACTCCCAGTTGTAAAAAAAAAGTATAAGTAAACAAACAAAAACAATATATTGGGCTCGTGCTGCTTGCTTAAGGGGGCACTCACGTTAGACCAACATAAAACGCGGACACAAAGAGGGGGAAATCGCACATCTGGTGGAGCAAGGTTTCAGGCACACTTCGACGACCACTTCCGGCAGCTGCGTTGTCGTGCGGGGCCGCATTCAGCTATGGGGACAGCAATACAAACAAGTATGGCCAACCGATAGTTTAATTCTGAATGTTCCGAAGCGGTTGATTCCAGAGGGATCTCGCTAAGGCCGCGTTTCGAGACTACAATATAAACGAAACGAGATGACCTGTGTGATTCTCGGCGTCTTGGAGCCGGAGGTTTTAGGGTATTACTTTCAAGACCCTCCCTGCCGTTGTACATGCTAGTGAACCTCTCTTGGTCATCGGGGGTACCTTTGCGAGTCTTCTTGTAGGTCATGGTCTATTACGTGTTGCTGCAAATGTCCCAACGACATAGACGGTGTATTTCTTAGACCAGGATGAAGGTGCCATCTGCGTGACAGCAGGATAAGTCGCTTGTAATCGAACACCAAATCACGAATAATTTCGCCTAATTTTTTACAATGAACGTTGACACACCGATACAGCATCTTTTAGATTCTCTTAAAGTGGCATGAGAAGACGCGTTGCGAGCGGGCAGTCGGATCAAGAAAAGAGAAAATGACGAATCGCGTGAAGCAGTGGCCAAAACGCGTTCCGCTTTCATGGCTGTCGTGTAGTGATTTATTGCCAGGGGCCCGGAATAGCAGTCCACTGATGTAAGCTTTTCTCAAGATTCATAAATGATGCTGATTTCGAACATCTGCATGCGCAGGGTGCATCCCTATAATGGTAGAAAGGTAATTGAAATTTGTGAGGGAACTTTACGCATGCTCACCTGATACCACTTTAAATGGCCTTTCGCTCACAGACGTGAAACAAATTAGTAAGGACTCTTAGTACTGCCTGGTAGAATATGTGTTAAGCAGCGTAATTCCCTTTTCAAGGTTTGTACTGGTCACTGTATTGGGAAAAACCTACGTGGAGGGATACATGCAGTGCTCTTAAGTCAGCCGCTTAGTGAGAAGACGACGACATTATAGCGTGCCCCCTGCACCGGTGCTGGATTCCATGACACCCTCGCGCCTGGAAACATTCGCGCATGCTCGGATTATCTCAAGTACTCTCGGGCCTTCGTGGCAATGCGCCCTCGTGTCAAACTCCGGTGTCAACACCTCAAGCTCATCAGCCCACGGTGATGGCCATATCCTAGGTATGATACCCCCAGCCGCGCACCCCGATTAGGTTTAAAGGGGTTGTGTTCGAAGATGTTGAAGAATGGCTGAGGTACTTCTAGGGTGTTGCGCATTTCAATCAATGCGAATATTTCAAGAACTGTGCTTAGTCAAATTGTCTTTAGACAATGGTGTTCGTACATTGTACGAGAATCACAAGAGCACCCTAACGGGGTGAATCGACTTCAATTGCTACAGGAGACCTTTTAGAAGTCCGACCAACTACACCACGCACTGTGTTTGCTGGAGTTGTAGGTTGAAAACCCCAACGAACCTGTCGCACATTTTAAAGGCCATGGCTCGCAAGTACCACCCCGCTGATACAGCAATATCTCAGCCAAAAAAGTTACTACGTAATGCATAGGGTCAATGACTAGCTGTTTTCTGGCCGTGTTAGAAACCCACCACGCACGGAGTAGAATTTTATCAAGGAAGCCATGGCTATCGATCGGGCTGTGTAGTAGTTTAACTGCCACTATTACCGGACCACCACAAAACGTGCCGGCATTCTTGCTAGTGTTTTGAGTGGCAACTGCTCCTTGCTGAACCTAATACTGTCAGTTTGTTTTTAACTTTTAACTTAACACTTAACTTGACTTAACTTAACACTTTACTTACCTTAACTTAACTTTTAACTTAACTTAACGCGGCATTTCAGAGGCGGTAAAATATGGAAGGAGGGACAAAAGTAGAAAGGAAAGAGAAACAGAAGAAAATACATAGAGAGGGGAGCAAAGAGCACAGAAGGCCACGAAACCGCAGGTGTTTAAGTCTACAGTTAGGCATACAGTCCAGTGGCGTGCAGAAAATCTATCAGTGACCTGGAGTATTTATCTTCCGGCACACAGCGGTGGTAGTCATACAGTTTATCCCACCGGAGACCAACCTTTCTTAGCGCATCGTCTTGAGCTGTCCTTGTTCCCGCGTACATCCACGAAATATGCTTGGCGTCAGCTTCAACCGCAGGAGACGGACACTTGGGACACGTTCCTGGGTCGTCTTAAGAGTGCCCCCAAGTCCAAGTGACTGAAGGTGTGACGGCCACCGCAGCCCGGAGCCTACTGAGAGAAACTTCGTCCACCCCAGAAATATTAGGGGGCATGGAGCAGACACAAGGTGGAATACTGTCAGCTCTGCTTGAAGAAATAAGTAATCAGGGTACGTCGTCACAACAGTCGGCTCCTTCTCTGGCCAGGAGCTTGCGCGAGGAGTTATACAAAGTATTTTCACTACCCGATCTACCGACGCAACAATGCGCTACAAACTACGCCCCGGGTATTTCGCAGCAAGCGCAAACATTGGCGATTGCACCAGCCCGTCTGCCACCCCCACCGGGAAATGTATTGCCCGTACAGGAACACGGTGTACGGCCCCAATTAAGAAAGACAGACTTCTGTTGCATAGCGGATGGGCGGCAATTTTATTACCACTCTGGTGAACCTGGCCACCTACACACAAGGTGCCTCTCCCACTACAATATTCTTCGCAGATTCTCCTACCGCTCCTCACCCCGGGTTGGGAGAAATCCTGGCTGATATCGCGACGTACCTCTCCGCAGAAAGCGCTACGCCGCCCAGTAGTAGTTCATTACGCTGGCTGCCTGGCGCAGCCGACTTGTCTCAGAACCGCCGTAACCGTCAGGGGAGCTTTCGACCAAAGGGCGGGAAAAGTTGGGGAAGGAACTTGCGGAGGCAAGGTGGCCGACGACCGAAACTACGACCTTCTAGCAACGCATGCTACCACTCAAAATACGGCGACGAGGATCCTACGGAGTACCGAGGTAATATCACTACAATGTTTGCACGCGACGGCAACGACACCAAGTACTGACACAGTCTGGAATTTTGACCTCCCTATTAATATGCAGGGGCATGAGCTGACCGCATTTCTGGACACCGGCGCAATTTCTTCAAGCATCTGCCCTGAACTTGCCGGCCCTTTACAGAAGTTAAAGACTCCGTGAGACGGGCCGCAGTTTCGACCAGCGGGTGGGCACCTCATGATGGCGGTGGGGAAGTGTATAGCATGAATTATATATGAGTTTTTTGGCACTATCGACGCCCTTAGGCGGTGCCGCAACGATGTTATCATGGGTATAAATTTTCTGCGCCAGTACAACACCATCCTAGATACTGAAGAGCGCCTGGTGAGAATATAGACAAACCTTCCTCAGGAACATCTTACCAACCATAAGCAATTGCGTCTGTGCATCACCGACGACGACCTGCACGTGCATACGTGATGGTGTGCATTTGTTACAACAGTGTGCGAGGATTCCTTCACCTTAAAAAGGTCGCCGACAGCATACGGTGCTTGTTTTCGACCACGGATATGCCATCGTAACCGGCCTCGAGCACCTCTAGGATGGCCGCACTAATGCCTCTTTGAAAAATGTTTCAAACCGGTGCCGGTACATCGCGACAGGGACTACAGTAGGCATTGCCAAAGTAATCGACGAAACAGACAACTGTTCTCTGCATGAAGCTGTCCCAACCACAACGGCAAGCGGTAAACTATAATTGCCGTCGACGCGAATTCTAACGTGGCCTCGGAAAACCACCGAGTGCTCATGACCTCCCGTGTGTCGCCCACGTCCGGTGTCTGCCCGTCGCATTTGACAAAACATCGAAAAATTTCCGAGGAAACGACGAGACTCATCCGTCAGAATCATTACAGTGGGCCTCAATGGTGCGAGATTCCATACTGTGGCAAGTATGAACTAATAATTCAATACGATTGCATCACCCGTCGAATGGCGCCTGGGCGTCTCAGATTAATTTGATAAAAAGAAAAATGGAAAACTACGGTTTTCTGTGGATTATCGAAGCTCACCCAGGCGACCAAAAGGCGTTTATGTGTCGCCTCAGATTAACGAAAAGATAGACACATCGCGAGATCTTCGCTATTTCTCATCTATGGGCCTAAAAAGTGGATAGGTCCGGGAGAACGCCGCATTGGTGACTCCAGATGGGATTTAAGAATTCATGTTTTGCTCTTTGCATCGTGCTCAATCTGGGGTTCTTTTCAGGAGAAGTACGAACATCGTGCTGTCGCGCCGCAAGGGGCAAATTTATTGGTATACCTGGACGACGTAATCTTATTTTCCACCACGTTCGAAGAACACTTCGAACATCTCACATTGGTCGTTGAGGCCGTAAGATCTGCCGGACTTAAATTGGAACCTGGCAAATCCCACTTTAAATACGAGAAACTGTCGTTTCTTGGGTATCATCACCAGTGGCACAGTTCGGCTGCGTCGTATCAAGATTGCAGCTGCCACCCAGCTCTTCACGCCCGTCAAAAAGAAATCCGTCAATGTACTTGAGGCCTGTAGTCTTACTAGTGGTGATTTTTTAAGACTTTCGCACGCATTCCAGCGCCTGCGTCTAGCCTTAGGCGAGATGTTTCATTCTTCTGCAGTAACAGACACCTGCAAATGCCACCGGTGCAGAGTGATTTTGACGAAAACGCCACCAGCACGCACCTGAGCAATGCTAGTAACAGTGGCTTCGTGGCTAACCCGTAAAGGCAAGACGGTGCCGAGTTAATTGTAGCCATTGCAAGCAGAACACTGTGACCCACAGAAGCCAACTACTCGGCGTTTTAAATGGAGTGCGGGGCTGTCTTCTGGGCGGTGCCTAAATTTTATTCATACCAACACGGTCGTCTCTCAAGAAAGGTCAGCCATCGCCCTCTGTTTCTTGTTATTGAGCTTAAAAGACCAGTCCGGACGCCTATCCCGCTCTTGTCTTAAGCTTAAAGAATTCGATGTGAGTGTCTTGTTGAAGTCCTGGCAACAACACGCCGATGCCGACATCCCTTTGCAAGCACCAGCTATTCCAGCGCCGGATTGGACTGCGGCATTAACGACGCGTTTCATGGCGTGACGGACGCATCGTCTTTGTCGGAGTATCCACAGGCAGATACAGGGGTGCGGCCACTCATTGAATTCTTGAAAAGACGAGCCCTGCCTCCGCCGCCACCTTCACCCCCCCCCTCCGCGCCCCCCCCTTGCAGAATCTATTTTGGGGAGGATTGTCATCCTTCGGGTTCCGCTATGCCAATCTTAGCAGTACAAACTTCTCCCAATGTGGCAGAAGGTACCTTCTTGCTGTTCCCGCGGGACTCAGGAAAGACGTTCACAGGCTTGACACGCCGAGCCGACCGAGCGTGCCCTCGGGTACACCCATTAAAAACCCAGCAATCTATTAGTGGCCCAAAGTGGCAGCGACCGCGCGACGTTGCGTACGTGCCTGTCAGGAATTTGAAATTCGTAGAGCAATGCCACTCCGACCGCCTGCACCCTGTTCAAATACCAACGAACCATTTTGTGCTGGTCCGAATTGAACTTTTTGCGTTGGTAGCAAGTGGAATATAGTTGCAACCGACTACGCCACTTGGTACGCGAAAACAGATGGGTTCAAGCGGGCAACAGCTCTATACGTTATCCGTTTTTTTTAAATGCGGAGCATTTCTTAGGCTCGCCAGGTCCTGCGTCGTTCATGGCGGCGCCGTCCACAGGCTCACTGCGCAAGCGCAACACTCCTCCTTACACCCACAGCTCTACGATACTACAATATAAAAAAAAGAAATAGCGGCGCCCGGTTTCGATCCCACGACTATCTGGGCGAAACGGGAGGTACGCGGTGCTCTTCCCACTACGCTACAAATCCGGGACAGGAGCCTGTGCTACGAGCACGGCTTATGTCCTTGACTGATTCAAACTACGTCAAGAAGCTACTGATACAACGAAGGCACGCGAAGCTGAACGTCAACGGAAACGACGAACTGGAAACTTTAGAGGGGGATGCTGAATTTCCCATGGGAAAGCTGTGGCGGGAAGCCCCACGCGCCTTGCAGCTCAACCAGCCCCGTCCGCAGCGCCTCTGATGCTGATTGTGGCAGGATGCCCTAGGGATTGCCAACCAAAGAATCCATCACGAGATAGGTTCGCGTTCAACCACCGTCGTCATCTTCCCGTACGGGAACCGCCGAAGAAGAAGAACGAGAAGACAAAGCTGCGAAGAGGAGGGCGTGTACATTGCTCTCAGCCGGTGCACCAAGGTCAACAACCTTTTCCTCATCAAAGCTGACGGAGACTTCCGATTCTTCCACAGAGACAACATCGACAAGAACATGATGGGCGAGTTTCGGCGCCTCGAGAACCACCGCCTACTCACCGTAAGACATCACTTGTGTGCCTTTGTCACCGGTGTGGACCCGAACGCGGAATTCCCTCTGGCGCTAGTAAAAACCAGATCACTCAACATAACGGCAACACAATGGAACCACACGGAACCGCCACAATGCTTCGCATCCTCATCAGGCTTCCCTACGGGAAGATGGTGTAATTTTGTTTATTCAGAAGATTGTTCTTCGATGAGGTCCTTTTGCTATTAATATAGGGACCGGGCGGCTGTTGTATGGCACCACCGTCGCTTCAGCAAACAGCACCGCCCGTGGCGAACCGCTCGTCAGTGGAATGCCGGTGGCTGTGAGCGCAGTGTTATTGTGCATGGCTTTCTGTCGTTTCTCTCTGGTGCGGCTTGCAAAGGGTACATAAGCACCAGGTCATTTTTCAGATAGACAAATCTTGAGCGTGGATGTGACCTTTACGAGGCATGTCATGTGTGTGATTTACGCCCATACTCAGTATTTACAAATAGCAGACGACGCTCATTGTGCCGAGCTGGAAGTCAAGCTGGAACTGGAAGTCCGTTCCTTCGTGCAAATGTTTCATGCCTGCATGCACTCTCGCGTATCGAGGAGTATATTGCAGCCAAATACTCCCGAAAAGCCAGTGTGTGCAACCGATCCAGGAATGCTGCGCCGCTGGCTTTGGGCAGTTGATGACGAAACGGCGTCGTACACAAGCGACAGACAAACTTGGGGGTGCCTTCTAAGATTTACCACAAAACAGAAATCGCGATGGACGACGCTTTTGTAACTTCATTAACTACGGCTGAGACGTGTTTAATTTCACAGAAATGCCCTTATTACAGTATTAGGGAATCGTTTACAGAAGAAATACCGCATGATAGTATGTAGAAGGTTATTGCTTGTCGTAGAGCAGCATTGCTTTATAAGAATCGCAATGGTTCTTGGATAGTTGGTTAGTGGTTTTTCGAAAACCACTTCCTGCGTGGCTGACGGAAGCGAGACAGGAGGGTGCCCGAATCCTGTACTCAGTTTCACAACTGAATGCTGCGGTCGGTTTACCAGTTGCCACCTACGCTTGAAAAATCATGCACTCCACCATATAACGACGATGATGGTTTAGGACAAAGCTTTCTTGTATGGGTTTCCTTGGTTGCCTTTTTGTTTTAAACTTTGACTAGTTGAGCTTCGAGTTTGACCAGCACGCAGTTTGGTCTTTTGATCGCAGCGTCTTTGACTTTGACCATTTCCCATTCAGTTTCCCACGAAGAAATCTTCGCGTTCAACTAGAGTAATCATTAGACGGAGGGCTAGATAATTTTACTGTTTAACATTAAAGTTCTATGAACCCCTCTCCAAATCTAAACTTTTTCCAGTGTGTCGGAAATCTGCCTGTGCTGGAGGAATCGGGCTGATGCACCCGTACTCGAGGCCACTAATCGCGCGTTTTTGGTTTTTCTACAAGGCATTACTCGCTTTGTACTCTGTAAAGAATACATAAGCATTAAAAGACCGGATGAGGTTAACACTGCCACATTTTTTAGCTATCGGTGCCAGCCTTTAGATGGCAAAACGGGGAGGTCAAGAGGGATGGTTTGTAGCTTGGGCAGTTGGGTGGGTGAAAAACCTTGGCTCTTGATATGACCACCACAAACGTAGGAGTTCTACTTAGGCTTTCAGAGCTGTCACAGCGTCGCCGAAGGCACAAAGCTCACGGTTACAGAAAGTGTAAACTACCGCAACATTTCTACGGGTACACGTTCATCCATCTCGTACGCAACTGACTTTCTCTTCAAAACACACGTATTGAGACATTCCAGCGCTACGGCTGGCGTGGAGACCGTAGTCATTGATACCAGGGAAGATAATTAAAAGCGGTAGAAATGTATATAATATTCCTAATAATTTTATTCCTACTTAGATCGCGCAGAGCCATGCACAGAGCGCTGCAAAAAGCACCCGTGTCAGTGTAGCCTGTTCCGAAACCTAGAAGCGTCAAATTGTATGTAGCCGTTCATGCATTTAGGAAGAAATGAATACTAATAATAGTTGTTTTATTCCTACTCAGAACAAGTGGAGCCAAGCGTAGATCTCTGAAGAAAGCGCTCATGCCATTGTAGCCGATACCCAACTTTAGAAGCGTCCGAAAAGTTTACGTAGCCATTACTACACCTAAGAACCAAGCACATGGGTGTAGACTTCATTGGATTTCACATGTCCGCTCACAACACCACCAAAACATTCAAAGCACCGGAGCAAACACGAGAAAAATAACGGGAGGCCTTGTAGTTCAATGCACGGCTCATTCCACTAACCAGGGGAGCGCAGAGTGGTGGCACCACCCGTCCAGCTGCCCGAAACCTATTACCGAACAAGGAAAAGCATAGCCCGCTGCCCTGGTCAAGGCAATCATGCTTCTCAGCAGTGCCTCTATCGGAAGTCCACCGGGTATCAGCCACGGAAAAACAGCCTTACTGAACGCCTATACAAGACAAGAGTGTACATTCTGAGCATTTAAACTGACGTGGGGGAAAGCACACGGGACGCTGTGTAGCCAGCCGTGACTTTCGCCTTCTACACTGCTCAGCCAGACACGACACAAATGACGTCGTTCTGTCTCCGTTATGTCCGATAGGTGGCTATTATGCTTAATGCAATGTTGCCCCATGGCACAACCAGAGACAATATTGACTACATGAATTGACTGAAAGAATGGAGTATCCGGGGTAACTAGTGCCCTCATGAAGAAGGCGCAAACTTATCTACGAGTCGCACTGGTAGAACCCCCGCCGCTTGACTTCCGTTTAAAAACCTTGAGACATGTGGTTATGAATTGTCAATTATGGATTCGGAGGAGTGTCAAAAGCTTCTGCACAGTGCCTTGGACCATATCAAGTGCTATGCATGGTTATAGATGTAAGGTGCGAGCTCCTTGACGACGGAACCGTTTTTATCGCCGCCGCAGCCGCTGCCCTGACGTAGTTTATGCAGGGCGCATGAAGCCCTGCATCCATCGTTGACCCACTCAGTTGAGTAATACCGGAAGTGCATTGATTTTCGAGAACTCTGAGTCCATAGGGACGCTACTGTTTCGACATGACCGATGGGAGGGGGTGAAAGGTTGCATAGAATGTGGCAAGCGTAGTAATCTCGTGTTGAAAGTGTGTACCGGTTTAAGGTGCCTGATGCAATCTCTTAAAAATTACCTGCCGTGTTCCTTCGCAAGCCGGCAAGCACGACGACAGCAACACGAACGGGTTCCCTGGACCGACGTACTTGCTCCGCCAGCCATTTTTGCTGAGGCCTCACTTGCAGGCCTCGACATTCTTTTTTAATACTGCGCCTAATAACTGGGAGCAACAGCATATGGCGGATGTTGGCTCCGTATACGGGTGTTACAATATAAACAGGAAACTCATATTGTTGCCCGAAGAGTTTCTCTTCTTTGCTTGATCGTGGTTTCCGTAAACAGTTAATTTTTCGCAGGCGTTCTGTTTTTCGCCTAGGACAGCTTCCAACCTGCACCGATGGTGTCTTTTGTGCATTATTTCCCGCCCTATTTACGATAAAAAGTTTGGCCGGTGTATGCAGTTTTCGAGCCCTTAGAAAAAGGTCTCTTGCACATTATCAGGCTGCAGCTGATCTCTGTCTGGTTGAGTGCGTGAAGTCTTAGCGATTGTGCGAAGTTTTGGTGAGCCGCACGTAGCGTGCGCCGAGGGCGAAACATTTTCACGTGGTATTCTTGTCCTTCGGCCTCGGAAGGTTCTCTACTGCGGCCGTTTTCACTGTCCCATGCATGCGCCCTTTGGCCATCGCTTTATGGTGAACCCTGATTTTCGGATTGTTTTGAGTTCCGACGTAGAAGCTTGTAATGGGTGTTTCTATTTCCGGATGACGCTGGAAACGTTGCCAAAGTAGACAGAGCTTCGGAACTTCACACCGGCAAGCAGATTCTCCATGACCTTTTGAACGTTCTTCGTGTCATGTACAGTCGAAAGAGCATACACTTGGCCTCATATGCTTGGCCCACGCGATAAACTTTGTCTGCTAACCGCACGTAATTTCAACTGTATTAGCTTATGACCGTTTTGTAGTCTCTTGAAGGGTACACGGCAATTAGGTGTGGCCAAGGTTGTTGTGTATTGGTAAAAGTAGGCATGCGACTGCTTCCTTCATTGAACCCGGGTATTGGTGGTGAAGGTAGAGCAACAGAGACCCATGTTTTTTTAAGAAGCACCAGAAGCATTGCAAGGGCAATACAGGGCTTTTTTACAGTTGCACAAAAGCGTCATCAAGCAAGTCTGTAACTTGTCTTCGCCTAGATTCGCGTTTTTTAGCAGGTACGCGATAATGAAAGCACGTGTTGGACGGACGCCATCCTCGGTGATTATTCGGCGCATGGCAAGGCATGTCTGATGTAGCTTGTAACTTAAGATGTAACTGGATGAAGAGCAGGTTATGTTGGGGCCAAGTCCTCAAAATACCTCATGTTCTTTCGAGAGCTCCACGTTCTCATCGAAATACTCAGCAAGCTGAATGGCGTCATCCGCTTCTCGTACAATGTTTGCGTCGACGGTACGAAAATTTGCTTCGAGCATTTCTCCGAAGAAAGAACAAAAAAGCTTCATTTGTTCTCCTGCTGATATTTATATATTGAATGCCATTTTTTATGGTAAATATAGAAGTGGCGCTATTAGTGTTGGTAAAACCGTGGGTGTGAGAAGGAGGATATAAGGAGCATCTTGATACCGGATGGCGAAAATTTGAGGAGATGGTACCGTAGTCATCGGCACTCCTCAGAGAGAAACAGTAATTATCTGCTTCGCCTATAAAATAATATCAGCACCGTTGTCTATTATTATGCTTATCAGGAAAACTGCATCACAGGACCAGCTCTGCCATATGATGAGGGCAGCAGGGTTTGTTGTTCCAATTCTGGTGACGCTCGAGGTGCAATCCACATAGCCAGATGTGTAGGCATCGTGTTACGCTATGTGCGGACTGTACCAACTAGTTGTAACATCAATTATCCTCCACGGGAACGATGCCGAAATTTCTTAATATTCGAGTTGCGGGTCCGTCACTGCAATGCAAAAATGAGTCCATTGATGTTTCTACGTCCGACGTCGTCGTCCCCGTGTTTCATGTGATTTGTTGACTACTTTATTGGAATATGTCCTCTTGGCATTCGGTAGCCAGGAGTAGTCGATGTCGTCTAGTTTATGGCGGGCTTGGTGACTTCCTCATTGCGTCGTGGCGTGTGCCTTTCATTGTTTTCGGCGCCACTTTGTTCCTGCGATGTGGGGTTCACCTGTCAGTGCGTAGTGGGGCTTCAAACTCAGTCCCACGTTTGTTACTTGGACCGCGAATTTCAAAGCTACAAAGTTTAGAGGCTGGTGGTTTTATTTCTATGTGAGTGGGCAGTAGTAGTGAGTGGGCAGTAGATATCCAATCTGAAAGGCGCACTGCGCTATTATGACTCACGAATTAGGAGAGGAATTGCAAAGGTGATCTTTAAAAACACGCTGGGAGTTGGCATATCTTGGAAAGGTTTTCGTTGATTTAAATGGGGTGTGTGAAAGACGTCCAGGGAGGCAAGGCAGGGGGCCGTCGTCGGAGAAAAGCACACATATTTAAAATATTTAAAGAGAACCGTCTTCTAAGCAGCCATCTTGACGTGTCGCTTGGTCATCTTTGTCTTCCTTGCCTACGCGTCTGTTGCGCTCGACGCCAGCTTCATCTCCCTCTTCATGGAAAGTTTCAACAGGACATTTGTCTCGACTGTTTCGCTTAGCCCATTTTCATCTTGGCTCACATCTTCCCTTTCACAAAGGGTATTTCGGATAGAGTCTGCAGCATGGCCCACGGTGGGATTCTTACAAGCAAGGGCACACTCAACACCTTGAGGTACGTAGGTATAACTGACCGGTAGACAGGAAAGCTACTGCTTCATCAGGGATGTTTCCTTCTGGTGCTGAGCTGTCCGAAGTAGATTGCGGAAGCCCTTCACTACCAGCTTTCTACTCGTTACATGCCGTTTCCACTATCGTCGTGTTTCAATTCTGAGCGCGGGATACACAGTGGCTTGGCGTACCTCAAGCGCTGTCTTAGCCGAGTCATAATTCCTTGAAGCACACGGTGTCGCTGCGGTTTGTTCAAGCAGAACGCTCACATCGGAATCCGAAAGTTCAAGTTGCCCTCGAAACGCTGCTTCTGCTTCGATAATTACGCCGTCCAGCTGAGAGGGGAAGCTCTGGCAACGTCGGAGTAGCTGGCGGCCGGGGCTTCAGGGGCTAGGTTGCCGGTGCCGCGTCGGCTCAAATTGCTTGCGCGGCTCCGGGGGTCACTGAGGTAGGCCTTGTCGCGAGTTCCCGGGTTTCGGCACCATGTGAAAAACGTCCAGGGAGGCAAGGCAGTGGGCAGTCGTCGGAAAAAAGTACACATATTTAAACTATTTACAGAGAACCGTCTTGTAAGCAGCTATCTTGACGCCTCGCTTGGTCGTCTTCGTCTTCTCTGCCTACGCGTCTGCTGAGCTCGATGCCAGCTTCATTGTCCTCTTCATAGAAAGTTTTAACAGTGCGTTCATTGGACAAATGTCGTATAGCAACATGGAAAAACATCGCAGACGGAGTCGTTTCTATGGATAGCTACGGCAGCAGTGGCTGACTGCCCAGCTGTGCTAGCACAGCTGACTTCGATCGGGAACTTCCAAAATGCCTATTTTTTTAGAGTAACCTATTAACCGGACGTGTTCGGTTGAGCCACACTGGATCATCGAGGTATCCTAATTATGAATGGCAGGTAGGCCAGTGCAACGAAAAGCAGTCACGCTGCCTGCCACTTCTACGGTGCCTTTAGTGGCGTTGTATAGCATACTGTTTTTACATCAGGCTTAAGGTCGGTGAGTGAAGCAATTTGTGGTTGTAACTTCGTGGGAAAGCATTTTTGAGGTTTCTCAGGCAATTTAGCACCGATCGTCAACCAGATAATATCCGTTGCGGCATCACCTGCATCGAAGATATTCACAGTCAATGCGTAATGGCGGCTGTAGCAATGCATAACGGTCATCTTAAGCGCAGAAAAACACACGGACACAAAAGACAAGGAAACGCGCTACTTCCAACTGAATTTTATTGAATCAGGGTGATATTTATGACAAAAATAGATATACAGAAAAGGTTAAAATTATACAGAGTCAAAATAACAGAATCGGTTGGCACCGCCCCACACTTGTCAGTCACTACCACGACCAGCTGTTTTTTTAAGAACGCTACCTCCTTATCGGACAAGGCTACCGATGTCGAACTGACACACTCGAAATCGCCTAGTTGATTTCAGCTGCCTCCACTATCTCACGCGTGCCCTGATCAGAGTCGTGAAACAATGTCACAGAATTTCCAAAGTACGGCTCACATTTCGGGCATTCGCCGCAGTGAGTCGACGGGTTCTCATCCTTTCTTTTTAACGATGCCGTGTGCTCTACATGTACCCTTCCGCAGGCTAACAAAGCACGGTACACAACCCCTCCATCGCATTTCACGTACTTGTTTTTGTGTTTAACGCTACAGCCATTATATTTTTCTTGTACAGGACATGTATTTCTGCTGAGCCTCTCGAGCTTTATTGTGCTGACAATACAACTCCAACGCAAGCCCCCTGACCTATTTTATTTAGCCGATGTGCGATACCTTGCAAATACGGTATAACCGCCGTCTTACGGCGCTCGTTGCAGTGATGCCCACTGTATGAACTGCTTTTATTGCCTGTTTGTTGCACTCCTGGGGACAGCCTCAACGACTTCCACAATGACGTGTTCGGGGTACCCTGACCGTGTCAGGCGAGAGATCTGCGCCTCTACAGTGCTCTACACGTGATGGACACAGGATTTCTTGAGAGCATTGCTGAAGCTCCTCGTTGCTACTTAGCGTTTCACCAGTTTGGTGTGGGCTGAGGTGTAATTGGCAAGAGGCGCTTCTGCTGCGGGTTGCGTAACTTCCGCAAATCCGATTGTCCCAAAGAATGAGGCTCACGTCCATGAACTTCAGAGCGTTACCTTCCGGTGCTTCGTGAGTTATGTGAAGTGGTTTCAGACAATCATCGAACACTACCAGTGGTCATCACCCTTCATTCCTAAAGCTAGACGCCCCTACCAAGGACAATAAAAATTCATCCGCGAATCTTTACACTTCGACGACATTTGTGACATCAATACAACCACCACCACCCGGTCGATCAGGCCGAGAAAAAATTCGCTCAGCACTAGACCAACACAAACCCTATCCTGAGACCCTTTTTGTATGAACCTGGTGTCCCACTTGCAGAGAGCGGCTAGTGCGGCTTCGCAAAGTGAGAGGAACCGGTGTATCTCGGAAGGCGTCGACGTTCTGTTGCATCGAGGACCTGTCCGTCTCCGGTTACCTGTTAAAGGCGTCGTGTCGTGTCTAAAGCACCACAACTTGTGCGTCGTCCCGTGCGAGAAGAAAGGTGTGTTTGGGATTTTTCGCATGGCTTGTTCTTCGAGAAGTCAATGACAGCGGGGTAACGTTCACACGATCCGATGTATTGCTAGAAGCTGTTAAGGCAAAGGCTCGCAAGCTATGTAAACAAATGAACATAAGGCTGTGCAAGCAAATTGAAGAATGCGCCAAACTGGAGCTACACATGTTTTCTCGCGTTGAAGCCACATAATGAGGGGATGCGTTTTCGCGTGATCATGTCGGTAATGTAATGTAAACATAGTTGCTGTAATGTTGGACACCAAAACAAGTACGTGAAATGCGATAGAGGGGTTGTGTACCGTGTTCCGTTAGCCTGCGGAAGGGTATATATAGGGCAGACGGCACGGTGCGTCAACTCCAGGTTACGTGAGCATCAAAATAACGTACACAAAAGAAAGGATGGGAACCTGGGCTCACTGCGGTGAATGCCCAAAGTGTGAGCCATACTTTAAAATCTCTGTGATATTGTTTCACGACTCTGATCAGCGCATGCCTGAGATAGTAGAGGCAGCTGAAATGCAACTATGTGATTTTGAGTGTGTCAGCACGACATCAGTAGCCTTGTCCGATAAGGAGGCAGCGTTCTTAAAAAGAACTGGTCGTGGTAATGAATGACACGTGTGGAACAGCGGCAAGCGATTCCGTTATTTTAATCTTTGTATAATCCAACCTTTTCTGCCTCTCTCGTATCTCTGGTATTAAGCAGTTATGTGCATCGGCCTTTCCCTTCTAGAGTGCACTTTTGTAGGCAGCAATATATCGGCCAAACTGAAACGCCCTTCCGAATACGATTCAATAATCACCGCTTTCATGTAAAAAGTTGCCCTTATTTGCCCCTGTCAAGACATGTGAACGGTCCCGGTCATGCATTTGAACATCTTATTGCAACAATTTTAGAATCCGCTTTCAAAACCTACCACGACCGCGAGGTTCCTTAACCTGATATCATTTATAAGTGTGGGTCAGCGACTCTTGGTATTAGTGAAAGTTACGCAAAACTGACGTGCTTGTACCTAGAATAAAATTATTGACATAATTTTGATCACATTCTTCATTAACCCTACCCTTGCGTTTCCCATCAAAATTCGCAGAAACTTCCAGAATACAGCATTATTTGCCTAATGCGACTTAACACTGCGAATTTCCTTGGGAAGAGGGCGTGTTCCCACCACCACTTAGAATGTTTAACCCTTTGTTTTCTATGTACCCTACGAATTTCCTGTTCAGTTGCTAGCTCTTGTACAATGCTCTTTTGTGTACTGTGTCTATTCTGTCCATCCGGGGGGGCACACCCAAAACACATCATTCGTTCATGCCTGTATGGATCCCTCCTAACCAGTCTCCCCAACCACTATACACTTTATTGTATACTTCTCATTTCCTTTATTAAATATTTCTTAGTGCCGAATGACGTGTGTTTTCATGTTTCTTTGAAACCGCGATGAATACGCGAAAATATAAGTCGAGAAAAATCCGCCGTTTTGTCCGGGAGCGTTTTTTTCCGCTCCCGGATAAAACGGCGGATTTTTTCTCTACCTATATTTCTCTTATTTATCACTGTATCAAAGAAACATGACAAACACAAGTCATTATGAACTGATACAATCTCGGAAACAGCCCAATAGCACTGGGAATGACGACTGCAACCTTGAAATATATATTATATATATATATATATATATATATATATATATATATATAAATCTCCTCACGTATCCACAAGCATGTGAACGGAATTTATTTTGTGACATCGCAGACAAGAATACGATGACGACGAACGAGTGTACCAGGAACTCATCATCATAAGTGTTTTGCTCTGGCAGCTCCAGTGCTTCGCGGTTAAGAGCGTTCTTCTCCGCCGCTTCTTGTATTAGCTTCTTCTCGTAAAGCTCACAAACACCCCAAAACGCGCATTTGCTGTACGCGTCACTGATAGAGGTTGCTGTTTACAACTACCCCATGCAAACAACCTCTTCTGCCAGCCACGAACGGCCCCGCCTTGTCCACAAACTGTAAATCGGGCTAGTCCTCACCAACGCGGACTTTCTCAGAGTGTGGTACCTTATTTTAGATGCAGTTCTCGTGAATATCAATACCCCAGAAAGTAAAGGAGAACACAGTCGCCGAGATAGCCGAATTGGTAAGGCATGCGAGATCTATTCGAAAGGCGTGGGTTCGGTCCCCACTCTGGGGGTGTGGTTTCCTTTCTGTCTTTCTTATTTCTTTTTTTCCTCCTTTCTTTCTTCTTTCTTTCTTTTTTTTCCAATATTTAATAAATGTTAACGTCATTAACCACAGTAAAAAAAGAGCCTAACAACTTGTTAGGCTAAACAAGAGCGTAACAACATGCCTCCTTTGGCGTTGTAGACTGCCAACGTATCTTGTTTTATATATATATATATATATATATATATATATATAAATTTCTGTATGTATATATATTTTATATATATATATATATATCCCACTTACTCCGGACTACGCTTCTGGATTGATTTAGTGGTCATCGCACAAGACGCGTATACTGCAGGTTCTGGTGAGTGCGGGTAACCTCTAAGTTGAATTACCGCGTGCGCGTCATTGGAAACACTTGTGAGGTTTCATCGATATATGGATGCAGTTTCCACTACTCAGAATCATTGCACAGACCTTGAACTCTTCCCTTTACTCCACGTGCACATGCCTCGCAGCGAAGGTAACCAACTTAAAACTCAAAACCAAAATACCTGTCCTAATAACAGTTGCAAAGGTGAAGCCCGCTGCCAGCTGAACCCCTTTTTGTTGAAATTTTGCGTGCCAGTGTTTGACACGGCTTATGCATTTTCAGGGCGTACAGATCATGAATACCTTTTGGTTTCTTAGAACGAATCTTTCCCGGTTGCACTTTTTTTCTTTTTGGCTTCGCGCGCCTCGCATGCAAAGATAGCTACCATGCGAATAATATTCCAAACACATTTCCTATTGGCGACTGCGGAGATAAAATCAGCTGTGCACTGCGCCATCATTGCTGACATCCCGTTAGTGTGTCCTTGTTGACATCCGGTTTCCTGGCTCAGGTGGATCTGCTGAGGAGTGGGCTGGGGGGTACGAGGATTGCAGTAAAGGAATGGTTTTCCGGGTACTCGGTCTTTTTCTTTGGAACCCCGGTACAAGTGCAAGGGCCTCGTTATCAAATGTGGACACAACCTTGACCTGATAAAGCATCAAATTCATCGGCAAGAAAAGGTTGACCATTAAACGAGGCATCAGAAACTACCATGTCCTGAAAGTTATAATTGCGTGTAATATTTCAGACGCCATTGAGAGCTGAGCCATGTTTGGAAAAGCGGAGGGTCCACAAAGTATTGTTTTAAGTGTGCTATGGTAACCGTGTATGCAAGTTTACCTGTACTGCTGTTGGGTGAAAGATACGTTATAAGAGATAATTTCTCGCTTACGCTAAATGAGCCTTTCATTAAGTGGCTGCCTACGTGGAAATTGATAGAGGCGTCACTTAGCGTTTTGCTGCGCCGGAGCACCATGGTGCCAACTTCGACGGCCCAGTTTCTAATATTTCGACGGCCCCAGTTGCATTGGTTCAGCTGATCCAGCTGAAGCAAAACCGCGCAAACCTTCCAAAAAGGCACCGACATCATTCTGGGTCTTGACGCTACGTAGCGGTTACAGTTTTATCCATTTTGTGAAATGATCCATGAGCACTAACATTTGTTGGTGCCTCCGCTTTTCTTATTTAACAATTGCCGCGGGGGCTGCAGCGGTAAGGGCCCAATGTATGGCAAGCAACAATTTGCCAGGGGCTCTTACTCTCGACAGACAGCTTTATCCGGGTGAACAACCAACATGGGGCTTAGCAGTTTTTCACACGTTATGGCTGTAGGCGAACTCCAGCCCACCCTGCCTTTTTTCTGGCCAACTGGCAGTCTGACATATATTCTAGTAGATATTTTTGCGAGAGCTCTGTTCAGACAATGTTGAACCACAAGAGTAACGAATGAAAGCACCACCTTGCTTAAGCAGTAGAACAGCGCGAAATGGTGTATTAACGTCGCCATTTCTTGCAGAATATATTGCAGCAGCAGACCGTCCTCAGCCCGCAAGTACGAATCAAACCCAGAGCTGTTGTTGGTGGAAGCAGGGCCTTGTGCACCACGGTGCTCAATCACCTTACGACAGAATCCGTCACCACGTTCCGCAGCGATAAGGTCAGTCCTGCTGACCAGCGTGCGCCAGCATGCGTCAGCCCCCACTGAAGCCACCAGGGCTGGGCCTTCCGCGTCCGTAGATGATGGTGGGGGCGCGAGGGCTAGGGCGCCATCGACTTGGTACTGGAAACCTTTCCTATGCTGGAGGGTAAAATCTTGGTGCTAATACGCAAACAACCAACGCGCAAGACAACCACCAGTGTTTTGCAAACGTTGCAGCCACGTTAATGCAATGTGGTTTGTGTGAGTCACGAAAGAGGCACCGTATAGGCACACGTAAATTTTTTAAGCGCCAACACGATTTCTAGGCACTCACGTTCTGTTGTGTGATAGCGTTATTCCACGGTAAGTGTATGTCTAACAACTGCGAGCGGACGGACACTGCCATCGAAATCCTGCATGTGCACTGTGTCAAGTCTATCACACAAGCATTGGTCCGCAAGACAACGAGCGTGTCAAGGTCTGGTATCCTTAAAGCCGCTGTTTCCCCAATTGTCCACTACAGTACTTAAAAAACTTGCTCCGCAGCCTTCTGCCATCCGCATTTTACGGTTGTAGGTTCAGCTGACATGATAGCTGCTCGCAATGAGGAATAAAGCTACGGTAGAAGGCTATCATGCCCAAGAAGCACTGCAAGCTTTTAGTAACGCGGATACGGATACTCCACGACCCCACGTGGCGCGCGTGTTTATTTTTATTCCAGCTATCGTTGTGGTTGTTTTCGGACGTAGATTTTGGTTTATTTCGTGTCCAGCACCCATTTAGGCATTCGATGCGGCTGTGCCCACTTCACCGCCCTACCGCTCGAGGACTCTGACCACTGCCATAATCGAAGCTTGTGTGTTGAGGGACCTGGTGGTACCCTCGGTTTCTCACCCCCTGGCCTTGGGACCCATATCCGGCACCACATCATTACTCCAGCCCACCGCTCTTCTGTGTTTTCCACTGTTTGTCCTTGGCAGGCGTTATGCAACCCTTCAACCAGCCTTTTCGGTGGTGCTTTCCGAAAACCCTTCCAGCATGCCTCTGTCTCGAATGGTGGCCCTACCTCTTCCCTCCAAGAACACGGCCTCATAATTTCTATAGCAACACCTGCGATCCAGAGGCGTCTACGGCTGTACCTGGCCAGGCCTGACCCACAGACGAGAACATATTCAAGTTTCTACATGGTTTAAGCAGTGCGGTAAACGGGACAAGATGGGACCCACAGACCTGCGCTAGCCTCTTGGAACCATGTTTCAACCGACAATCCCACATTTTATGGCCGTCTAAGTTGCCACCATTCCTGTAAGGGCAGCTGGTCTGTGGACAACGCATCGTCTGGTGGCTCCATACGAATGTCTTGGAGTTCCACTTGATACATTCTCGGTTAAGTCGAGTATTGCATGTCAACTGTTTCTTCGGAGGAGGGTAGGAGAGTGTGGTAGTCAGGCAAGGCGAAGTGCTCACTCTCACGGGATGGATACGTGCACGTCAAGACGAAAATGTGGCGGAAGATTAGAACTTAAAATTAGAAACAAGCGGAGATTAGAACTATGCGGACAGCGATGTACGATTTGTGTGCTATACCATTTCTACTTTGGAGCAGGCCTTGGGGGACCGGGGCTTCTAGTAAAGGTGTTATTTTTCCGAGACTCAGTGAATTTCGTCGGGACAGCGATAGGGTGCAAGACCCTGTTACCACTATAGCGACACCAACGCCATCGTCACCTTCAGCACCCAATCATCATCAGGGTGCCTGGCCAGATTCAGCAGTTGCACGCGACAACACATGGAACGTCGAGTAAGCAGCTGTGCGGCCGCTCGTTCTGGCCAGGCCAACGCGACCTGAATAAATGTAGGAAATCTCATCAGCGCACCAATCGAGTCTGCTCCCTACAAGTGGTCACGCGGACGCTCCCTACAGGTGGTGACACGGAGGTTCCGCGCCGAATACCCGGCCAGTGGCCCAAGGACATGGCGACGTGGGGGGACCGCCAATACCGGCGTTCGAGCCAGCTACATCAGAGGCTGGGTCTTCCGTTCGACGCTACCCTTTGGCTCAACCACGTCCGTGTACAGCCTGTGGAGCACTCCATCCTCTGGGAGACGCTTCCGCGAGAGCTCCGGCGCGTTCTTGTCCTACCACCACCCTTCCTCCAATCCCTACCACCTTCGCGCTGCCGTGCTCGCTCAAAACGGCTTCGGCCACAACCGCTCCCAGACCACAGCAGAACGGGTACAGGCACGCTCCGCGAACTCTTCACAGCCGCACACCTAGAACATGCTTCCATCGCCTTCGTCCCTTGCCATTAGTGCCGCCTCCCTGGACTCCATCTTCACCACGGCAAGCACACCTGCACCCGACAAGACTCACAGCCGACGTAGTCACGGACGCCAACCATCCGCAGCCCTCCTTCCCTTCTACTACTTCAGACCAAGGCTCCGGTGAGTGTCTTTGCCTCCCTGAACACGCACTCTTTCCCAACCTGGTCGCCCGATACGCCGGCGCTGCAGGTGAACTCCGCCACAACGTTGACGCAGCGCCCTCCTCTATTGCAATCGCAGCCCGACTCAGGTGAAACGACATTGTGGCACTCTCCACGGACATCAACAACACAGCCGCGACCACCTCTCTGCATCAAACTCCCTGAGAGCATCTGGTAAACCGTGACGTGCGGGATGACTAGGAGTGAGTTCGGGAAAACTCAACGCGACGTCACTATCGACGCCGTTAGCGCCTGTCGCGTCTTCTGTACAACCGGGCACCCGAACCAGTACTCAAAACGTCGCCTTGAAGCTTATAACGTGATCGTACTGGCAGTCAAACAGCAGTGGACATGCGTCACAAAAGGCTGCGGGTAGAACACCCATTCGGCCAACATCGCCTTGTCGTCTATACGCAGCGGCCGCGGCTCGCGTCACTTTCACTTCAGGACTTCAAAACCGTCCGCTATTTCGTCCCTTCCGCCACCCCCAGCCAAGACCACCCGACGACTTCTACTCACTGTACGCTCTCACAGGACTGATCACGACTACCCAAGCGCATTGAACGCGGACATTCATTACTTGTGGCCCCTTTTGTACTTACCTGTACATAGTGCCTAGTGCATTTTCGTACATTTTTATTTACATTGGTTACTTTGCCGCGCTTCACGCTAGTGGGGAAGCACTGTAGCAACACCATTGCCCTCGTCACCATCAGAGCCGAATCATCACGGTTGCCTGACCAGCGTCACCAGTTGCACGCGAAATCAGATTCAACGTCCGATCAGGAGCTGGCGGCCGCTTGTTCTGGCCGGGGCTACGTGACCTGAATACATGTAGGAGGCCACAGCACCCACCGAGTCGGCTCCCCACGCCACAAAGAATAAATGGTGACTGAATAAACTTGCTTAAATTTTAGTGTCTGTCGCCTGGCAGAAGTGCATATGGCTTACGTCACAATCTTTTTGGAACTGGCACTGTTTAATTACACTAAGTACGTTGGAGTCTACCTTAATTGTAACTTTGTAACAAAACATAGAACTTAAACTTTCTTTTTCATAAAAAATTAAGTTTAATAAATGATTTAAAATACAAACAAGAATTTTTTTTCTTTTAACTTACATCTGCTGCAGCACATCATGCAGAACTGACAGCTGTTAAACGCGTTCACTATTGTACCATTTCTCAGGTCCTCACAGTTTGTGGTATGATTGTAATATACAAAACACAATGATGCCGACTTCTCGCAGTACCACGTTACTGGTTGGCAAATCTGGAGTATTTCTTTCAGCGTTCCACCTAAACGGAAAGAGTATTTGATAATTTTAACAAATATTATCCAGCCCACACCTATTGTGAGCCATCCTAAAGATTAAGATATTTTAGCCACGCCCAGTCACATTCAGGGTATACAATACGTTAACTTAGCCTAAAAACTATAGATAGCTCCTCTGATGCAATTGTACATTCGCAGTGTCTAAATTTATTGCGCACCATTACTTGCAGAGTACCTCTAAAGCGAAAACTGAGTAACGTGCTGAATATACACAAATATGAACAATTTGCCGAAGTAATGCATGCAATTGATATAATAGAGTAAATTGACTATTGAGTAATAGAGTATAGAAAATAGAGCAACTTCACTATAAAAAATCACGGAAAACTGAAAAGCTACGCCATCGAACAACAAAATACAAAGTATGCGACTCGTCTCTATACTAAAAATGAATATTGAAACAATTCGTACTATTCCCCACGGAAACGGGTTCACGTGAAACTTGACCTCCATGATAAGATTAACTGCCAAACTACAAACTACCAACGCAAGGAAGGCAGAACAGAAGCGAAAACGCTTTTACGAAGTCAAGAGAAAACATAAGAAACACAAGGCTGCCATCCTGTGTTCATCACAACACTGCAGGCTTTGCTTTCATATGGTTAGCGCTTTCTGTGGCCCTCATGCACCTCAGAACACATTTCCTTTCTTGCCGCAGAAAGTTCTCTATGAATGGCTGGCCGGCCTTTTTGTGGCAGGCTTTCACGTGTCTCCTATAGCGAACCACGTCACCTCGTGCGGGATCCGACGGGTACCGACTTCGCAAACGTAGAACTTAGCGTTAGATTTCTGAGCTACCCACTTCAGGAGTAAGTGTACGTTAACTTTCGAGCAGAATAGCTGTCATGAGATAAACCCGCAAACGCTGGCCAGTGTTCTAAAAACTCAAGCTGGGCGACAACATCCGGTCCGCGCAGTAGCTTGGTCAGCCGCGCGGTTTCAACGCACTGTTATGTTGTTGCAAACTTCTCACTTGGCAGAAGCCCACGAGCAAGACTAAAGGATTGCGGGAGCTCTTCAAAACGCACACGCCCAGGTGCTCAAGTCATTTTTATCTCATTGTTTTTTTGGAATGGCATTGAAAAAAGCACAATCTTACTTAAGGCCATTAAAACCTAGGTTTTTCTCACCGTCGCTAGGCGGACTAGAAGGCGTTGGAAATTCCGCAGGACGCAGCAACCAAGGTGTACATCTTTGGACCGGATGTTGCTGAAGCTCATTTGTTAGCCAGTACGACTGCCTTGCAAGTACCCTAACAAAACGATCTCTGTCTGCAACTTCCGCTGAACTCCCCTTCGCCAAGAAGCATCTTTTCCCACCTGTAATAAATTTGAAATATGTATTATTCTCTGCCTCCTTTGGCGTAACATCCAGGCTATATCAATTTGAGATCATAAAGAGGAACGTACGGGGCTGTTTTCCAAGTGATAACCTACACCCAGCATCCCATTCTTTGCATTCTTAGGAGGTAGCCGTTCTGACTGCTACTCACAGACTCCGCTTAACAACCGCCCCCTTCGCAGATCATCTACCGAGACGGCGGGACAGGCGTAAATTAATTTTATTTGAATTATCTTCGTTCCTGCGATTATAATCTGTAAAATTCAGATGACCACTAGAAATATCGCTCGAGGTCGCCCGTCCTCTCTTCGTCGCATTTAAAATTCTTCAAATACTTCTTTACTTTCCCACGGAGGTGTTGGGTACCATAAATACTAAACTTCAGCACGGCGAACAGCTGGAGACATCACGTTACCGGCTTTTCTCGGCATTGTTTATTGAAGCCCTGGAAACTGGTCATTGGCTCCTCTCCGTTGCCATTACTGCGTCTTGCGCCGTCAACTCCGCCCTGTATTACAGGTGCTCTGTCACATATACAACGACGCTGGCGCTCATTGGAGCCCCATATCCTTCTTTGCGAAGCCACCCATTCCCGAATGCATCCTATTTTTGGCATTCAACCCACTTAACCTTGCTGTGCGGTGATCCAAAGCATTCATTACGTCGTCTGGCAGGCCTCTCCCAACCAGCTCCTGTTTTGAGAGAGTAAGTTGTGGGTGAGGATACAGGCAGTTTTCTGCATCCCTGTGGTGGCCAAATTCCCCGGCGAATTTCACGCGGCCCACTATTTCTGCTAGTAATTATTTCTCGCGAAGCAAAATGTTACCTGTCTCTTGTTCCCGAGAATGCTTCGTAGACCTCGATTGCGTTTAGGAATTTTATAAAATATACTAAAACTGACCGATGATACGCACCCAGTATTACAATGAGTAGCCATCATAACATATTCCACAGTAAATTTGTAAACGTGTCTAAATTCCCCACTGTTAGCAAAATGTGGCCTTCCACGAAGGGAGTATGAATACAGAAAGCGTTCGGCTATTCTAGTATCAAACAACCCGAAAACAAAAACAATGCTGAGTAACTGATGAGACGATGCTAACATTACATATTATTATACTCATAGTAAGTACGCCGTTAGTAGCGAAGATATAAATATTGTCATGTGTGGTCGTGCACGCGTAGGCACGACTTAGCGATAACTACTGCTAACTGTGAGTCGGTATGAATTGAGGCTCGACGGCCTTTCTTTGCACAGAACAACGAGAACCTTATTGTTGGCTCTATCTATCGCTCCCCGTCATCCTTTGTTGCGGAATTTATAACCGCCCTTAGTAACATTCTATGTACCATATCATCTGAAAACAAGAATGTGTTGCTTGTAGGCGACCTTAATATTAATTTGCTCGATACAACCTTAGTTCATATCATGCTTATACTGACTGCTTTTCGGCAACGGCCTAGAATCAATCGTATATGCTCTTACAATATGTAGCAATTTGGAAATTCATTATTAGATCATGCTTTAACTAACGTGGATTCATTACCTGCCTCTGGTGTTATCTGTCTAGATATTTACTGATCACTACCCCATCTTTGTCACTTTTCAAATGCTATTAACACGTCAAGACACTTATGTTCACCACACCCTTTCAGCAAGATAAAATTCAATATTGCCATTTCTTCTACTAACTGGTCCACGATCAATCAATAACTGATCCTGAGGCAGCGTTGGATACATTCACGACACTGTTTTTGAAGGGCGGCCTCGGATAGTACTGAAACCTTTCATTGTAAAAAGAAATACAAACATCCGTGTAACCCCTGAATGTCTATTGCTTTACTTACAAGGCTAAGGAACATGATAATCTGTGCAAAAATACAACCATTTAATGCCACCTTAAAACTTCGCTATGAAACTTAATGCAATCTTTTGACTAGTGTGCTGAAAGCAAGCGAAAAGGCATTATTGTGATAACAAATTTACCATTATTAGGAATGACCCTAAGAAGCAATGGCAACTAATAAATAATTTCCTAAATAAACAATCCTCGTCTATTCTAGTTTCAAGAATGATTTTTAATGGCATCACCTATCAAGAGCCTTCCCAAATAGAAAACACTTTCAGCATTACCTCCCAATTTTCCTCAACGACACAACTGTCACTTTTACCCCACTCTTTTTTTCTAGCCTGTCACTGCACATGAAGTTTATATGACGATCGGTAACATCAAATGCTGCAGCTCTGGTTTACATGAAATAAGAGGCCGTCATCTAAAACTCGTTGCTAATTGCATTGCCTAATGTATCAGCAATATATATACCTCATCTTCAGAACTGGCTGTTTTCCCAATGTTCTTAAACAAGCAAAAATTTTTCAGTTTTTAAAAAAGTTAAACAAACTTTCTTTACCAATTTTCGTCCAATATCAATTATTTCTACTATAAGCAAGATTACTGAGACCCTTTTTGTAAAACGGTTATCTAGCTATATAACAAAATTTAACATTCTTAAGGCTTGTCAGTTTGGTTTTCGTCCTGGCCGTTCAAACAACTTTGGCCCAACTTTCATTAACTGATTTTGTTGAGCATTCAATAGATCATGGTCTCATTGCAGGTTGGTGTTTTTCGACTTTACTAAAGCCTTTTATACTATTACCCACCGCAGTTTATTTACAAACTTGAATCTTACGGTGTAAACTTGCCCAGCCCTAAGTTTTCTGAAGAATTATTTGCTGCATAGAACTTATACAGTTTGTACTAACAGCTTTATTTCAGAGACTATGACCGTCAACCAAGGTGTGCCTCAGGGCTCAATTCTCGGACCACTACTTTTTATACTATACAATAACGATCTACCAAATATTCTGTCTTCCATTCGATGTGTATTATATGCCAATGACACTACCATATCATGTTCGGGGCGAATACCTAGTCTCCGTCACATCAAAGTAAGCGACTCGTGAGCTAGTGCAATGAACTGGTGTAAGGATAGCTGCCTTAAAATTATTCCTGCTAAACTCATTATATGCTTTTTCATTCTAGCCATAAACATCTGCCTAATCCTCCGAGTCTGGCAATTATTCCTCATCAATTACATTGTGCGAAGGCGTGGAATGGTTTGGGTTGTAATACTCCATAGTAATCTTAAATTCACTTCCCAATTTACCACTTAGAGAAAAAATGTGCATTGGGTACTCGCGCTCTCATAAAAGCACGAACATTATTTTTTTTCATTTAATGCACTGATGTCTCTAAATTTAGCTTTTATTCACAGTCACAATAGTTATGGAATCGCCGCATGGGGCAACACCTACCAATGTAACCTGTCATCCATTCCACATCTTCAAAATCAAGCTATACGTATTATCACCTCTAGCCCTTTTCACTCAAATGCGTCGGTTCTGTTACAGGAACATAACATCTTATGCGTAGAGAAAATGTTGGATTATAATTTATCACTTCTGTTTTTCAAGTTGCTTAGTGCTCATTTGCGGATTAGTTTTATTGATTCATCATTTCTGCTTAACGCCTACTCCACCAGGTTTGCTTTAAGCGAAATCTTCTATTGCTCCTTGTTAATTTTAATTACGGAAAGCAAACGTCACACTTCGCTGCTGTTTCATTCTGGAATTCTGTACCACCAACTGTCAAATCCGCTACGCATATGTCTTCTTTTAAAAGATCTGTTAAAAGTTCATTTAACGTAACAACAATCTTCATCACACACGCGTGTTGCTCTGTATTTAGCGTCCTCTAATTATCCTAAGTGCTACTGTGATATGAATTCTTCCAATTCTTTCCCCGCGCTTGCCCAAACCGTGTTAATTGTATGGTTCCCCTCTCCTTCATTTTGGTTCCTTCCTTTCGTTTTTGTTGTTTTGCTGTTTTTTGTTTTGCTGTCAATTACCCAACTGTTGAGTTTTTTTTTCGTGTTCTTGCTTTGTATCATTTTTATCGGTAATAGCGGCCGATGAACTTTGTTTGTTTGTTTTTTAGCTGACATTCACTCACGTCTGCACCCTTGCAACGTTTTTGTTTATGTTATTGGCGTTTTCTTTATCAATTTTGGTCTTTTTGTATAAAGTACATTTAAAGAGTGTTTTATTTTTTGCATTCACCTCTGCTGCTACTCTGCATATTGACTGCATTCGTTGCATTTACTTATCGAGGTTCTCTTCCGTCGCAGTCCCTGGACTTTGGGACCTTTGTCTGCAAAATGTAACACCCTGTATTCTTTGGTGAAATAATAAACTTCATTTCATTTCATTAGTTTGATTTGTGTAACTGGCATCCTGCCAGGCCACTGCTATGGATAATATGAACGAGAGCGTGAGGACCCACCTGGTACCCCTCTTTGGGTATGTTCCCTGCTAGTGAAAGTGTAAATGGCGTAGAAAAAGTACATTTTAAAGTGGCTAGCTTGCTTGGTTGTTACCCGCTATATTGCGAGACAACTCTATGTGCTTGTTCGATCTCACGTCACCGGTAATGCCCATGATCCAATAAATTGCTCCCTGCCTATATGTCCCGCACTCCCACCATTCATTATTGCGAGCCGAAGAATAAATTGTTAAAATAAGTGGATTCACGTACATCAGTAAATAACAAAAACAAAATACTCTATCCTTTCTTAGTTTGATTTAGCTAATGTACAGCGAGGTGTGGCTTATTTCAAAAAGAAAACAAATATTTTTTGCATATGTTATCGGATTACTTCAGGTCGAGTATCACAGCCTTGGCCTTCATAGAATACGACTTATGAAAGTTTTTCGTAAAAGTCAGGTATTGCTAATATCTATTTTTTGAGTTATAGGCTTACGAATCCGGCCTAATTATGGCCACTGAACCCAGATTTTCCCGTGGGTTAGAATTAGTGCCTATGCAGCAACCTGTATACAGTTTGCGGGTCAAGAAAAGCAGAAAAATTCTACTCTCGTTTCCATAATTATAAAGCAATATTTCTGGGTGTGGAATACGGACTTTATGTCAAAGAAGTCTCTGCAATTTTGTGCTGACCAAGCACCCCAAAAAGCACAAACACGGTGACACGAGAGATAGTGTGATCATCGCCATTTGGTGTTCTCTTATACTGGTAGTATGTGGGTGGGTTTGGGTGATCTGGTAAAGGACGCGGGGATGATGTTGTTGTTATTTTACTGAAAACCCCTACGCATTGATTCGTATTTATTTTCTTCATCAAAGCATACGTTGTATTTGACACTCGTAACGACAGAGAATCGTTCGTTCATCGGCAATTTTTTGTGCATCACACATTTGCCGAGAAGAGAACGGTGCATAGTCAACCATGACAGGTGCGAGTGTCTTTAGAATTGTCGAAACATGATTCTAAGATGATTGACAAATTGGTGCCCTGCAGTTCAGTTCTTTTTACAGCCCAGCTTCAGCTCGAAGCGGAAAAGGCGCCTTTTCTACCGTTTGCCGGAAATGGAAAGGCAGCCCGACCACTAGCTTCACGAAGTAATGAATGATGCAAACACCGCTCTTGACTAAAATATAAATGTACAGTGTTTCACAGGCACCAAATTACACGTTTTATCAACAACAAAGGGAATGTGATAGTTTTGCAAAGTCAAATCTGGTGGGATGCAAAAACTTCAGCCGTAATAAAATAAACACTGGAGGCACACGGCTCAACATCCCGTGTAGATGTGTTGCTCGTTTGTAAAGGTGCAGCTAAGAAATCCGATCCACTTGAGGCAACTGAAAATGTACGCCTTTCTTGAGCACACTACTTGTAGTTGTCACTAAGCATCGCGTTGGTGGCTTCCTGATTAGCGTGTATTCATCGGTTTGCACTGTAGTCATGGCTTGGCACACGAACTCACCCTAGCTTCCATTCTTAGAAACAATCGTGAGCATAGAGGCGTTTCAATAAGGAAGCTATTTAATCCAAATTTGACCAGGTGGCATCAATGTAAAACACGACTAAAAACCTTCCCCAGTTATAGCTGCCCAAAGAACTTTGGCCCAGCTGCTTAGGGCGAGAGAATCATTTCATAGCATGATCTCTCTGCGCTGCGTGACGATGTCATTGTGCGCGCCAGCTTCTATTCATCTTAGAGATCACGATGGCAAGAATTCATTGTGTCCTCTCTCTCCTACTCCTCTCCTCAGCTGTTTACGTGCGGTCCGGGCCTGAAGCTGGTAAGCACCGAACTGCGCTAACATCAACCGCCGATTTCTACGAACGGGCATTTACCCGTTCACGGTTTTAATCGCGTTGTAACGTGGTGTACATCGGAAAGGATGTGAAGCCATGCAGATACAAGCGATACGGGCCGGCTATTCAAGGAGAAGTGCCCACGGGGACTTCAGAAATCTGTGTGATGCAACTGCTTGCGTCGCCAATGAACAAGAGAAATGAGGCTACAAACGAACATAACTACGGACGATGAGGAACCTTGCTAGGGAGAACACCGCGCGGTTACTCCAGAACGTATCCAAGAACATCGTTCAAATGAGCAAAACGCGTTGGTGTAGGATCGCCAAAACGGCAGCGACATGGAGAAGATCTGGAGTTACTAGCACGCACGAATACATTGCAATTATTTTATTTACAGCTCGTTCAAGGCTGCTAGGAGAGAGCACGACGACACTATGGCGAAAACTAATTAATCTCGTAGCTTTTCCATACAGAAACGTAGCTGAACACAGGATACGTTTTCTAGGGCCGCCACCCTTGTTTTTGCGTGGTGGTTCCCTCTACTACTGTGAACCTGCCACAGTGTAATTATCATCATACCTATATCTTGTAAACAAGGGGACATGCTCTTTGTTGCGCCTTTTAAGCACCTATAATGAATATGCAAGTTGTATGAGGCAGTAAACGTTTTATGAAGATGTGGGTATGGAAGTGCGGTGATAATGGTTAGGGTTGTGTGCTGCAATGCCTGCCATTGACAAAAAAGCACAGAAATAGCAATTTTTGAGGGGTTATAACACAAAATAAAGAAATGCGCTTAGAAAAATAAATGGGTAAAGAAAAAAAAGGCCATGAGGGCTGACTGGTATGTACCGGTCCAAGATGTAATGACGCCTTCCCTAAAATGAGGTGCAAGAATTTTGTTTTAATTGAGCATTTAAAAACTTGCGTATAAGAAAAGATGGGAACGCTGTTACAACTAAGACGGGTATTTTGGAATGTTGTCCTGCAAAATTCCGGGAAAATAATTGGGGTCTTGTGTCGAGTCTCTGATTGATTTGTGAGTTATCGATCGGCCCTATCAACTGCTGCTGCAAAGGCTCTTGGAGATTCAGTGAACAGGTGGAGTTGTTACTTGTGTGTGGCCTGCTGGTTGGCTAGGCACACCCCCTTTATTGTGCATCCTTTTCAGTCATTTCTGAATCGTCTAAGTGTCGTTTGATTATGTAAATGTTTGTCTGTTCACGAAGTCTACTGCCATGAGTTACAAAGCTCTTGTTGCTGTGGGGCGGTTTCAGGCAAATTGGCATCGATATACAGCGTCCCGAATGCAAACACCATGTCGCTTCACGATTAGACGCTTATTCGGAGGTAAAAGTTCTAAAACGTGCTTGTATAAAGATGTTTTTGCTGGATTTGTGGACATACAAGGCGGGCACCACACTTAGGCATGTGTTTAAAAAATTTGAGACTTAGAAATTGTATTTTATATTAGGGCCTTCAGGGAAAGAAAATTGCAAAGTCATTGCAATAAAACTACAGATGTTGTGGTTAGTTGTTTAGAAGCCATCGTTAGGAGTGGAAGGAAAGTAGCGACCCTGTTTTGTACAGGGCATAGTGAAGCAGTTTTTTTTATGCTCAACTATTCCAAGAACTGGAATTCTGAACACCGCTAAAACACTTTTTTCCAATCCGTTTTTACAAAGTTTAAAAGCGACGTCACCTGACATAGTGGGGAGATACCAAGGCTGTAAAAGATCAGTACAAGATGTTTAGGTGTCTTTTTAAGAAACCGAAAAGTTCCGACGATTCACCTTTAACTCTTGTTGAGAAAAGAGCAGAAACGGATGAGGCATTTAAAAAACCCCTTGAATGGCGATGCATTACTGAAACATGTTTAAAGAGATGATTTTCTGTGGAGAAATTTTCAACGCAAAAAGGGTCTTTTTTAGGTTCACTGGTGCGCTAAGCTTGATTTGCGGAGTCTTAGTGCAGCTGTTGTAAAGAACTGCTAGGGAGAGCAACACATGTAAGAAGCGCCACGTGAATGACAGTGTCGTGCGTTTTTTTTTGCAGTTGGCTGACTGACCCCCACACAACCAGGTCGTAGACCCTCCGGACCTTAAAAGATGGTAGGGACACGGTAGTAGTTGTTTTTTTTGCACCGAAGTATGGTGCGATAGGACCTACTTGATGTTTATTGTTTTTTGGCATTTTGTTTAGGTAGTTTGGCGTGAGGATTGAAACTAGTTTTTTTTTCCAGCACACCTAAAAGTGCATGTTTAGGTCGAACATGAGTGCATTGTAAGTATCGTGTCGGATTTCCCGCCTTGACGTGCCGCAACCTGGTAATAACCGCGACAGTGGTGATGACCTTTCAAGGACACAAGGTTTTTTTATGTGCACATTTGTGTTGAAGGTAAATTCTACTTACGCAGAAAGACTGTTCTAGTCTGTGGTGTGCGCCACGTGTTGGGACATTGCGTAATGTGTGCCCAATCTCCACCGTTTCGACCGGTGACTCCTGGGCAGCACGGGATCCGACACTTGCAGAAGTCTGCAATCCGAAGTGTGCCCTATGCAACGGACTTCGCCTGACTCGTCTACAGGGTGCCCTGAGAGGCTTTCAAGCCTTTCGCCTAGCGCCAGAAAGCAATTGCAGGGGATCGGGAAAACCTGGCGCGTGTCTGTGCAATTCAGGCCCTCGAGGAGCAGGTCTCGTTGACGCAGCTCATCCCGTCACTCATCCCATGGACAATCCCCTTCTGGAACGAGATCCCGAAGAGGATCACACCTTACGCAGGACAGGTGAGCTTGGAAGGATTGCTTCTCCTCCGCTCATTAACCCCCCCCCCCCCAGCCAATCCCCATTTCAGCGAGTGAAGAAAGATCAAGGCGGAAAACAAAGACGAGCCGAATCGGGAAAGTTCAAGCAGAAACACAGCAGTCTTAAGGAGGAGTATGCTGCCCTCAAGAAAGCAAACACTATGCAGACCAGAGAAAAACGCAGAAAGGTAATGGTAATGAAAAGCTTCCCGTTGAGCATGAACAACCTATAGTTGGGCACGGGAAGGAAACACACAAATAGTTGCAATAATCACTAAGACAGTCGACGCGAAACTGAACAGGCTTTCGCGAGTACCACAGGGCAGCTTGGCACACTAACTGCACAGGAAGTCTCAATGTACAAGGATTAAGGGGCCTTGCCCAAAAGTTTTGAGATGATGGAAAAGTCGCAGCCTAGGCGTCGGCAGAAGCCCTATGCGACACCAAACACGCAAGATAAAGAGGAAGGCTTCTCCAGTGGTTGCTATGACCCGTAACCAAAAGTTGAAGCAAAGAACAACAATATAACAGAGGAACGACAGGAGTAATTAACCAAAAGTAGGATCCCAGGAGCCGTATTAAGGAAACATCAGTATTCTATCAGACGGAATTGAGCTCTTGAAACCAGTCGCCTGTCAAATTGCCGGCCTACATCGGTCAGGGAGATTCCCCGATCAATATTTCAGCTTCCCTCATTAAAAAGAAAACTACAACCCTGCAGCATTTACTACCCAGCATAAGCAAATCGGAGTTATGTGCGAAATTATCCACAAAAAAACTAGAAGAGCCCGCAACCTGTCCCTCCTCAACGTGCACCCTCGTCCCCACACGAATGGGTAACAGCGTCACAAGGGATGTTTGCCCGGACCTCACGTTAGTCAAGATTATAATAAGGTCAGCTGGACCAACACAGGTGAAAACCTATTGTCTGACCATGATATAATATCCACGACCATCCTAGGTACCGCACACCGAGCCCACCTAGGTGAGTCCAGAATCATTGATTGCCACAGATTTCGTGAACGCCGGGAAGCGCATGAATTATCAGTGATATTAGAAGCAAACAGGAATGGGCGAGTGGAGTGCGGGAGGACAGGAGATCCACGACCCAGAAAGCAAAGGGCACCACGCAAGTGCTTAGCGTTGAACTCGAGCTGCTTCACCTACGGGATACTAGAAGAAGGCTGATCCGCAGGTGCAAAAGACAACGCCACAACAGACCGTTGAAAGATTGCATAGTCGGGCTCACGGCGGAGGCAACGAGATACGCAGCGCAACTGAGTAGAGCGAATCGGCTCGTCCTGTGTGACGGTCAGAAATTCGACTCTCAGTAGACCGAAAACGTTGACGCTGCTGAGCAATTTGATAGACCCGGCCAAAATAAACACTAAACTCGCCGCACAATGACGACGGTCCCGTACTCATTCTGCGCGAAGCAGTCAGAGATACTAAAAAATGACTACAAATATTTTCCCCAGTCTCCCGTTACGCCTATTACAGACTATACGGGAAGGCCACATCCAGATCTGGAAAGGGACAAACAGCTAGGCGAAATGGAAGTTGCAATAGCAAAGCCTAGACGCAACACAAATCCGGGATAAGGTGATATAATCAACAATGCTCTAGCGAACCTCACGTCTTCTTCTGTGACTGCTTTTATCGCATACAAAACACCTGTGGAAGAGCCGAACCCTACTAAAGATATTCAAGACGCAAGAAGTGCTATCCGCTCCCAAACCTGCAAGGAACCAAGCATTCCCAACTTCCGTCCTATCTTTCTGACTTCTTCCGTGGGGGAGCCTATGGAACAAATTCTCCTCACTAGGATGCAGAAATACCTAGAAAGCATCAGAAAAATGCCATTAAACCATTTTTGGCTTTAGGCAGCATATTCAAACTCACGATATTTTGTTACAAATTAAAGAATTCATACTGACCCTCAACCTAAAGAGGGCATTTGATGATGTCGTTCACAACACTATCTCAGTCAATCTCAATGGACTAGACTGTGGGAACCCGAATTACAACTATGTACGAGACTTTCTGTCAGTGCGGAAAGCCGTTATCAAGATCGGAGACATTGCTTCGGACCCCATCGAACTTGGTGGGATACGCCGGAAAAAAAGGCTGGTTTTGTCGCCGCTACTGGAAAGTATCGCGCCCTTCGACCTCGCGCTAAACTAGGAATCATAACAGATTTCCGTGATTGCTTGAATGCCGGCAATATAACGGTGTGCACTGACAAGGGCTAGTCTACCACCCACCTAAATTCAAGCACCCACCACGGCTACTGCATCTAGCAGCCTGGATGTTTGAGGTTAGGATCTCTTCAAACAGCAGTGTTGTGCTCCTGTGCATCTTTTCGTGCTGCAATTTTCATGCACTTGTTATGTATAATAATGTAGTAATTAGTTTTTTTCCGAGATTTGCAGTCTTGCCTGTGTTCGTTTATATGTAATTGGCTATGCAAGTGCCGTAGCTTTGATGGTGTTGGTGTTCCCGACTTTTTTGTTTTCTTTTCGGAGGACGGGAACACGAAAGTAATTAGAATTGGGTGAAACGCAGGAGCGCTTACAACTTGCGCCGACGTAGGTTATGAATACGCGAAGAGCTGTGGCCTCTCTTGCTCCCCGCATAAATTAGAGCTATTCTTCGTGTGAAGGGGAAGGCGGTCAGCCCTAAGCATGGAGATCGCCCTCAATGGGCCTGCCATCAAGCCTTCCCCTAACAACAAGATCTTGAGAATGTTCTTCCAGGCGGACAGAAGGAATTTATATTCTTCTCAGCCGGCTCAAGGCCACTACCGAACAAGTCACGCATATGCTCCAAGGAATAACGACAAAGTCTACAGGCATGAAAGAGCCGGACACATTACTGCTCCTTGGGGCGTTTGTGATAACGCAACTGATTTACATCCTTCCATATGCCATTCTCAACAAGACTGGAGCGGCTGGATTGGACGTATTATTCAGAAAGACTTATACGCAGGCTCTGGGGCGCCCCGTAAGCACCTCGAATGAAAAACCTAAAACTCTGTATTCACAACGCAGTGGCTGGAAAAATCGAGGCTAATCTACCAAACCATCGACCAAGATTGCGGTCAAGTATGACTGGGAGAAGACTCCTAGACAGACTAGCAATGACGTCCGCTGTTGAGGTGCAGTATCGGGATGTGCCAATGGAACTGCAAGAAAATATTGCAGTCATGCTCATACCGCACAACATCCGTCCATTAGATCATGGAGGCATGAGGGAGGCAAGAACTCGTGCAATCGAAACGACAATGACAACCGCTAACATAGGGGCTGTAATAATGTGGCAAACTACGCCATAAGGAGATCGCCGAATGATGTTGTGACAACCGCAATGTTGCCAATTACCAGCATCAGCCTACCCTGCACTATTACTTACCAAGGAGAAGAGGCTACCATTGCTCTGGTCATCTCTCAGACGACCGCACATACCATTATAAGAGATTGGCAACAAACACGCCAAAATTACATCTATGGAAGAATATTCAAATGCGGAATAAACATTCTTATTCAACGTCCCCACCGCTGCCAAGTAAAAATACTGCGGATTCCAACCCATCAGACTTTCCCAGGCAAAACCACTGCCTATATTACCGGCCGATGGCTAACCCCCTGGGTACCGCGAGGGATAGAGGCTGCGAACACACGGCTCACATACCACGAAACCACTCCGCATCACAGGCTCGAGCGCAGGGTTTGCACTCTGGCCCACGAATCGTTTACGAAATCACAGGAGAAAATGCTTATGCTGCTACTCTCTAATCCGTGTCCCTAGATGACGAAATTGTAGCTAATGTATCTGACCCAGTACTCAGATCTGTGCCTGTTTTGTAGCGAACTTGGCACCCTCCACCATATTTAGTGGGCCTGTCACAAAAACCCTAAGTTAGACAGAATTCCTCCGCCGCTAAATGAGCACTGGTAGAGCGGTACACTAGCTGCCAAGTACAAGCTCGGTTGGTTTAATTGGCCTTCGCAGCTTGAACCATGAATAAGGCCCTGAAATGAGGGCACCACTTTACATATTTTTGTAATAGAGAAGTTCATTATTTCTCTCGATGCGCCTTGTGAGAATACGAGACAGGTAATTTTCGAAGGACTAGGTTAAACCACTTTCCTCTCACCCGCAGCAAACTTATTCCAATGATTTTTGACTAGAAGTTTACAAGTGCGTTTCTTAATGTTTCAACGACATATTGATGGGGCCAATACCTTCTCAAGATAATGCACTGTAACTCGAACCAAACGCTTATAAAACTCGACCTGGACGCATGCCATTTTCTTCCACACGACCTTTTTAAGGTCCCTACCCGATTGTGACACAAAATGTTCGTTTAGAAATGTAACTATGACGGGAAATTCATTTTATTGATATACAAAAACATAATTAGGAACCCGAAAAATTATGTATATTCTTGCCGTTTTACACCAATGTCAATAACAGTTTCATAAATGTATGACCATGCAGTAATATTTGTGAATGTATCATTGTGAGCTGCGACGCTTGTTCTGACGGCGACTACGACGACGACAACGTGGCAGTAACATACCCACAGTTTTCTCGTGGCGCCAGTGCGGGCAGCGGGGATTGCCCTCAGTGTAGTGTCGATGGGAAAAAAGATGTTGCAATAAACACGACGGTATGACGTGGGCCATTGGGAAGTGGAAAGAATAAATGATCTGGAGAAACCAGGCTGCAACTGGAGGAGAGCGCGCGGAGGTGTGGCCGGCGTAGGTTTGAGGAGTGCGACGTCTTGGTGGAAGACCCGAAGCTCGTCGGGTTTTCGGGACCCGAGGTCGAGAAGGGTTTTGCGGGCACCTTGGCATCCTATGGCCGGACCTGACTCTGACTCGTTGAGACGCACTGCGTTGGCGAGCTCCGTCCTTCGACGACCCGCTGCCTGCGGCTCTTCGTCGACCGGCAGTGGCAGGTTGCCTCCCTGCCACTGCTACACGGCGCCCGACCGTGAGCGGGTACCGCGAAGACCGTTTTACCAGGACAACGGTGCGTCTTTCTGGTTGTCATTCAAGTACGCCTGACGAATCCATGGTAGCCCCGCAACCCTTCACCTTGCTACGTCGCTGTGAAACCACGATGTCCTGCAGACATCGCATCTTCCTGACAAATGTTGGCTCGGGACACCACTATGTACTTTCTTTAAAACTGGTAGTTATCACAGTAATGTACATTTGGTGGAAGTTATGATTCCACCAAATAAGTTGTAATTAGCTGAACGATAGGTTAGCTCGGGTCGGTTAGTTTTAGTAGATTAGCTCGGGTAGCAATCAAAAAGTTTCGGCCCTTTCTGTGGACTCTTTGTGAGTTCATTGCGGTGAAACAGCGCAAAAAAACCACGACAGAAAGACCAGTACAACAACTTGAACGCTGAGTTAAATTATTAGATTTAGGGCAGTTTGACCAATACCGCAAAGAAGAAAGCAAGTATCAGGGATACATACATTATTAACCATAACATGGTTCGCAGTGAGGTCCCGGAGCTCTCTGTCTGTTATACAGAGAGGGTGAAAGTTGGCCGCGAACTGGGTTTCAAACCACAGTTCAGGCTTCTGCATTCTGCCTTCCCAACCATTGCCGCCGTTGTCAAAGGGCGCCTTGGGGGTTCGGGCTCCACCGTATCGCCCCTAACCTTCACCTTCAGCCCACGGGGTTCGCCGTGCGAGGGCCTAGGGTTGGTGTAGAAGTCGTCTATTAATCATTTTCGCCCGAAATCATACCCAACATTGACCTAACCTCTAGCCACAGTATGCAGGACACATAAAGCTCGTGTTATGAATGGGCCATGGACGCCGCTGGCAGAGACAAACACCGTTGAACACGTTGGAGGTATATTTAAAACGATGTAGAACAAACGCAGGGCGTAAACATTGTAGACAAAGCGACTCATAAAGAGGACGGGTGTGGCTCACGCCGAAACCAAGACAACGTCCGAAGGACACATTATCGGAAGTCCGGAAGGTTCGCGAACAATGCCCGATAGCGAGTGAGCCTACGTTCCGTCGAGGTGCTTGTCTAGCAGCTCAAGAGCAGGAACGACAGCGCCCAAAAGCCGAAACAGAGCGTCAGCAATTGGCGCACCAGCACCGCGATGACGGCACCCAGAAGCCCTCTCCAGCCTTGGAGAAAGGTGTGGGTGGTCTTCTTCAGGGTGGCCCGCGGAACAGGTGTATCGTGGAGTATTTTCTAGGTAACCGCAACCTGTCCCGCCACTTGGCTTGCAGCCATTGTCATTCCAGCCTCCGCGACCACTAACTCGTTGCCCCCCTTCCTTGTTATTGTCACTATTCTTCTCGCTGGATCTGTTGCTCGGTCAATCTCTCGCGTGGCCATTCTTCAGATCACCCCACGTTAAGAAAGTTGTTACGGGAACAACTATTCCACCAAGCAGTAGTTAGGATCAGAAAAACGTCGCGGATCACAGGGCACCTACTGACAGAATGAACGGTAAAAAATAACTACTTTCAACTCGTTGAGACCGACGCATTGCTGTCGATGAGGGACACACGCGCACGCACAACTTGACACCGCTGAACGCCTGTTCAATTTACTGGATCCTTCCAGAGCCGGCTACGTCGTTAGGAGCGGGGGTAGGCCAGCAAAAGGAAGGTTGTGCATCCAGCCGTGGAAGCCCGGCTGGGGTTTCATGCGTTCTCTCCTCACCCCCTCGGGTCTCGTGAAGTAATTACGTTTCCGTTGTGGTACCCGTGTGCTCCAAGCATGTCGCGGTGCATGGAGCATTGAGCAAATACGCGCAGTAATTGCGCTCCAGCCGTTGCAGGTGGCAGACGTTGCATGATCGCACAAAACGCGTCACATCTCTTCCCAAATCAGGCCAGTACCATTGCTGTCAATTCAATAAGTCTTCTTCAAAATGCCCTCATGTAGAGGCATGACGCGCTGATATGATGCTCGGAAGACTGACTGAATGAGAATCTCGAGCATCACTATGGGCTTGAACGTGTTTTAAGTTGAAAGGCGACATACCCGATACGAGATGTTCCCACTTTCGAGGAAAATATAGTGGTGACCCCTTATAGAGCGAGAGTCCTTCCCAACGTTCTTGTAAACAGACCTCAAAGTGGGGTCGTCTCGCTGTTCGTGAACTAGTTTTGCCTGGGTGAGGTTACAATGCATCAGCAGTGGCGCCTTTGTGTGGATGTCCTGTGGGGCTTCAGTGCTTTTCGCTGCAGAACCAGGCAGTGAGGTTCTGCAGCGTCATGGTCGCAGCCCTCATCCAGTCATGGTCGCAGCCCTCAATGCCCACATCCACACAATTAAATGCGTGTTATTTTGAGGTGTAAAAAAAGATTACTCTCATCAGCATAAATAACGTATTTTAGGGCGTCGTCAATGTTAATATTGCTTTTAAAATATGCCCTTCTCAAATTTGGATCTCTTTAAAATAACATTTTAATGAACCATTATTATGCAGTGCCAAGGAAGTTGACCATTCTTATCGCACAGCTGTCTAACCTAACCCCGAATAACACCAAGTACCAAACGCGCCATAAAGAATCCTTGAAAGCACCCCGTGCGTGCACAATTTACAGAATTCAAATGCTCGCCCTGACGTTTCCATCTCAACTAAATTCATCAGTTCTTTAACTTCAGCTCCTGCATCATTTGTTTTGTGTATTTGTGCTCTTGTGTGTGCCTTTCACTTGAAACAGTTTTTTACTGTTAATGTGCAACAACATGCAAGACTGTAAAAAGGGCAAAATATTGTCAATTATTTTGGTTTATGTGTTTTGGTTGCTCTTTGTTTTTGCGGGTTTTTGTTGCTTTTCTTTCTTTTGCCTTATTTTCTCTGCCGTTTTTTCTTACCACGGTAGGATGATGTACCACTGTCCCGCTGCTGCATGGTCAACTTTGGATGACTTCATAGGATTGTAAGCTTGCTGAGGGTGTGTGTCCCTGTCAAGCCGAACATGGGAACGCTTTTTGTCCGTGCTCCCGAGATCGCGGAGAACGATATTGAATAATTAGGATTGGCTTTCTTTTGATACTTTGGATCATGTTGTCGTGTGGCTACTGTTGGTGCGACCTAAACACCCAGTCTCCTGAATCCAACCCCCGTTGCTCAGCTATTATCGCAGTGTCTGATCGTACTCTAAGTATATTCTAACTACACCTAACATAAAGTGCAGTTTCTAATTACCATGCGTTCCCATGGTTCTTAGGCGAAACGTAATCGTAGGTTTCGTGTTAGATGCGTATATATTCACAGGTCTCTTTCCTCAATAAAATTTATGAAAATTGTCGGGGCAACATTTTTAACAAAGGCAAAATTGCGTCGCAATTAAATAGAGAAATCTTGACCGTATTACCTCTCCATCATATGTTTACAATGCAAACCAGAAGTTGACGTAATATTTGATGTACCAATGGGGACAGGGTAAGAAAAAGACACATACTATACCAAGCGCTACAACTGTTCTTAACAGCAATCCAGTGGTATGTTATGGACATATTCGCTAGGTCTGTTCGCGAGTACCTCAACGGTGCATTTTCAGTTTTCGGGTAACTTGATCAGCAGTGAAAACCAACAAGTGACCCAACAGTGCCTAGCAGTTAAGCCACGGTATTCAACTTAACCGTGTTCAACAATTTTCTTTGATTACCCATTAACACGCTCTTAATATGCCCAGTACGTAACCTGTGTGAGAGTATTGGTCGAACATTGTGGCGTGAACTACAAGTGGCTCATATAATAGCTACAAGTGAGACACCATCTAATAATGGGCCACAAACCCCTCATAAGCCCTTACTCATACGTCTCGACTAGACCAGTTGCCTCACCGGTGACTGAGGAGATAGGAGAGGAGACATGTAGAAATACTATTAGTGAAAGATTTGTAAAAGGGGAAATTGGGTACAAACAGGCGCCTAAGGATTAGGAATAAAAAATGTGAACAAATATACGCGCAACGATTAAGAATAGAGAAAGATACTCGGGGAGGGATAACCGGAGATCGCAGAATGGGAACGAAAACTTGACGGGGTAGTGCAGGAGTTGTTAGAATGAAGAATGGGAGAAACAGAAATACATGAAATGAAGTGGGGCAGTCAGAGAATGGCATGTACACAGGAGGAGAAGACACAAAAAAAAGAAGACGGGCAGTGGCTAAGGAGCATGCGAAACAGCCAAATAGGAACATCTATTGTTGGCAATGGTTACAGAAACGTTTTTCCTTTGGCGTTGTTTCTAGTGAATCGCACATTTACGACAGCTCATTTTCCACCAGGGTCTGGTAAATTTCGTTGTTCTTAAAGTTTGCGTTATACAATTGCTGTACGGCATCGATGAAGTGTATTTTATCTTATTTATACACTAGACTTGTATACAAAAGCGCAGAAGTGAGATCGGTAACACCTCAGAGGGCTCACACATCAACTTATGGCCGTTATATTTTCTTGAACGGTGCATACAATGGTTATCAGAATTTAACTATTGAATTATGGGGCTTTTAAAACAAATTGAGGGACAACTATTTTCCATACAAACTTTAATAGCAAACAGTAAAGTTTCGCCACTTACAAGAACATCTTGTACCTTACGCAGAATAAACTTTCTACGTGGTGTTTGCTCTAATCTTCGCTCAAAAGTTTCCCAAAACGTATTAGATTTTGGAAGGTAGTCCCGTATACAGATAGATAATTTGTGATTTCCAAACAAGTGGATGTGGGTGAATGATCGTTTAAATTGATATTGCAAAAAAATGCCTTGTGTGGTATATTAGCAACGTAAGCAAACACACACACACACACACACACAGAGAGAGAGAGAGAGAGAGAGAGAGACATACCACACACACACATAAACCTAGCGCCTTGTATCGTATGTTTTTACCGTATGGACGGAGTTTGGTTTCTGGGGCTATTGCCCCGACTTACTTTGGTAAGGTGAAATTGTTCCAACTAAACTTATTCAATATTCCTGTTCATGTATGGCAATGGTGATTCATGGTGCCTTTCGCTATGATTGTCTACATGGTTTAGAGTGTTCCAATATTCCATGCAGTGGGGGAAACATTTACGTGAATCAGAAGATTAAATACCAGTTGCGTTTGTATAAGCAACTCCTTTAAAAACTGATAACTCTCTTTAAACTTAAACCCATCTACCTTGATACGAAACACACTGCCTTAGTGGCTGAGTGCTTTGGACGGGAATTTCCGCATTTTCTCTGCAATTGCTCCTGTACTTGCTTTTGGTTAAAATATTAATGTTGCCTCCTATTGATGCTCGTGTGTAAAATTTTAGTATAAATGTCATGCGCATGGTCGCAATGGTAAATATGCCTGATATTCCGAACAATTCTCGCTGAAAATCGCAATCTCTCTGAACCAATTGTACAGAATTGCAAACAAATGTTTAGTACAAACACTTCTCAAAAACCTTTTTACGAAGCGCCTTTTTGAATGTGTTATTACATGTCTTTTGCACGCTCAATAAAAATTATCCTGTTAAGTGAATGTTACCGTCGTTGAAGTCCGCGAAGAGTAAAACATCTTCGCACCGTCTTCAATTTTACTGCATTGACTTCTTACTTTCCTGCTTTTTTCACCCGCAATATTACATAGGCTTTTAATAGAAAACTTTCGTTATATGCATGCGGGATTCATTGTTTTGCAGAAATACTGGGACTTTGTACAGTTACAAACTTTTGAACAATGCGATGCAAATAATATTTATTCCAAAAGAATGGCCCGAAGCAGCAATGGGAGTCGGGAGACGCTAATAATGCTGAGGCGGAAGACACGCTCAGACATTGAGGCCGCAGAGACGAAAGTCCCCAGTGCTGTCCCGCATCCCTTAGGCGGCAAGTAGGGCGAAAGTAAAAAAAATGAACAAGAAAATCTAGAATGTGCGATCTGGAGTGTGTACAATAACTGCCGCGCAGAGCATACGATCACAAGGATGCTGTATTTCCGGGAACAGAAACTCAATTTTCTTTTTGCAGACCACGATGCCAATGCATGTAACTTTAGATGCGAACCCACAACCGAATACCTTCTCCCCACAAGTGAGGGTCAAGATAAATTTCACTGACATTTTTTAATATCATCGGAGAACAACAACTGCCTGCTGTGACACCACGTCCTCTAACCTCTGCTTCTCTAACACCAGCTCCTCTAACCTCTGCCTTCCAACTATGCATGATTTTAATCTTTGCCTGAAATTGCTGGTATGTTACCGTTTATTCTGCTAATATTCTTCTGAAATGTTCAGTACAGCAATCGCTCCCCCCTTGTAAACTGCATGCACATGGTTATTACTTCTGCTTGTAAGCCAACTATAATAAATGTCTTGCCAACGGAAGGGCGCAATCACCCACCCCAGATTTGTACCTCATGAAAGACACTTGTTTAGACCCCCTGATGTAAAACCTTTTATATCTTCTGTTGGTATGTGGCACGTTGGACAGACATTATGTTTCTTTATTGTTTTACAAAGGTTATTTTAGGTTGCATACGCAGCCACTTGGTGGCCGTCATTAACTTATATCGGTAAAGTAATTAAGGATTTCATACGTTTTCCCACTGACCGAACAACCACTGCATTTTTCGGCAGAGTTATACTTGCATTGTGCGGGGCGGCAAAAAGCAAAGGCCGGAGACCAAACATACACTTCTTTGGGGTGGTCACTATACACTCTTTACGGTGCGCTTGCCGCAATTTTATTGAGGAGTACCCGAATGGTAATAATTTGTATTATTACCGCCGTACCAAGCTTCATTTTTGAATGTCCTGAACCCTCCCCTAGGTTCATTGTTGTCAGAAATACTCTAAATTGCTTTCACAGAGTACACCAGAAAAAAAATTAACTAAAACATCCGGAATTATGTTTGTGGGTGCATCAAAAACTCAAAAATACACCTGTGAGCAGGCTGGATGTCCGACTAGTGTTAAGGGGGTTCAACACGCTTTATACGTCTGAAGGATGAGCAGCGATCGCCACAGCTATGTAAGCTGAAAAAATGCATACGAATGATCACATGACATGTAGCCGATGTGGCGTGGGTGAACTCCTGCTTTGATGCGACAGGCCGCGGGTACTAAAGTCGGTCAGTTGCGTGATGAGCTGTGACACGAACGCGCCGTGTTTGAAGACGTCCCATGGGGCGCTGTTGCCAACCATGAGCCCAACTCTGGCTGTCCGCAAGCTGTTTACGCTGCATAAGTTGCAAGCAGGCACTTGTATCAGCAGGACCATTCGGGGACGGTAACGTGCTGCATATTACTTTAACAGATCAGATACTGAGAAGTCTACTGCAATAAAGTGGTACTGAAGTGAGTTGTAAACATTGCGGGATATCGCGGAAAGGGTAATGTAGAGTGTACAGGTCATGCTTCCACCAGAACTCCTGCAGTTACGTGACTTTATTAAGTATTATAATCAGCGAAAATGCTTTGCTCCTGTGTAAATTCTCCTGGGCGATTCCCTATGGTATTTTGTATTACGTTAAAACGGGGTGACTTGACTAGACTACCTACTGCACGGTTTGTCGATCCCCGACTGAGTACGTCGGCTCAGCGTTTAGTAGGCTGGGCGCTGTCTGGTCGTCGCGATTCGTTTACTTAACCATGACACGTTTCGTCCTTAAATATGTGCCATTGGTTTGTTACTTTGTAGACTGTATCAAGCCCGAAGTCCAGGTTGCTTCCCGCAAGCGCAGAAGCGACGCTTCGCTGACTGATACGCTACTAGAAAAATTTAAGGCCAAGTGAACGCCTAACAAGATACTGCGAGGTTAATATATGTTCCCAGGAAATAAAATCACTAGCAACATTTACCGTACATGGTAAAACCATGGGGCCGGAAGAATATTTTTCGCAGGGCAAGCCAGAAATATGATCAGCACCATGACCACACATCGGTGATTGCTATGCCCCTTTAATATTGCAGTCGCTGCAGATGAGGTATATGTGGAACATTGGGTGACGCTTCCTGGACGAGAGCTATTCTACAAATAGCCATCTAAGCTGCTTGAAACGCTTAAAATAAATGAAATTGTAAATCTGCTATATATAATCAATACCCCATATTTCCATTCGCAGTAGCGCTTGCGTATGGCAAAGTTGTCTGGAGCACTAGATATAGTTATGCAATTTGTACGTTGAAGCCCTCATAACACATGTTCTTTAAGTACATTTAGTGGTCCTTGAAGAATGTCTTCTGTTCAGAATTCACCATTTCTGCTCGTACATTTGTTGCTTCATGAGCGAGTAACAGAACGCGTGCAGACTGACACACACTGGCGCGCTCACGAGCTGTCGTAGGCGGGGAGTGCCATACGCTCCTACGGCTTAAGGCACAGCCCTGAACCAGCTGACCCTTGGCCTGGTGTGGACATGCTTGATAGGGTACAGTCAGAAGCCCGTGAATCTCCAAATGTGGGAGAAATTGCGTCCCACTTTAAGGTCTCCGGTCGCGTGAACGACATTCATCAACTGTTTACGCTTGGGCCAGTGACTGTTATTATTCAAAGTCGTTTTGGTAGGACTATCTGAGGCAGTTTACAGCCGACAAACTGGAAAAAGCGCTGTATGCGGATTACTCAGATTTCGAGAATGCCCAGCCGACAGTATCGTCGGAAGCCAATCATGTTGGTCCACAGAATCAAAACCGAAAATGACTTAAATCGTAATCTTAAACATGATAAAGTCCCCTGGCACCGTGTATTGACGCCAAAGCAAGTAATGGTGCTGCCGCAGACCACGCGCAGTTGTTTTTCTTCTTTCGTGCTTTATAACAATTAACCCTTTCGAGAAGGAATAAACAATGAACGTGTGGTTACTTGAGCCAGTCTACGCTGTGGAAACAAAAACAGGAGCTTGAAAAATTCAAATCAAAGACCGAATGTAGTGATTAAACACGACCATTTGACTGCACACAATAGCGTCGGAAGGCCCGCAACCCTAGGGTGTCGAGACAACATCCAGAAAACATTCATCTTCAGAGGGCACTTAAAGACAGGAGCATGGGATGACCCTGACTCTGATTATCTAGTCCAAGGCACCTCCAAACTGTGCATACTCCCCTCTTTTACAAAAGGAGAGGCTCGTGTTGCAGTGTTCTGAACACATAAAGTACTTGAACTCCACTAGTTTTGCGGGTGATACTCATTTTTCTCTCCGTATTCCGGGTATGGTGTATATTTCAAAACATTTGCTAAGTAAGATATGTTCTGCAAGCATTTCTTTTTATTCTTCGCGTATTTTTAAACAAAAAACAAACAAAAAATTTCTTTGCCTCCACATTCGCTCTTCTTTTCTTAATTATTCAGTCTCGAGGATAGCACTGCTTGTTAGAAGAATTCTCTCCGAAGTCGCCAGACCTCGCCCGGTGTTTTAGCTGACAGAACTGTTAAAATTCTACTCATGACAGCTCGCAGTTGCTTTACGGCAAGCAAGGACGTAATCATTTTATATTCACTGCCCTGTTAGGAATGGCTTTGCTCACTTTGCCAACACCGATTTCTTCCACTTTGCTTTCTGTCTAAACCTAAAACCATTTGCCCTCCCACTACTATATACTTCATAGCACAAACAATGGCCTCATTGCAAACACAAAAAACCTTTGCGTTTTGACGTCGCTAAATGTGTGACACCCGAATTAACGCACTGTAGTAGTCATTATAAGGAACACTCCTTAGCTACCATCTCCAAGCATAATGACGCTAAAAAAATTTCTTGGGCGACCTATCAGGAGCACATTTGCAACGTCTTAATTTGCAACGTCTTCAGATGCATCGCTGCTCTGATAGTTTGATTGGTCAGGTGCTGCACAGCCGCTGGGAAGTGATGCCCCGATTTACTGGACCATTCCATAAGAGTTCGGAAATAACGAAAGAGCCAATGATTCAATTTAATGTGAAGGTGAAGAAGTGCCTATACCTTAAACCATGCATGTATTGTGTTCCTGTCCCGAGTGACCTCCGTAGCACTCTAGACCACGCATAAAGCAGAAAACAGTTACTCGTATCCACGAACTTTTAGTTATGCTGAGTACGTAATAGGTGTGAGTCAATCTTAGACAAAATATACCGAGAAAACGTCGAACATTTCATTTGTTGCAACGGCGAAGAAAATTCAAAGAGCCCTTTTGATCCTTCGCATTGATCCTTGTAAAAAGAAGGTAAGTGTTATGCGGCGTGCATAATGGGATGAACGAAATTTAAGACATAGACAATGTTTGTTGCAATTAAGCATTGAGCGAAAATCCCCGCAAAAAACGCCAGCGCCTATTACACGCATAAATACCATTCAGTGGAGTCCCGCTGCATGGGCACTGTAGTTGATAAGCCATGTTTAATACTCCTGTTAAGGTGGTTATATTTATCAGCAGTGAATTCAGATGGGAAGGCATGGCTGCCTCTCAGTTATAAGATCTACCCGTGTACTGTACGTATTCTGTAATTAGGCGGTATTCTGTGAATCAGGCGTCCGCGAACCTCCAAGTTCCAAATAACAAAATAAAACAGGCGACCAAGAAAGCTCGAACGTAACGTGAAGGGCTGTGAGAGGCGGAATGACCACGCGTGTTAAGTACCACGGTATTAAGTGGCTGAATTGGCTCAAGTTGCAAGAAAAATGGTCAGAAAAGAGCGCCTACGGTGCGGGCGGGCCAAATGTCGTTTTGTTTCTTGGCGCTTGTGATATGGGTCGGCGTCTTGCTTGTCAGCGCAGCAGCCGGTCGCGTCCTTATGCATTTGGTGCCTATCGCCCTTGACAATTCCAGTGCCGCCACTTGACACCGTTTCTCGGCTACACCGATCAAAATTCCCTAGATCATGACGTCACTTACTGTGGATGGAACATCGGTACCGTCCCTACTATCATACAATGAGTTGCGTACAGGATCCGGACGGTCACCGATAAATTTATTGGGCAGGAAAGAACGTCTACAACATGAATGGGCTAAATCTTCCGTTGCTTCATGATGCAGACGAGTCGTAGACCTGTTTTCTATTGTTAGCTGTTTGCCAATATCAATTTTCTGCACTTGCCCTCTGCTATCACTACGTTAAAATTGCTGGTGGCTGTGTTTGCCATGAAGCTTTTGCAGTTTCGGGGAATGTCGAAATGAATACCAGGCCTCCGAAGAACGACCGTACTAAGGGTTAACACAAAGATCTCTATTTTATAAATAACCCTCCTCTTAAAAATAAACAAAAATCATGCAGATGTGCTGTCTTCCGTGATTCTGTACAGAAAATTCAGGTAAATCTGCAAAAGCAACAGACGTATACTAATGACAAATTGGGAACAGTTGAAAAAAAAACTGATGATAAATGTGCCGTGGTCAAAGTCACACGAGGGGTAATTGCAGTTGAAAGTCAGAAAACTCCCTGCATACGTAGTCGTTCTCCGAAAATTGATGATTTAGCAAGGTGTTTATTAGCATTTCTTTATAGTTTTACTAATGACCCCACGGAGACGTGGGCTAACACTCTGAAAACATGGGCGCAGCTTCCACGAGTGGTGCAAGGATAGTAGAGCTGGTGGCCCTTCTCACTTCGTCCGAGACAAGGCTGTACCACCTAACATTTATTTCCGGACTTCCCGCTAATACTTGTCCTATACTGGGCGACCCGTATGGTTTCGTCCGCGAGCCTTCGTGTCCCGCCCAAACTGGACCGAGTCATCACGCGCTAAAACCCGCACCGAAGTCCAAAGCTTACTCCAAGCTACGAACGAAACGGGTACACTTAGCCGACCGCTTTTTCGGACTGGATATACCACGCGCCGGTAATGGGATGATAGCTCAAAAAGGATAGCCGTCCGTTCTGACACGAAGCACCTAGGCTCGATTCTGACCACGAGACGTGCGTTGGTTTTCCATTGGCGGCACATGTGGTTGTTCCCCGCCGCTGATAACCCCGTGTTCCTAGGGCCTTTGGGGCTGCCCAGTGAGTAGGTTGCCGGTGCACGGCAAAGAGGTATCTGGTTACATATTCAGGAACTGCTTTGCCGAAATGTTTTCTTCAGGAACGCAGTCACAACGCCTATTCGTGGGCTCCTGGCCTCCCAGCCACTTTCCCTCACACTGATGTTTTTGATGGAATGGAAGGACATCACTTGACCTGAAAAGCTTCAGTGTTAAAAAGTGTAGAGGACCTAATTTCTCAGCGGTGAAGACTAGGATCCAGCCATATCCGGTGCCTACGGACTACAGAATGTTTGACGAATAACTAGGTCTGAGAAAAACAAAGTTATATAACTGTAAAACGAGCAGCAAGATTTGTTTATTAAAATTTTGACTGAAAGCGGCAGGTATCACTGCTAGCGAAGACTTTGCAGTATCACCACAATCTGCGCACAAGTACCATGTAAGAATACAAAAAGCGATCGGCGAACAGTTTCCTGTGCTCTTTAAAAAACTCACAGTCAAAAAGAATGCCTCGAATGCACCACCGCCCCTAATAACAGTGTTTGTAAGATTGAGTCTGGAAATGACGCTAATATAGAATAGACCCACGACTTCAAGGTTTGTGGAAACCTATATGGATGATTTTCCACTGAAAGCGTATGATAGCCCAGGGCGTGTCTTTAACTATAATTGAACAATTAAAAAAAATGCATATATTTCTCAGTGGTTCGTTGTAAAAAACAAGGGGTGGGCGTTTTCAATGCTTGAAGCGCACTTCTGCGTGAAAAACGCGTCTTTTTCGGCACGATAAAAAACAGATTATAATTTATAAACGAAGCGTATATTAGCGGTCTGCCTCACTGTTTAAAAAAGAAGTTAAAGAAGCTTGGCGCATTTTCTCGCAAAGTTATCACACATTTTTTATTTGGAAAAAGTTATAAAAATTAAACAATTGTCAGGGTCTTGAATATAACATCATATCGTTAGCAGATATATAATTTTCCTTTTGCGCGTGAAGACTGGTGTTTCATGTTTAGTGTTTCGTTTGTAAATCATGTTCAAATACACTGCTCTACGGAATATTTTACCCTAAACGTTAAAATGATTTCCTCAGAGACGGAACCCATTCTTATTACAATTATGGTGTCGGGAGACTCGATTGTTAATATCAAACATTTGTCTTCGAGAGGAAAGGGTAGAGTTTATACAATGTTTTTGAATGATACTGAAGTGCACTTCTGTGATTATATCAACCTTTTTTCTCAGACTCTTTTTCCTTGTTCTTCACGCAAAAAAATTGAAAGCCCTCGACGTGGTTTCGATTTTTCCATGAATCTATATTTTACGTAAGACCCTAACGGGTTCGAGAAAGGCTAAACAAATTGTGTTAGCACTACTAATAAACTGATTACCACAAGTAAAACTAGCGACATTCCTACGCACAATGCCGCAAAGAGTACGGTGTATAAGCGCAACAAAAGGAAGCTAGCTGGCGGCAAAAAGGGTATGAACGCCCTCAGAGACGAGCAGAGAAACATTACACACAGTACGGAAGAGAGAATTATTGTATACTAGCTATTCTGCACAAGAATATACTCCAGCGACGTTAGACTGTGGGAAAGTATTGAGGTTAGATTGTGATAGCTCACTAGGAAGCAAAGAGAAGTTACGAAATTTCTGGAGTGCTTGAAATGAGGAAAAACTGCAAATGAGGATTTCCTAACCATATATTTGTCCTACAAAGTAGGAAATGTAATAATGAAAGATCCTGATGCTTTACTTTCAGAATGCCTCAGGACACTAAAGCTGCCAAGATCCTATGAAAATGCACAGCCTAATTCTGAATCAAGAAATGTACATAAAAACCTTAAAAATTACCGAACCATCAAGTGTATCCGAACTGTCTAACAAAGAAAGAGTTGCGTTAGTCTGAGCCTAGATTTACCTCAACGCGGAGATCCGTGTCGGTGTAGAAAACGATACCCACCAGTGCACCACATGGATATTGTCAATCGAGCAAAACAAAAATTTGTCATATTTATGGGCCCTTTTAAATTTCGTTTATGGGCTATCAAAAAGCATTTGATTTATTAAACAGTGCCGCTTTGCTTGAATAACTGAAAAACTAGGAAATAACGGAGATGTATGTAAAGAATGTACACGTAGAATCATCCTTCATAAGAACAGAAAAAAACTCTCCCGATCAAAAAGACTGTGTCACAGGAAAATACAATCTTTCCAAAACTGTTCACCGCCTTGATGAGCATATATTACAGAAGCTTGACTTGGACGATGGAATGTTACAAATTCACTGAGAATACCTCACTGATTTAAGGATTGGACACGACACACTCTTGCTCAATAAACGTCATAGCAGCTGCGAAAAATTTGCTTTTGAAACAAATATCCGAAAGTTTGGCCATGGGGCAACAATAAATATGAAGAAATCTAACACATTAATAAATCAATTTGCTGAAAGCGACTTTCCAGGTTAGGAAATGCCAGATGGAGTGTAAGTAGAAACTTATAATTACATTGGATGAGTAGCCGGTTCGGACTGAAACAACGTGAAAGACTTGAATTTAAGAATGGGCATGGCCTTGGGCGCTCTGGGCAAACACTTAAATATCACTCAAACGAATAATATACAACCCATGCATCGTGCTGGGAGCAACAACGTGGTGAATTACGGCAGAATTAGAGACGAAACCTAGGTTGTTTCAATGGGCAAAGTACGGGGAATTATAGAAGTATCAATAATTGGAGGAAAGGAAACTTCCTGTTACGGGGAACAATCTCGAGTGGGAATAGTATCAAAGCTGATATAAAGAAAAGGAAACGGGCTTTGGCTAATCATGTAGTTAAACAAAATAGAAATTTACGCACCACCAGATTAACATAGTGTATTACTAGTGATGGCAATAGAAAAAACGGAAGGCCATATATTTATGCAGACATGAACGAACGAATTTTGGGGGTAAAGAATGGATTCGAACTGCGCCAATGGGAAAGGTCGATGGGAAAGGCCTTTGACTGACGGTGGGCCTAATTGGCTGCTTATCAACATATTTTTTGTCGTACCAAAAGAAGTGTGTAAATGAAAAGAGCCGGGTTTCATAAAAGCAGTGACTTACCGAACACGCTGAAAAGACGAAAGCCTAATAGGTTTTTTTAAGAAGATAACACCATTTGGGTGTAACATCTACTCTAGAAATATGTTTGGCTTCTTTCATTATCGGAATCCCCCTCATCATTATTGATGACGAGGATACCGATAAATTGATCAATAACGATGATCAGGTGCGAAGCTTATGCTTTGTTTTCACAGCGTGGGCGTTGGCTTTGGTGTTGGCGGCGTGTTTCAGCTGTGCTAACGCGGTCCTGATTTGAAGAGATGAGAAAATCTGTGGGCGAAACAATCTGGCACTGCCTCCTCGCGGAGAACTTTAAGGGGCCATCTCGAAAATAAGTGTAAGATACAAGCACTGGGCCTAGAACGAAGGGAGAAGGGCAGTCAGCTCTGATGTTAACTCCGGCCTTGCGCATCTCGGGCGTGCTTGTACAACTGTTTTTATTTCCCCGATTTTATTATCCACCGTTGTTAATTTCCCCTTGAAACTCTGTGTGTTTCGTTTGCGCCATTTTCTATTTGCTCCACTTCCTTGAGTCATACATTCGGGATGTTAACTAAACCATATAAAAAGAAATGAAATGAAGTAAAAAATATACAATTGAAATGGCTTGCGCTGTACAACTAACTGAGCAACACCTGGCTACCTAATAAACAACAATTTTTAAAAGTTAATATAAAATACCTTGTGATGACGAGGCTTTTGAAATGCAATGAGTATAAAAACCATCTAATTTAGGGAATATCTGGAAGGTAGCTATTACCCTCTTTATTTCAACGCAAAACAAACCAAACGAGCCCCGAAAGGTAAAACGGCGGGAGATAAAATCCGAAACAATCTCCGGCTTTACAATGTACCTTCCTAAAGTCTTAAACAAATTAAAGTGAGGATAGAATTGTTAGGTGAATGTACAGAAAATATTGTTCTTCAATTTCCAGCACCTACAGTACAATGATGACGTCTTTTCGAAAACATTGATACTTTCATTTGTACGAGAACGCTGTGTTGATGTAGGGGAGTAAGCCGACCGTATTTGTGTTCTAAAACACCAACTTGCCTCAAGTGGAAAACAGGTAATCAAACATGATTTACGAAATTTTCTAAAAAGAGGGATGAGTAAATATTTTTTAATGTGTTCTTCGAGCAAACAGCAATGTACGTATTCTAGTTTGATGATAAGCGAAGTGGAAATATTCATGAAAATGCAACATCGAAGTAGGCGGTGCTGGAGCATTGTTTAAAGTATACCCATCGTGCTGCTCTATATTCTTACTTCTCATGGTGACTTATCGGTGGAGCACTTTAAAACTGCACGGCCAGCATTTGAAAACAGGTATACGTATCATACTCTTGCTGGAACAACTATTGCCTAATTGTAGACGCTGTGTATTAAGGGCATAATGGCGTCAACAGATTCAGTAGCGTTGAGACAAAGTCGTGGTATTGTGTAAATATTGCTGAAAAGTTCTAAGCGTTTAGATCCACTATATTGTCAAATAAAATAAAGCCCCTGACATTTCGTCTTTATGAGGCAGTTTGCTCTAAATACATTTCCCTTTATTTAGATTTTTTGGGGCCCGACTTGGGAGACTACAATGCAACGCACAATTCTCGCTGTTGTTGCGGCGTAGGACAAGTATAGAGTTCTAACTTTGAAACGCGTTCTTTTTTCTCCCTCTGGGTGGTTCGACAGTACAGTTCTGTCACATACATACGTGTTACGTTTATTTCTACTACTGTATATTAACCTGCCCAAAAATAAACGTTTTATATTGAAAGCCCCCAAAACAACAAGCAAAATGCAAAAGTTTTGTTTACATCCTAGATTGTACAAAAATACCAGTATATTGTCCCATTCTTCGCGTATAGCAGAAAAAATATTTCGGGTCTCTCTGGAGAGTGTAATTTTTGTATTAGAGTGATGTAAAAAATTCTTCCGTAAGGCCCACCTAATGCCACAACCCAGCCGAAAGATAAAAGGGCCGAAACCTTCACGCATTTAAACGGCAGTCTGCAGCGTAAAAAGTGGATTACATAAAAATCAAAATAACTGATTTGCATCAAAATCCAGCATAAAATGTTATGCTTACCTCCAGTGCCGGTACCATAGGAGTTCTCCGTACTGCCGTTTAGCAAGGTCCCAGTGAAAGCTAAAACATATTTAGGTATGAATGTGTGTTATTGTAGATAACATCTTGCTTCACATGTCTCTGTGATTTAAAATCATAATAAAAGAAATAATAATATTAACTAACCTCAGGCAGTTCTTGAAACGGTTGTGGCAAAAAAATACAAAGCCATTATCACAGCTTGCATAAACGGTCATTTTTTTAACCCGAGGAGTATTTTATCGCTCAATTTTTTAACGCCCTCTGAAGAGCTACTAATTTGCCTCTCAATTCGTGAAGTCGCCAAAGGGCAGCCGACCCAACTACGATAGAGTTCTCTTATGCATGGTCGTTTGTTCAAAGTGCTGCCTCAAGGCGCGCTTAGAATTGCGTTGGCTGCTACAGCTTCAAGGGTGCTGTCGGGCTCTGAGCATGCGATCTACAAAACTAGCTACGCAAAATAGGTGGATAAGAAAAAAATCAGAGGAATGGCTGGTGCTTCCTGGCCGTCTGCTTGTTTCTTTGTTTATACAAAAAAAAAACTGCGAAAGGATTAGTGTTGTGCTATGGAGTGTATAGGCACCATGTTTTCCCTTCGACGATTTGGTACACTTTCCGGGTCATGAGAATGTTTTCAGAAATATTCCCTGCATTTGACAGATTGATTTAATTTTATTGATTTCCGTTTATCACAAATAATCTCACTGGAGTAATATTGCCACGTGAGAATTTGTTAGGCAAGTTTCCGTCCGGATTGCTTTGGCTGTTTTTATTATAGTATGAAAGCTATTAGGTTTTGGAACAAATGCTGTAAGGACTGTGCATTCTGCGTTATTATTACACACGGGTGGTTAGATATCCCGCGTTAATTAGCCGCAATTAAAGCGACAGAGCGAACAACGCCTGAATATTATCTCTTTCGCACAGAAATACTGTAGAGAGGCTCAGAGCGCGGAATCCAGAAAAACAGCACGCAAATTCAACCACTTGAAAAACCAAACGCGGCATGACACATTGATACAAATGCGGGGCTCAAAAAGGAACTAGATTACTACTAAAGAATAAAAAATTACATGCATTCAAAAGATAAGAAACAAAATATACATGCAGACAATACCCTTCCACATCTGTCCTATGTTTACTTCTTTGGACATATATTTACGGCTTTTACGAGACAAAATCCGAAGAACTGTGTTGTGCCCAGTGAGCCCAATAGCCAATCGAGAAACAACTTTGTTGGTCGGCTGTTAAGAGACGCTGAATTTCTGTAACCAAATTTTTTTTCTATTGGCTTCTTCAGGGGGCGCTTTTCAATTGAATGTAGGCACCATCTACGCACAAATATGAAACTTCCTTCGCAACCAGTAGGGATTTACCCAAACACTAGCATACAACACCTCGCTTAAAAAGTGCGCCATTGAGAAGATCAAAATGAAGCAGCTATTCGTAAGCGCAAGCATAATGTTAGTTTTACGGGGTTTGGTAAATTGGTTGGATTGCGTGTGAACATCATTGAGAGGGCTCAGTCAGACATTCTCTGCCTCCTGTTAAGGAACTAATTACTACACATACTGCTTATGCTAGAACCTGTATGACTACCTCTAACAACTATCTCGTTGAAGAAAATTGTACCATCGGCGCTCTTCCACTCGTGTTTTTTACGATGCCGCCGTAGCTTGAGTGTGAGCTATGAACACAAACTTTTGGTGTGCAAAAGACAACAAGCACCTTCTCAGGCGAATCACCAGCTTCAGAAAGCGCAGAAAATTACACAGGGAGATAAGCAACGTTCTCGTGAACATGGGGGGTCGAAGGAGAAATTTGTATGCAATGGGCATTTTAGAATCTAGGAGAGTGGGACTGCATTATTGCAGGATGGCTGCATATTTGTACACGTCATCGGAAGACGGCGTTTGCTTCTAGCAGGAGCACCGCTTGTTCTTTTACTCCAAGACAGTGTTTTTAGTGCTAACCATTTAGGTGTTACCTAGTGAAACAAGTGTAGTTATATATACTGCCGAACTACATTGCATACTTTGTGCATTGTGTGTGTTTAACACTGCAGCGTAAAAAAAATAGCCTGTCAGTTAAAAAAATAAATTTCCGTGTCCAACTACAAAAACGGATAGTAGCAGCAGTAACAACTTCGTTTGGAAGGGATACCTAAGTTTAGCTTGGTGAAAGGGAATGAGTGTACGTTAGCTGACGTCAGCGTCTTTTAGGAGGATCTGGCATCTTTGAAGGGAACAGAGTTAACCTCAGCCACACTGACCGTGCCTGGCAGCTTTGATTAAAACGATCTCCCCATATTGTGCAGTAGTACAGTGGTATTCTCCGCGCAATGATAGTGTACTGGCGTGCAGTGGGTTCTGCCAAAGATGGGCGATGTCTCAACGAGGTTATCCTGTGAGACAGAAAAACCGAAGTGGAACGCTTAAGGTTGTCGTGCGCAAGCGTTTTGCAGAACGCACATTTATGAGGAAGTCTGGTGACAGGGAATTTGAAGTACTCCGCAGGGTTTAAGTGGCATTGGCTACAAGCTCACAGTATGCTATTTCGGCTTTATGCACCACCGGTTTATTTGTAAAGTATGACTACTGTGGTGCATCGATAAATTGTTCTCTTGTCGCGTTTCTCAAACTACCGGAGGCAAAGAAAGGGTGTTATCAATGATGGCGTAGTGAGAAAAAAATCCCGCCATCTCGACGAAGTGACCGATGGTGAGAGGGGTGAAGCTCAAATGCTTATTGGTAAAACCAGAAACATTCGCCCACACATCATATAAATACTCGACACGTCAAGTTTTTCACCGCTCCGTTGACAGGCCCGTCGACAAGTCGATGTTTCTGGTGATTATGTAGGCCTTGTTTGGGACGATGAGAATCTCCATCGGTAAGTTGGCGAATTCAGTGTGTGACATTTTAGCCCCCTTGGCCATCGCCTTCTGCAGAGCGCCTAGTGTCACGTACCCCGGGTACGTGTCTTTGGCTCGCAGGCGACGAACGGCAACCAATTGTTCTTCCTCTTCTCCTTGTTGAGTAGCAACGAACGCGATGAATGTTTTGACTTCTTCGGCCAATCTTTGGTTGGCCAATCCTTTTGGGATCCTGCCACGATCATCATCATTACGCCGTGTACGGCCGGGACAGGGCCCGAGCAAGCGGAGCTTCGGCCCTAAAGGTGGTTGTGGGAGGAGACTACTCTGGTAGGCCATAAAATTGGCGGCATGAATTCCCGTACAAGCTATGTCACGGAAGGCACTACAGTTACACCGTGCATGGGTGAATATTTGCTATTGAGGGTTACGGAGCGGCTGGGCATTTGGAATTATTAATTAGGTTGCAATAGTTCGCGGGGAAAGAATTGTTGGTGGGGATCTCCGAGATCTGAAGGCGTACTAAAGGTAACCGATGACATTGCGGAGCTAAGCCTCCAACAGCATGATGTGAGAATGAATAACCATAGACGTAGCGCTTGGATCTTGGGTACCCGTGCCGGGACAGCGCTAACGGACGTTCTGGACAGTAACATTGTCTTACGTATGAATGTTCATAACACCTCGCAGATCAGAGGGATTCAGTTTCTATAGGGGCTGTTTGGGTAGCGACAATTGAGGTCACGGGACTATTCAGGGTGTCCAGTCAGCACCGGGAGAATCAGACTTCGAAGATAAACTGCGTGGGTGAACCATAGGTGGAACCAACCCGTGAAAGCGATGTCGTGGAGTCTGAGAGCCAGTTTGAGATCACCTTGACCAAGAGGTTTCTGTCCCTGTAAATGAATCGGGAAAGGTGGAGTAGCGAGTGCATGTTCGATGAATCTGTTTTGCCGAGGTAATGCAACGATCGTTTATTGTCGGGCTGTCTGATGGATGTGAGCGAAGTTCTGATCCGTCGGTTTTAAGTCATATGTGGTGGCGCCGTATGAGGCGGGACTTCCGGCTAAACCATGTGCTATAGCTTTGCATAAACTCTGAACTTAGTTCAAAGGTGTTTAATGCGGCATGGCATCGGTGTCACCTTCATTTTTAATCTTTTAGTGAGATTTTCGGGCTGGCGAGTGGGATCTGCTGAAGCCACAAGTGCTAACTATATGCTATTTGTGATGTTTAGGGCAGGTGTTCCGCAGAATTCAACGTTTTGGTACTGTGGACGAGAAGAAGCCCGAAAAATTCAGGGAGAGACTTAAAACTGTTCACGTTGCGAATTACCCAGCAATGTGTACAATTTCCTGGTGTGTCACCGCAAGCGCTTAATAACCGTGTTTTTTTTAAGGATGCCACCTGCTATTCCGGCTTGGTATTTGTCGCGAGATTTATAGGATGACTTGGCCATCACCACAGTTCCTTAATTTTGTCCCTGTTCTCTCCTTACGGGATCTGTTGCTCCTTAATCATACAGGTAGTCTGTCAAATCTACCTCTTTATCCCTGAATATGCCCTATTCGCGTAAAAGCAATTTTCTGTTATTATTGAAGCTCACATCAAAAATAATAAACATTATGATTATGTTGAGTGCGATCATCCTTTATAATTTGCATTTAACTTGCTTTCTCGTGTTTGCTTTTCCTGTATTGCATTAGAATAACGGTGGGAGCTAACGGATTACAACTGTTTCTTTTTGAGTTCCTTTTTTTCTTCATCTTATTTAAGCCACACGTACTGTTGGTTCGCGTAAACCTGTTTTCGATAATGTAAATGGTTTATGCTTATAATAGTACAGTAGGCCTCAGTACAAGTATAAATGACAATTCTTAGACGAAGGCAAGTGCTCAGTCACAGGAGCGCCAATGTTTCAGCTATTATGAAGCAAGATCAATCTTGCCTCCATGCAAGTTTTCTTTACAATTTGGTAAACCAAGGTGAAAATCTCACGTCAGCCTTTGTTATGTTTGTGGTATTGCGAGTTATTGAAACATATTGGCTACAACGCAACGCCGAAGTGAGTGTTTCCGAGTACTAAGGAAAATATTTCTTCCACAATATTATCAAATGTGGCCGAAAAAATTTTTCCGGCGTGTTTAGAGTTGCACTTACCCAATATAGCGATCAGGTAGGATCCAAACAGGGCGTCCATGTCGTGACAAATATGTTTATCTGTGGGGTGAGATGGTACGCACAGAGCTCGTTACACAGAAACACTAACTGATTGGAATTATATTATATATATATATATATATATATCTATATATATATCGAATAAGAATACGAAATTAGGGGCTCGTTGAAAATAAGACACAAATAACCATTGGCAGTTAAGAAGACCTCGGAAAGCAAAGGAAAGGATGTAGTAGCCCAAGATAAAGAATTTGGAAAATCAGAAAGTGGAGAAGGAATCCCACCTGGCGGCCATTTTTTCTCCACTCTCTTATTTTCCAAATTCTTTATCTTGAGCTACTACATCCTCCCCTTTGCTTTCCGAGGTTTCTTGACTGCCAATTGTTATTTCTGTCATATATATATATATATATATATTATATATATATATATTATATTATATATATATATATATATATATAGAAAATAAAGATTGGCAGTCAAGAAAACCTCAGAAAGCAAAGCGGAGGTTGTGGTGGCTTGTAGAGAGAGATAAAAAATTTTTTGAGTGCCCCCCACGACGACCAGAATACCGGTCTGATGTGATAACCACTACGCTACCGACGGGGCGGTTTTCCCAGCACTTTCTCGGGTATTAATGTTAAGGTATTTTTGTTCCCTTCCCTTGGGGGTGGTAGCCAATGCTACTCGGACTACTCGGGGTGAAGGGGACCTTTTTTTTTAAGCCCCCTGCCGTGACTCGAGTGTCTACGACATGTCGAGAGTGGTCGACCACCGTTGAACCCTCTTAAGCTCCCTTTGCACCCAGGACTGCCAGAACAGATGCCCTCGCTAAGTATGTAGCGAATTAGAAAATGGGAAATGAGGGGCTCCGTGAAATACGACAAAAAATAGGGGTTGGCAGTCAAGAAAACCTCGGAAAGGAAAGGGGAGGTTGTGGTGGGTCATAGATAGAGATGAAGAATTTTTGAGTACAAAAGAAAGTGGTGAAAAAATTCCCGCCGGATGGGATCCGATCCCACGACCACCAGAATACCGGTGTGGTGCGATAGCCCCTACGCTACTGGCGGGGCTGTTTTCCCAGCACTTTCTCGGCTATATATTTTAATGTATTTTTGTTTCCTGCACTTGGTGGTGGTAACCAGCGCCACTCGGACTACTCGGGGTGAAGGGGACTTACTATTTAACCCCCGGGCCGTGACTCGCAGTGGTCGCCGACATGTCGAGACTGGTCGACTAGCAGTGAACCCTCTTAAGCTCAGTTTAGCACCAAGACTGCCAGAACAGAGGCCCTCGCTAAGCATGTAGCGAATCAAAAACTGTGAAATGAGGGGCTCCGTGCAATAAGACAGAAATTAAGTGTTGGCATCAAGAAAATTTCGGAAAGCAAAGGGGAGGTTGTGGTGGGTCATAGAAAAAGATGAAGAATTTTTCAGTGGAAAAGAAAGTGGGAAAAATGCCCGCCGGTTGGGATCCGTACCCACGACTGCCAGAATACCGGTCTGGGTGCGATAACCACTACGCTACCGGCGGGCTGTTTCCCAGCACTTTCTCGGGTATTTATGTTAACGTATTTTGTTTCCTCCCTTGTTGTGGTAGCCAGCGCCACTCGGATTTCTCAGGGTGAGGGGGACCTTCTTTTTAACCCCCGGGCCGTGACTCGAGTGTCTTTCGACATGTCGAGAGTGGTCGACCAGCGTTGAACCCTCTTAAGCTCCCTTTGGCACCAAGACGGCCAGAACATAGGCCCTCGCTAAGCATGTAGCGAATCAGAAAATGGAAATGAGGGGCCCGTGAAATAAGACAGAAAATAAGGGTTGGCAGTCAAGAAAACATCGGAAAGCAAAGGGGAGGTTGTGGTGGGTCAAAGAGATGAAGCATTTTGGAGTACCAAAGAAAGTGGTGAAAAAATGCCCGCCTGTGGGGATCCGAACCCAGGACGGCCAGAATACCGGTCTCGTGCGCTGCCGGCGGGGCTGTTTCCCCAGCACTTTTTAGGGTATGTATGTTAAGGTATTTTTATTTCTTCCACTTGGGGGTGGTAGCCAGCGCCACTCGGACTACTAGGGGTGAAGGGGACCTCCATTTTAACCCCCGGGTCATGACTCGAGTGTTTACGACATGTCGAGAGTGGTCGACCAGCCTTGAACCCTCTTAGGCTCCCTTTGGCACCAAGACGGCCAGAACAGAGGCCCTCGCTAAGTATGTAGTGAGTCAGAAAATGAGAAATGAGGGACACCGTGAAATAGGACAGAAAATAAGGGTTGGGAGTCAAGAAAACCCTGGAAAGCAAAGGGGAGGTTGTGGTCGGTCATAAAAAGAGATGAAGAATTTTTTGTGTCGAAAAGAAAGTCACGAGACTAATCTTTTGTCCATGTCAAACATGTGTGTGGGCATATCTTGTTTCGACCTTTCTTGCACCCCCGTTGCCACGGGGGAGGGGAAAATTACATTGTTATTATTTTTTTTATTTAATTATTTATTTTTTGTCTCTCTGTGTTTGGTTCTTCCCGCTCTCTTTTTTCCCCATGTTCGTACTACGTGACTGTGTGTTCTTATTATCCTTTAATTAATTTATTTTTCCTCTCTCCATTCTTTTGCTACCCACCAACCATGATCCATTTGACAAAGTCTCCCTCCTCTTACCTTGCCCTCGCCCTCGCAACATTTTCTGTATATATATAACTCTGAAACGAACTTATTTTGTACTCTGAAGAAAGGGAGTCCTCTCCCTGAAACGTCAGTAAACGTTTTCTATTTTTTACATCTTTCTCGTTTGTCTCTGTCTCTACTAACCTATATATATATATATATATATATATATATATATATATATATATATATATATATATATATATATACAGTCAAACCCGGCTATAACGAACCCTGATAGAGCGCATTATGCTATATTTCGAACAGAAATAGTTCAGTTACGAAAATACATAGGAAACATATTCCTGATAACGAAGTTCACATCCGATATATCGAACTCTGGACGCCTAGAATGGCCGCCGAAATGCATGATCTCGAGCGGCGATTGAGATGTGGATTGGCCGCGACCACGGAGCAAGAGCCGCGACCGAGACATCGCGCCTCGCACGGAGCGACGTGACGCCCACTACCTTCCGTAAGTGTTTCCGATCCGCGGGACTCGCGAGGGAACCCGCCCTGTCAGCGAGTCCTGACCAAGACAGCAGCATCAGTGAACGGTGGGAAGAACTCGCCAACGTTCCCGATGATGTCGCGAGTGAAAGCCCTCCGACGCTTATAATGAAGCGCTTTCGGCAGTCAATGTGCTCCGCCAATGCTTCCTAGATTTTGGACGCCGAGGACTCGAACTGGTGCAAATAATGTTTCGCGTAGAGAATGGTATGCTAGATGAAGCCGCCAAAACGAAAGGAAAAACAAAAATCACCGCTTTTTTTTGCAAAGTAGGTAGTTCAGGCGGAAAGTAGCTTTATTACTTGCAATAAATGAATTATTTGGGTATGGTAATGGCTACTTTACTGTGTTCGTTTCTGCATGCGGCGATGGTGGAGTTCTGGAGGGGGAGGGGGGCGTCCCGGGACTGCGAACTTGTAACGATAAGTTCGTATAGGCGGGTTCGGCTATATCGAACTATTGGATATATCGAACTTAATTGCGGTGCATATTGCAATTCCCTATAAACGGGTTTGACTTTATATGTATCTATGTTTAACTTCTGTCGGCGGAACAAAGCGCACGCCGAATTGCTTGACTTTGAACGAGCGGTACTCGTTTCTTGAAGATCAGAAGAACGCTACCAGGAATTTCTTAATTGTTTTAACCTGAATTAAAACGTTAGGCTTAAACAGAAACAAAAACTGGGAATGTGCTTCTCAGCAGCGCTTGCACGGCGTTATTGCCATATCACATGGACCGAACATGTCAATAATGAGACAGCCTTGTCATCTCCCAATAAATTTTCAAAGCATATTGCCCCCCCCCTCGAAATAAACCCAAAAACGTTCGGCCCATACAACGTGTGAAGGAGGTTGACCAGAGCAAATAAAACCAGGCGGCCTCAGCGAACATCTTAAGCTTGGTCACGGGGCCATGAGAAACTCCTTCTCGATTGTGTTACGCAGCTGTGTGGGACAGTGAGTACACCCATCTCCTGGTAACGGAATACACGATGTGTTGTACTTATTCTTAACAAAGAGTTTACACAAATGCTTCCAATGCTGCTTCGCGACCGCAACATCATCGAATGGGCTTCAGGTTCAACCCGAAGCTGGTGCTGTGATAGCTGCCGATGGTGGGATGGTAGCCATTGGTCTCCTTGGCGCGATTTAGTTGTTAGCGATGTTGCCTGTCCCTAGGCTCTCTTTAACTTGTCACCTCCACCCTCATCGGAAGCTTCGCTACGTCTCACCAACACTGTAAAGGCGGAGATGTTTCTTTTACTCCTGCTTCCTTATATATGGTAAATGTGCCCGCAAAGTAGATGCAGCGAGAGTGTATGTACGTCCGTACCCCGTGTTACGAGGGGAAATACCCCAACATTCCCCCTCATCTGGGTTCTACCTCGTTTTCAACTCGCTTTTTCTCACTGGCGCAACTGTTTTGCTAAGGGACCTCCTTTATTTATACAGACAGATACATAGGCAATGTATGTACGCTCCCATTGTAAAAAACCAACTAACAGAAAACGTGTATCACACACAAGAAAAATCCTATGTAAATGCTCTAAAACGTTACCGCTATCGTATACGACAACTCGCGGTTCATGTACGATGCCTAAGAAAACACACAAACAGCATAGAAGAAATTGGCGACAATAGATTTTGCACCACTAAAGCGACTGCCTGTGTTGCGGGTCACGTAAGGCTAGATTGAGACTTCGTGGAGCTGAAAATGAAGCTATCGGAGGTGTAAAAATAGTTTGTCAGAGAAAATACTGCAGCAGCCCTGATTCCAAACCAACAAAGCAAAACAGAAATAGTAGGATTGCAGAAATAGTAGGATTTGACTTGCGCAGATTCCTGCCATGGGCATTTTAAATTTGATGAACGGTCAAGCTGTCTACTCTACAATTTTCTTTTGTGGAAAATTCTCCGTTTGTCCTTTTTTCGGGACTGCCCTTTTTCGTAAATCTTCAAATATTCACCAAACAATGCTTCTCACAATCGCCGCACAATATTGGTTTTGACTAATTTCTGTTTCTACCAAGCCGAAGTGCGACAGTTTGTATTTTGTATTCAACATGTATGTCGGTACATAACCTACAACTCCACAAACACAAATAGAAGGAAGAATGGGAAAACATTCAAGCTTTTTTTTCTCGTTGCGGCTTTGTTTGCCCTGTGGTCCTGTATGAACTTATGAGAACTCGCCCCACTCGCAGCTTCACTCATGTGTATGTAGATAGGGCGATATGTTTTGAAACTAGAAAGGACAATAAAATCTTTAAATATGCTTTCAAAGAAAACATATAAGACAGCGGAGCACCATGATCTGCACCTGCCAAACAAGTTACCAGCTCCCACAGTGCGGTGAAGGGAGTCATGTTTTTTTTAACATGGTCTGCCTAGAAACAGAGCAGGAATTTTAGACTTTACTCTTAGGGAGTCACCTTGGTTAGGCTACAATCGTTAGTGGCTTCTCAAACACGTCTAAGCACTTCTCAATACATTTCATTTTGGTGCTAATAACAAATCTATAAAGGATTGAGTATATGCCAAATAGGGGCGCATGTCTATAGTAATAATATACACAGAAGGTGTTGGCGCAAACGCACTAATGTGTGTTATCACATACGTACCAATGTTGAAAAACCATATAAGGGAATGATGATTCTGCCGTGCACTTGCGAATTCGCTAAAACACATCCCTGATTCGTAAACTCCTCTTGCCTAGAATACCAACAATTTCTATGCAGAGTATTACTCAGGGCGACAGTTCACAGGCTTTATGACATAGGCATGGGCATCTTTGTTCAAAGCATTGTCGGTATGTTGAAATATTCAAGGGTAATAGCATAAAAAAAGGATTACAGAAAATGTTTTAGGGCAATGCAGGGGGTAATGGCTGAGTAGTAAAAATTTTAAATCGTGCCTAAAAATAGGCGTTGGGGATAAATCTTAGCCAATATTCAGACTTAACAGCAAAACAATGGATGTATTACATTTGAGGTGGCCCACACAATAACTGAGGAAAACTGACATCAAAGGCAAGCAGAAATGCGGTCATATTCAAGCTTCCCATATGCCAATATCGGTATTGAGTTTAACCGGATCTTAGTGAAAGCATAGGAGAGGCTACAGAACTAAGCGAGTTCTATTCGAAATAAATGGCTGATAACCATGATGGGAGATATTCTAGCTGAATTACTGGAAAAGAAATAGTTGATGGCTGGTCACGTAATCCACATAGGGGGAACAGGTGGACCATCCGTTTCGACAGCCTGGCTGCCAATAGAGCAAAAACACGACTAGGGGTCGGTCGAGAACTCGCTGGCGAGATGAGCTAAGAAAATTTGGGCGAGAAAAATTAACTCCGCTGGCTCTCGACAAGGGTGGCTGGAAATCTTTGGGAGAGGCTTTCGTCCTGCACAGGACAAAAACAGGCTTATGATGCTGATAATGATAAAATTGCCGAATGCTGAACTCCATAATTTGGAGGTCACGTAGTCCATGGTTTTCTTATTCTCGGCAGCTGATAAGGATGTTTACGAGATTACTACGAGTGTGTTGGTAACTAAGGTACCCTATTTCAAAAGTGTCGTTATCAGTAAATATGTTTAATTTACAGCCGTGTTGTGCTTTTCTTTGGTTTTCGAGAAGACGCTATCCTTTTAGGCATAACGTAAAAAACATATGTTGTTTGTGATTATCCAAAAAACGGTCGGGTTGGCAGGCATCTCAAAACGAATGCCATTCCCGTTGTGTATTGTTGGCCTATGGTTGTCTTCATGGAGCAATAATTGATAAATATCATTGACCATACTTCTGTGCCATCCTGCGCACCAAGCCATTATGATCCGATAGACGCTATTGAGCACGCAGGATATCTATGGCGATGCAACGATTATAATGCTTTTTCGCGAATACGTCCCGCCAGCTTAATCGGCGTGGGTAAGTGGACTTACAGTAACCGTAGACGATGTCTGTTTTCTTATGAACGGTCGTTCTATTTACAGCCACGATGGTTCTCAGGTCTCATAGCGTTTACGCGCTTTGTTGGAATTTCGCAGTAGAAAAACAAAGGCCGGTATCGTGAAATTCTCCGCCTGCATATGTTTCCCCTGTGGATTGCTTCCGCTTGACCTCACATGTGTGCTAGTAAGCATCGAGCTTCGCTGCATGATTGATTTGGGAAAAATTCTCTCTGTCTTAAATTCAGATCATAAAAAAGTTCCCGTACTCTGAATGCAATCCAGATAGTACACAATGCTTTGCTGTGAACGGGGTATGATACGTGCAAGACCTCTAACACTGGCACTTTGTATACGACTTGGCAGTGTAAAGCAGGGTACAGACGTTATTATGTTTGCTTTAGGTTATTTCCCGGTGTATTGAGTAGAGCGCTTCCCTTTATTTTGTTGAACCTACTTACAATTTTGATTTCTGACGCCTCAACAACTGGTATTGAAGTCTCAAGAATTTATGCTTTGGAAGTTTGTATATACCCAATGGCGGAATTTGTACAATACATTCAACGTATTACCCTCTTTCATCAGCCGCAAATTTGCGCTATACCATAAAATTGTCTCAAAGTAACAGCCAACCACAAGGAAGTGGATTTTATTTAAGGAAACTGTGAAATGGTCTTGATTTTTTGTTTTATACTTCAACGCTGGGAAAAATATATTGCCGTCAAATAACACAAGTGTCCTTCCTACGTCGTAAACTATGTATTGTCAAAAGATTCCACTTCTCCATGACAAAAATTGCGTGTTTTTATTGGAGTAGCATACACGAATGATTCCTTTTATCCATTAAACGAAAACGTTGTTTCGCGGTCTCTACAAATTTCAAAGTCCTGGTAATATTGATTTTTTAAAGTGTCCAAGAAGTAGTTCTCCGAAGCAAATTATGGTGTGCCTATTTATGTGTCACTATCGGCAGTGCTGGTTGCACAGTTTATTCTGTGAAGTATTTTGTTGACGCTCTATATTTATACGGTTCATTAGATTCTTGTGTGGTGCTTGTACGCAGTTTGATTGTTCTCAAACTGAGCATCCAGAGCCACAGCTAGGACACTATTGTGGGTACATTGATATGTCCTGTTAGTGGGTCCACCTAAAAATTCCGCGTTCTTCCAACAACCAGCGTTTTGTTCTGGATTGTGCCCAGATTTAGGCGATGCTTTTTACGAATGCGTCGTTTTGCCACTTTGCAAAACTGCCACTATATTGTTAAACCAGTGAAAGTTAAGTTATTGTTAGCTGGTCAACATAATGTTTGTTTTTGGTTTGACGTCTTTGTCTCTAACCTACTACGCTGAGAATCGGTGCTAATTGAGCCCCTTTTAGTGCTTCACGGCCCAATTAGCATAGTTTTCCTTCATGTCGTCGTTCCTAATATGCTGGTGTAAAGTACGGCTCATTTTCTAGTGTTCTGCACGCGAAGACGTGATGTGTTGTGACGGTCTTTCTTCACTTTGGTATAGCATCTGGGTAGAATTTCCATCTTTTCATTTCTTCTGATATTAGGAAATCACTGAGTACTACTCGTAAAGTTGTTAAGATAGAGAAACCTTTTCTGGTTGTACAGAAAAGGCGGGAAACTGTGTGACCAAATGAAGTACTTTACATATGCCTGCAGGTGTTCTTATTTAGTCACTTACCTTAATATTATTCTTGATACTCCTTTCCAGAGAAAAGAAACGTGCGGTGTCGTGGCGGCGTCTTATACCAAGCATTGGAAATTGGTGTGTTCATCCTAACTTGGCATTTCGTGTCCCAAGTATATTTTCTTATTATGAAACTTCTACAACCTACCAATAAAAGTATAGGTTGATTGCCCATATTTTACTACGATGTAGATTGACGGGTGACTCCATTCGTTTTAATTCGACCGTGGTTACTTCAATGGCAAAGGGGACGCACACATTAGTACCTGATAATCCGCACTCTAACCTTCATTGGTTGGCATAAACGTTGTAAAATCCCTTCGTACGATGGACAACATCAATACTTTGTCCGGCACTCAAATATTTCTAGGCAAACAGACCCTCACAAAAATCAAAACTACTTCGCAATCCTACAAACTGTAAATATCTCATCCGTGAGCTCCTTTTTTATTGCTTCACAGATGTCATGAGGAAGTTCTGGCTAAGCATTTTGTGATATTATGGCTGCTTAGGTTGCTTAATTTTATCCTCTCAGCATATAATTTGAGACCCTAGTCTTAATTGTACCGCAGGAGGTCTCTATTATTGAGTGTTTTATTACTCCAAATGTTTCCAGTCATAACTTTTGAAATTTCGTTACCTCTGTGGGGATCATATTGTTTTGTATCTTTAAATAATTGCATTCGGCAGCATTTCTCAAGTACGTCCTTAATTTAGTTCCAAATGCAATCTTCATCAATTGAAGCTGCACCATCGTGCACGATCCCAAACTTGTTAACCAGCCATTCCGTGGCATTCATGGGCACGTCGCCGAAACCGATGAATGAATCTTTGCGGCTTGTGCTTCCGCTAATTTTCTTGTTAAAATCTTCACGTAAACGTTCCTTGCTTAAATCCGCCTTTTTTTCAGCACACATTTTATACATATGTGGGCTTTGTGGTTGGTCGGGTGAAATGAACGCGTGTCGCACATATTGTACAGCGTTGCGTTTTTGTTTCTGTTGACGCTGAAATATAGAACGTCTCTAATGGGTCGATTTATGGCAAAGGTGTCATGGCCTCCGCAAAATAGGCTTTACAATTTAATGGGAAATAACTGCTTCATGGTATCTCGATTGCGTTCTTGAATTTCCATGGCAAGATCCATTTCGGTTTAGCACGTATGATTAGATGCTGTCACAAAAATAAAGGTAACAGACAAGCACCTCCCGTCTTTTGGTTCCACCCACCCAATTTGTTTCCCGGGCCCGCTTAGAGTGTCCAGCGTGTTTTGTTAAAAGTGTTTCAAGTGAGGCTCTCCTCAGACTATGCATGTGATTATCCTCTTCAACTGTGATTTGACTAATGATTCATAGCCACCTCTGTTAATGTATGGTGTTTTAATTCAGAATGTCAACATGGAAAATTAACATTTCCTTTGAAGTTGTTTCGCATTTCCCAATGATTACTGCTGTTGACGACCTCCTTTACACCTTATATTATTCTGTACAGATTTTTCTTCCTTTAGTAGTGCGTTCTTGGTAACTGTGCAGAGAGATTGCGGACCTTTCCAGAAAAAGACACTAAACACTGTATTGCACCAGTTGTAATCGGGAAATTAGGTAAAACAGTTCGAAGACCCCTCTATCTAGCTAGACTGGATGAGGCGTGACGCTCTCTTACGTGAAATTCAAATGGCCAATTTCCAAAGATAAAGGAAGACCTTTATTGGTTGAATCGGTGAGGGCAGAACATAGCCGTTAGGTTGAATTAAAGTCCGCGTTGAAGAAATTTCGGTAATTCAATTTAAAAGAAGATATTATATTATACCCGTTCCCACTTTATTTCAGGGTCGCTGACCGGTGCAGGAGATCTAGTTTCCCGAACAGCATCACTCAGACCAACGAACCTAGCTTTAGAGTTGCATCTGTGTGGTTTGGATCTGAATGCCGCAATGACATGGTTTGCACCAAACGTTCGGCGATTTTGCACATCGAGGTCACAGTTGTTTGAATGGCATTCCAAGGAACCGCGTTCCTGGAACTCGATACTTTTTGGAAGATCGGAGGAACGCCACCATTCCTATAGGGGTTGGTTTGCCTGTAGCGGTAAGTAGTTAGATTTATGAACGGCATTCCCCTGTAAACGTTACAATGGTAGGATGTGGCTGTTTTTGATGCCAAGACTTGAGTTCAAAAATTCATAGTTGGCTTCTTTGTCTTTCTTCGTACACGCTGGCCCTTCAGCGGAACGTGCTTCCTCGAAAGTGTAAGGAAGAAGGATAACCACGCAGCGGGCCGCACCTTGTGCTTACTTTCAAGCCGGTTGAGCTTACGCGGCGTGCGACAGGTGAATATGGTAGCCGAGGAAATACTTTTCAACTTTCATCGTTTGCCTGAAGCAGAGGTCGGCGGAATCACTCATGAGTCCACTCACTCATACTCATTTGGACTCAAACTCACAAGTTAGTTTGAGTTTGAGTGTGCGCGAGGCTAGTGTAGCATGGTGAGTTTTAGCTTGGGTGAGTTTGAGCCCGATTGAGTTTGAGTACGCCTTAGACCGAGTGAGTTCTCAGACAATTTCCAGCTTTGAGTGCATTTTGAGCTTGACTAAATTTTGAGTTTTGAGTACAGTTTGAGTGCTGAGTACATTTTGAGTTTTGAGTACATTTTGAGTACTGTGTACATTTTGAGTTTGAGTACATTTTGAATTTTGAGTAGATTGGGACTTTGAATACATTTTGAGTACTGAGTACATTTTAAGTTTTAGTACATTTTGAGCTTGAGAACAATTTGAGTACTGAGTACTTTTGAGTTTGAGTACATTTTGAGTTTGAATACATTTTTAGTACTGAGTACATTATGAGTTTGAGTACATTATGAGTTTGAGTACATTTTGAGTTTGAGTACATTTTGAGTTTATACATTTTGAGTTTTGAGTACACTTTGAGTTTGAGTAGAACTTGAGTTTGAGTACATTTTGAGTTCTGAGTACATGTAAGTAGTCTAGGAGGCAGATATGGTTGGCGGTTAGTTACATGTGCTGCTTTGGGCTCGCATTTCAGGTTAGCTCCGGGTATGGCAGCATTCGCGATGCGCATGATCGGTGGGTGGGAAGGAGGAGGGCTGTCTGATTTAGCGGCTGGGCGTGTGAATAATAATCGACTGCTGAGGTCACAATAAGTGTTATGGCACCTTTTCCTCTTGATGAATCCTCTAAGAAGGTGGGAGAGGGTGGGAGAGGGCGTCGCTTTCTTGCTGGTTATTCGCATGGTTCTGTAACCATTTGACTTGCTAGGGTCAAAAAGGAAGGCGTGATCAGCCGGCGAGAAGGGCGGTGGCTGTCCCCTCTGCTGTTTCAAATGAGTTGTCAACTGAACTGACTGTGCGATTCTTGTTTAGATAGAATAGTGATCGCATTTTGAGATAGATTGTGTAAAATTTAAACAGATGTCACTAAGGCTTGCAAAGTATCGAGTTAAAGGTCCCGAATAACGGAATTGCTCAAGGTAAAATACAAAAATTGCTTCCTGTGTATATTCATCAGCCGGTCATTATAAGTCATTGATTGGTTTAAAATTCAAAATGGTGCCACGAGGGCGTGTAATAATAATAGTAATAATAATAATAATAATAATAATAATAATGTTTATTCACATTTCAAAATACAAAACATTATCCAGCCCGCTTAAGCCGCATGGCTTGTGTGCGCCGCTGGGCCGTCACAGGAGGACGCAAATTGGGACACAACGGGAGTAGAAAGCTCAAGGAGCCCAACAATCGCAAGGAAAATATCTTGAGCAACTGCCATGCCCAGGAAAAGAAAAAAGTAATGAAAGAAAAAGAAAAAAAGGAAGAAGAAAAAAAAACGCCAAGGTACTTTTTACTTACATACAGAGGAAAGGCATTTAGCAGTCAGTCGCATTTCAAATTGTTGCAATGGTTTTTTAGGTACATCCAAAACAGCGCAATGAATTCATTCAATGTCCGCAATAAATGACATCCAAAATGTTTTTACCTGCTTCATATTATTAACCACTGGCTCGGTTTTAATTCTGTTAAATAAATGTGAGACATAAAAGGCACGGGTTTTTTTACCATAAAGGGTGTACACACGTGGCAATACAAACTTTTCAACGTTTCTCAAAGGCCTAGCTGTAACATTCACAACTTTGAATTCCTTTTAATAAAAGTGCTTGCACAAAGCATCAAACATAAATTGCTTTTAAACAGGTAAAACATGAAATTGTTTCATGACATCTCCCATTGGTTCACCATGGTGCTTTGTACTATAAGCGAGGTTGTATGCAATTTTATGGAGGATCGGTGTTCAGAATATTGAGTCTTATAAAGATGATGCGAGACCGTATATTGTAATTCCGTATTTGATAATATACTCTCCTAAACTTTTACATACAAGCTTTTTAACTGAAGTGTTGCAAATAGAGCGCAGCGCATACAAGGCTGCGCACACTGCTCTAAGGCGTTTGGCAACGTATTCAATGTGAAGGCCCCAATTAAGTGTGTCGTCAAAATATAACCCAAAGTATTTTACGTTATGTTGAAGTGTTAGCACGGAACACGAACAGTTATTGCATTTACTGGCCGTGCAAGTGTAATGGGCAAGCTGATTGAAAAGTCTTATAAGGGCTATGGAAGCAAATAAGATTTGTCTTCGATTTATTTATATAGATATGATTATCGGTCAGCCAGTCTAAAGTGGTACAAATGTCTCTCTGAAAGACACGGGCACCATCATTGTAATCTGTGCAAGGGAAAACTACGGCAGTATCAATCGGCATACATATAGACATGGGATTCAAGGGAAAGACTGGCCAGATCATTAGCATAAATATGGAATAACAGCGGCCCGAGGATTGACCCTTGGGGTACCCCGGTTTCATTAGTACCGGCGTAACTATAACAATCACCTACCCGGACAAGTTGAAAACGTTTAGAAAAGTAATCTTTAAAAAAGGCAAGATAAGTACCCCGGAACCCAAAATCATTTAATTTATTAAGTAATATACAGTGGTCTATTGTGTCAAATGTTTTTTGCAAGTCTATGAATAATGTTATCACGAGGTTATTTTTATCAATTTCACTACATAAACGGTCATTGAATTCTTCAAGCATGATGAATAGTACTTAACTCGCTGCGAAACCCAAACTGATGAGAGCTGAAAAGATCGTATTTCTGGCAAAAGGAATTCATATTGTTATAAACTATCTTCTCTAGTACACAAGCTAAAGAATTCAGAATGGCTATAGGCCAGTAATTTGCAAAATTTTTTCTTGAGCCCTTTTTAATAGGGGCCGTATGACCGTGATCTTCATTCCTTCGGGTATTCTACCCGTTCTGAAGGTTTCATTAATGATATAAAGTAGTACTCATTTACTATGACTGAAATTGCACACAAGATCTCGTAATCGTATTCCATCCAGGCCAGGAGACTTGGTAATGGGCATGCTTCGCATGGCCTGCCATAAGTCAAACTCTGTGGCCATTGGTAAATAGGCAGAATTACAACATGATGAAGACTTTAGAACAGATACAGGCTGCAGGTTATTTTGATGCAGTTTTTGAAGCGCTCCTGAAAACTGGTTACTAAAGTTGTTAGCTAATACTTCTGGAGTTTGGCATGGGAAAGCTTCCGCGATAACTTTATCAATATTAGCCTTTGGCGGTCGGCCAATTATTTTGTTCACCAGTTGCCAGGTTTGCTTTGTGTTCTTTCTACAAAGGGAAAATTCAGTGATTTAATATTTCTTTTTTGCAAGCCTTAACTTCGCAGTAAGTTTATTTCTTACTTGTTTAAATTCCTCTCTCGCGAGTAAATCAGTTGGGTTTCTTTGACATTTTCTAAAAAGTTGGCTCTTTACGTGCGAGAGAGCAATTATATCATTGCCAATCCACGGACTTCCGGTATTTCTTCGTTTAAGTTTTGCTACCAGAAGTTCGTAAGCTTGAATGTGGTTGTGATTCAGGAAAAAATTCCAATGAAAAGAACGTACGCATTGGTCTACATTACTTGCGTTTATTACAAATTTCCCTTTTTTAGAAGGCTCATGCATATTATTCGCTTCACCTAATACTGTCAGCGTAGTGAAATAATGGTCAGCAACCTTTTTCTCAATAACACACCCCAAAACAATATGTTTGCTTAGCCTAGGGGAAATATGGTCGATGCATGTTTTCGTTACCCTATCACCTGTTATCTCCTCTCTGGTGTAATCTAGAATCTGGTTTTCTATCCCATGACTCGCTAATAACGTAAGGTATTTAGTAGCAGTGGTTTTTAGCTTGCCTGAAATTTCGATATTTATGTCTCCCACTAGTATAATGTGTCGGTTAGTACCATGGTTCTTCAGAAAGCTGGAGAGCTCTTCAAAGAACGCCTCAGAATTGCTGTTAGGAGGCCGGTACACTGCACATACTAGGAATTCTTCTTGCGCCCTAGTCAGGGACAAAACAAGTATTTTGCCTCACCAAAAGACACTGGGATTTCTTCGCATAACCAGCCCTGTTTAAAAGACACCATTACGCCTCCCCCCTTTCTTTTTTTTCTGCAAGGCGAGAAGGATTGAAAATTATCGATTGTAAATTGAGGACATTCCGGTTCCGTGATGTTAATCTTCGTAAGGACGAGTATTTCTAGGATTACAAGTGTTTCTTTTAAATACAACTGCAGCAGATCCCAGTGCTTGCGCAAACTACTCACGTTGATATGGATTAGGTCTAAAGTTGCGTGATTGGATTGTTCAGTTTGCCAATCACGCCTTTTTTCAAGCCAGTCTTGAAAGGAACTTAATGTGTCATCCATAGTAAACAAGTTTCCTCAGGTCATTTTTGTTGTCAATATGGATAATCGGAGCGCCTTCAATTTTTTCACCAGTACTCGACCACCTCGGATCCAGACAAATTTGTACCCTTTGACCTCAGGTTCCGCCTTCGCCAGCCAAAGGAGTCTCCTTGCTTTGGCTGTAATGTTTTCGTTCGCGTAGATTTTTTCGCCCTTTAGAGCTAGTCTTTGCTCCAACCATTTATCCCTCGTTTCTCGACTTGAGAAACGTACAAGTAGGGGGGGGGAGCTGTAGTTGTTTTACCTTTACTTCTGTGAACAGCTTCTATAGCATCAGGTCCAGGAACGGGAAGGCCAAGCTTGCTAACGAGTGTTGCAATTGTTTCCCTTAGGTTTTCATTTGTCCGGAACTGTATGCCATGCATTTCTAAATTGTTCTTACGCGAGCAAATTTCAAGCTTTTCGACATCGTTTTCCAGCTGGCTGAGGCGTGAATTCTTTTCTGCTAGCTGAATTTCCAGAGCGGTCGTCCTCTTTTGCAGCTCGTTTATATCTTCTTTTTGCGTTTCTATCTTGGCACCAAGATCTTTCATGCTCGATGATACGAATTCAATGCTTTTTTTCCATTTCCTGTATGAGCTTTGACTGGTTTTCTATCTTGGTATCAGTAACACTGTGTTTATCAAGTTGTTGTTCCTGTTTCCTTTCCAGCGCGTCCAACCGGCTGAGAACTAGATCTAGTTTAGACATCAGTTTTTCTAGCAATGCGTTATCGGAGCTGCTATGTCCCCTGTCCGGCAATGGCACCGGCACCGCCGCGAGCGCATGCACAGATACCTCATGTTCGTCCGAGGAACACGATTGTTGAAAAGAACAGGTTGCGCATGACCAAGCTTTCAGCTCGTCTTGCGATAGCTGCTTTAAACGTTTTTTAGTAAGGCCAGCACACTTTCCGGAATGGTAAAGATTATTACACTTTGAGCATGCCAGGCTTTGAACATCAGTCGAAATCGCTTTCTTACAGGCAACACGCAAGTTTTCACTAGACATCATGTGAACAAGAATTGTGCAGTCCGGCGGAGCAAAATGCCACTTATCCGAAATAGGCAAACTGAGTCTCACCTAAAACAACAAGATGGAATGAGTGATCCCGCCTCGCACCCGCCGCGGTGGCTCAGTGGCTAAGGCGTTGCGCTGCTGAGCACGAGGTCGCGGGTTCGATTCCAGGCCGCGGCGGCCGCTTTTCTGATGGAGGCGAAAAGCAAAAAACGCCCGTGTGTACAAGATTTCGGCGCACGTTAAAGATCCCCAGGTGGTGAAAATTAATCCGGAGCCCTCCACTACGGCGCGCCTCATCGCCTGCGTTGCGTCGGCTCGTTAAACGCCACAATCAATCAATCAATCGATCCCGCCTCGCGTACTCCGCTGGACTGCAGTCGGTTTCCGTGAGCGCTCGCTTTTATACTCTTGGGTAAGAGTTGTCAAGTCCTGGTTGGCTGTGGTGAAGGCCCAAAATGCGTTATGGTTATCTTATGACCTAGTCATAGCTACTCATAAATACGGTAAAATTAACATTCTTAGCCCGAGGGTGTGTGGCGTATGAAATAAAAGGTCTCAATGAGGGGAATCACGTCGGAGAAATGTAGAAATGCTTCCTGATAAATATCATAGAAAAGTTATCATACGTCATAAATTGAGTTAAAATTCAAAATGATGCCCCTAGGGTGTCCAGGCCATCAATGTGAAGGTTGCAGTGAAAAAAATCACATGGGATAAAAATGTAGTACAGCTACATTTTGAGATAGTCATGGTGAGTCATTGTTTTGGTTAACATCCAAATTCATGCCGCTAGGATGTGTTGGGTATCAAATTCATGGTCTTGGTTAGGGGAATCTCGTGGGGACAAATAAAAAATGCGTTCTGGTTATAACCTTGAGATACTCATGGTGAGTCTAAAATTGGGTTAAAATTCGAAGTTACCCTGTACGGGTATGTAGGTATCAACTTTGCGATCTTGATGAGGGGAATAAAGTGGGACAAAATAGGCTTCGTGGTTATAGTAACGAGGTAGTCATGCCGAGTATTATATAGGGTTAGAATTCGAAGTGACCTCCAGCTCGAGCGTGTAGGGTATAAAATTTACGATCTCAATGAGGGGAATCACGTAGGACAAATACAAAAATGCTTTCTGGTTATAATCTTGAGATAGTCTTGGCGAGTCTTATATTGGTTAAAATTCAAAGTTACCCGGCTCGGGCGAGTAGGGTATCAAATTTGCAATCTTGATGAGGATAATAACATGAGAAAAATGAAAAAAGGCTTCATGGTTGTAATATTGAGATAGCCATTGTGAGTCATTGATTGGGCTTCAATTCAAGGTTAGACCACCAAAGCAAATAGGGTATAAATTCAAGGTTTCAATTAGGGGAATCACGTGGGATATATAAATAATGCACCCTGGTTAGGTCATCAGGGTCATGGTTAGTCAGGTTTAATTACAACTCCAAATGATCCTGCTAGGGTGTGTGGGGTATCATATTAAATGTCTTGTTGAGGGGAATAACATGGCACAAATTTAAAAATGCTTTCTGCTTATAGTTGTGAGATTGCTATGGTGAGTCATAGATGGGGCGAAATAAAAGTGATGCCAATAGGGTTTGTTGGGTATCAAGTGAAAGGTCTCGATGAGGGGAATCGCCTGGAATAAAGAAATGCATCGTCATGATATCACCATGATATAGTCATGGCTAGTCAATGAATGATTGGGTTAAAATTCAAAGTGATGCCGATAGGGCGTGTAGGGAATAAAAATATTGTCTCGGTGAAGGAAGGTAGATCGAATGCAGCCATGGGAAATCATGGCACTGAATAATCACCAGTTAAGAAAAAAAGTCTTACTCAGTGCCCGATTGATATAATTGTACTCAATATTTGTTGGCCGGCTGTCTAGGAAGCATGGTTGGTTCGACACATTGCAGCACTCAACATCCATCAACAAGCCTGCAATCCGATAAAACAGCTTAGGAAGTACTGGGCTGATATGCCTCCTACGTATACGCTAAGTAAGTGGGTTGGCGCACTCAGCAATACCTTCGATCGAGCGCGCGATGGAGCACATTTCTAAGCATGGCTTGCTGCTGTAGGTGGGCGAACGTCCTGACAATCATAACGCGCTCCCATACCTCATTCTGAGTTCCTTGTTAAACAAGGCCATGAAATACTCGTTTACAGCGTATGTCGCAGACGTGCATGCTCTAAAGTGAAATATTTGCCGCCTCATACCATTATTTCAAGTTGCAAACATGGGAAACTTTTTCGATACAGGATGATTTCACAGTCGTTTACTTTATTAGAAGAACTTGAGCGTTTCAGCGGCGGGTGGGAACCGCGAACAGCTATTTTCAGACATGACCGGCAGTTCTGCGTCATTGCGATACTTTTATTTCGCTTTAGGTCCAACTTTTTTGCATACCCAAGGTGCAGCATAGCTGTCCGGATGATTTGTGTAGTCTTCCCGTCGATGAGATGAACAGAACATACCTCCAGAGAACAAAAACGTGCGATAGTGATTGAACATGACGGTGAAGAAACAGCGATTCCAGAATCAGCATACCACCGTACCTATTCTGGCAAATTTACCTTGTTCGAAGTCTTTCCTATTGATCACGGCGACAAATTTGCGGAGGCATTTAAGGGGCGCAGGAAATTTGTGCAGCGAATAGTTCCAAACAGGCAGACACTTCTTTGGTGGTGGTGCACTTCACACGTTTGTTGCACGAGCCATTTGCCCTAACGCTGATTGTTGGTGCAGCCAACAACGGCGTAATCACACCCGGACGAGTAGCTCCGGCACATTGCCAAGTAAAGGCAATGACGGCAACCTGCCCCCAATTAGGGAACTAAACATCAATTGTGGATGAAAAGTCGGGCGTCCTGCTTGCACGGTTAAACGTAGCCTGACTAGCAATCCCCGTCAGGACAAAGCGCTTGTGCGGTGACCCGCCGCCTTAGCGGGTTGGGGACAGAATTTATGGGCAAATCTGACAGCTGTCGCCCGCTTTGAAAGTTCTCTTTAAAGCTCTGCTATTCTTGGCGCTGCTGACGTACGGAATAAATGACACTTACCTATTTTCGTTGCCGCCTGGACGTCTGATATTCACGCGCGGCAAGGAGCAACATCGTGGGACTGCGACGCCGTCTGCTCCCCCCTCAGTCCCCAAGAAATACCTGCCAGGTGGTGCCTCGATCGTTAGAAATTAGCCGACTTGCGAAAAGTTTAGTCTATACAAGTTAGGGAAGCGGCGTACAGTGAGCAATGGTTGACTGCGGATGTTCACCCATCGCGATATTAAAAAACATTTCCCCAATTTCCATTTCCATCTTGCCCCTGTCGCTGTTCTCTAGCGTTGTTTTGCTGTCTACGCGGGATTTTTTCCACACAATGCGAGCCGCGGGTGTCGACCAAGCGAAGCTTTAAAGATGGCCTGGTCAAATGCCGCAAGCACGATTGATCCGTCTGAAGCAGCAGATGGGGGTTTTTGAATTCGAAAGGCCTTTTGTACTTGGGGAAGTAGGACGTTTATTCTACGACACAGCCTTCTCCGAACAACAGTTAAATATCCAACAAGGACGAGAGTCAGTCCAGAAGAGGACAAAGTTTTCCTCGGAGTGTTGGATAATGGGGAGAATGTGGAAGTGAACTAAAAGAATTTTCACGCTTCGGAGCATCGCGCCTTCAATGTTGCCGTCTTTCAAAACTGAAGTTGGCATTACTAAGTACAATGTGTTCTTTTTAGCTACACGATAATCCAGACATGGAAACCAACAATTGTACAGCATCCATGAGCTTATGACACAACTCCAAATTTTTACTTATGAAGTGAGTGCACATAATAACCTCACGATGCGGTCATTGCCCGGTTTTAATTTTCTCCCTCAAACCCATTCCTTTGACAGCACAATTTCTTTTGTGCTGCCGTTCTAGCATCTACGATACATTTGCATGGTTTACTGCTAACTTCAGGGTTTCCCGCTTATTATAATCCAAACGCCAGTGAATATAATCCCAGCGCCACTAAATATAATCTAGGCGCCAACCAATATAATGGAGACGTCAACCAATATAATCCAGGGCCCAAGCAGTGCACAACACATGACAGCGCTTTGTAATTTAGTTCGCAACAAATACCATCCGGGCGCAGTGTATTTTCATCCAAGTAGATGAACTAGGTTATGTGACCAGTTTAACCAGACGACCTAAGAACTGCGCAATAAAACAGTCACGTGACTATCCACCACTTTCACCTAATTACTACAGTGAATACGATGATCGTGTCATGGGTATGAATTATCGCATTTAAATTGCTCGCTTACTCGAAATTTTAGGGGAAACTACCACAATGCCTAACTCTCGAAACCTAATACGGGCACGAACCTAGGACAGACACTTGGCGCTGCTGGCGCCGTTCAATAGTTCCACCCACAGAAGAAAATCGCAAAAATGGTCGGGACAGGCCCTGGAGTGTAGGTGTGGAGAACACGTGTTTCCGGGTTGTTTAAAGGCGCAACCTCTCGGTACCGTGATGATGTTAGTCATACGAAACTCACTTTTTTGTCAGAAATTAGGTCCGGGTGACACGCGTTCGGTTAAATTAATTACTTAATATAGGTACTTCATTGATTTTTCTTTAGTCATTGATTTGGATAAAAGTCAAATTGATTTACCCAGGGTTACGAGGTACCAAATAATTGGTCTCGATAAGGGGAATCACGTGGGAGAAACTAAAAATTGCTTCCTACTTATAGTCAGGAGATAGTCACGTGAGTCGTAGATTGGGTTAAATGTCAGAGTAATGCCACAAGGGCTTGTGAGGTATGAAATAAACGTCTCGATAAGTGGTATCACGTGAGACAAATAAAAAATAGCTTCCTGGTTGTAGTCATGAGAGGGTCACGTGAGCCACGGATTAGGTTAAAAGTCAAAGTGATGGCACTAGGGCTTGTGAGGAATTAAATCAAAGGTCTAGATGAGAGGAATCCCGTGAGAAAATTAAGAATTCCTTCCTAGTTAAAGACATAATATTAGTCATGTGATTGATAGATTGGGTTAAAAGTCAAATATATTTAACTATGGCTTACGATGTTTCAAATTAAAGAGCCCGATGAGTGGAATCACGTAGTACAAATTAGAAATTACTTCCTGGTTATAGCCATGAGAAAGTTACGTGACTCACAAATTGGTTAGGAGACAATGTGATGTTCTAAGGCTTGTGAGGTCCCAAAATAAAGGTCTGGATGAGGGGAAACACTTAGGACAATTTAAAAAATTCTTCAAAGTTATAGTCATGGTAACATTCACGTGATTCACAAAATGGGTTAATAGTCAAAGTGACGCCACTAGGGCTTGTGAGGAATCAAATTAAAGGTCTCGATGAGGGGAATCAAGTAGTACATATTAAAAATCCCGTCCTGCTTATAGTCTTCAGTTAGTCACGTGAGTCATAGATTACATTTAAAGTCAATATGATGCCATTAGGGCTTGCGTGGTATCAATTTAAAGGTCTCGATGAAGGGAGTCACGGGGTATAAATTAAAAATTGCTTCTAGGTATGGTCATGAGATTGTCACGTGAGTCGTATATTGGGTTAAAAGTCAACTTGATGCCGCTAGGGCTTGTGAGGTATGAAATTTAAGGTATCGATGAGGAGAATTGCGTGGACAAATTAAAAATTCCTTCCTGGATATAGTCATGAGATGGCCACGTGAGTCACTGATTACGTTAAAATCAATGTGAGGCCTCTAGGGCTTGTGGGGTATCAAAATAAAGGTCTCGATGAGGGTAATCACATGGCACAAATTAGAAATTGCCTCCTGCTTGTAGTCATGAGATAGTTACGTGAGTCATAAATTGGGGTAAATGTCAATGGGACACCGCTAGGGCTTGTGAGGTATCAAATTAAATGTCTTGCAGAGGGGAGTCACATCGTACAAAATAAAAATTGCTTCCTGGTTATATTCATGATATAGCCACGTGAGTCACAGATTGAGTTAAAATTCAACTTGATGCCGCAAGGGCTTGTGCGGTATCAAATAAAGGTATCGATGAGGCGAATCGCGTGCGACAATTTAAAAATTGCTTCCTGGTTATAGTCATGAGGTGGTCACGTGAGTCATAATTATGTTAAAAGTCAATATGAGGCAACTAGGGCTTCTGGGGTATCAAAAAAAAGATCTCGATGAGGGAAATCACGTGGCACAAATTGAAAATTGCTTAATGGTTATAGTCATGAGAAAGTTACACGAGTCAGATTTTGTTAAAACTCAACTAGATGTGGCTAGGGCTTGTGAGGTATCAAATAAAAGGTCTCGATGAGGAGAATCGCATGGGACAATTTAAGAATTGCTTCCTGAGTATAGTCATGATATGGTCATGTGAACCATCAATTATGTTAAAAGTCAATATGTGGCCACTGGGCTTGTGGAGTATCAAAATAAAGGTCTCAATGAGGGGAGTCACCTGGGACAAAATAAAAATTGCTTCATGGTTATACTCATGAGATAGTCGCGTGAGTCATAGTTTACGTTAAAAGTCAATATAATGCTACTAGGGCTTGTGAGGTATCAATATTACGGTCTCGATGAGGGCAATCGCACGAGACAAATTAAAAATTGTTTCCCCGTTATACCCATGAGGTAGTCACGTGAGTCATAGAATATGTTAAAAGTAATTGTGATGCCCCTAGGGCTTGTGACATATTAAATTAAAGGTCTCGAGAGGGAATTCATGTGGGAAAATTTAAAAATTGTTTTCTGGTTATATTCATGATATGGTCACGTGAGACACAAATTCGGATAAAGGTCTAAAAATTTAATCCCAAAGATGTCGCATGATTTCCATGCGCCATGATTTAGTCACGTGACTCACTATGAGGTTAATTACATCACGAGTATTGGCATCATGGGTAATGAAAAGAACACTGTTGAATTGCTTGTTTACGTGATGCACGAGAACTTCTTGTCATAGGGAACATGTCTCCTTCTCATGGCGCATGACTCCTATAAATGATGAGGTGGTCACGTGACTTACTATGAGGTTTAAAGAACGACGGGTATTGGCATCATGGGAGTCAAATAAACACTGTTTTATTCCTTGTATTTGAGATGTGTGCGAGAATTATGTCATAGTGAATATGATTTCTTATGATGAAGCCCAACTCCAATGGATCATTAATTAGTCACGTGACCTACTTTGAGGTGTAATACATCACCAATACTGGCATAATGGGTGTCAAATAACCGCTGTTGAATATGCTTGCTTTCGTGATGTGCAGGAAAAGCCTGTTATTGTGAACATGTTACCCGAGAACTCGAAGAGGCAAATACACCAACCAAGAGCGTTTATTCAAAGCGGTCTCAACGATTCGGAGCCAACTCGGCTCTTTCATCAGGGGTTACTGTGTACGACGAGAAGCAGCGGTTATATAGGTTTCTTCTTTTTTTTTCGTACTGGAATCTTTCCCTTGCGCGTCGGAGGCCGTTAGAGTAGATGGTGAAAAGGGCTCCGAGGGATCTTTTCAGGCCTTACCGGTTTCCTTGTATCTTCCAGGACTCAAGGAGTAATCTTTGCGAGTAATTGGTTTCGTTGATAATCACCTCCCCGCCGTCAAAGTTAATCGTGTGGTGAGCTTTTTCGCAGTGCTCGGCGAATGCACTGCGCTAAGTGTCGGACTTGCGAACGTCGTTTTTGTGTTTGTGGAGGTGTTCCGGGATGTTGATGGTGTCCCCAACATAACTAGCAGGAATTGTGGGCAAGCAATTTTGTAGATGACCCCTTGGGAATTTTTCTTTTGGCGGCCGCACTTTAGGTCGAGGAATGAGCCGTCCAAGAGTTGACACTGGTTTGTGGGAGATGACAATGCCTTCTTTGTGAAGAATGCGGGATAATGTTTTACTATTTCCTTTAGCATAGGGGACGGAAATACAGGTGGGTCGGCGTGCGGCGAAGGTGGGGGGAAGACGGCGGGTACAGGAGAGGGGTTGTTGACCGGCGGCGTCAGTAGAGAGGAATTTTTTTGGTTTCAGCCCTGCTGAGGGAGACGGTGTTTCACGCGTCGTATGCGGTTGCTCGTGTATCTATTTTTCTTCAGGTCAGCGATTACGGATTTTTCTTCTTTTTTCCGGTCCTCTTCTGTTGAGTATATAGTTCTGGCTTTAAGTAAGAGAGCTGAGACCACAGATGATTTGTGGGAATTTGGGTGGCAGAAATCGAATTGCAGGTAGAGGCCAGAATGGGTGGGTTTCCTGTATACTGTGAAATTTAGTCCGTCTGGCTGTCTTTTTATCAAAACGTCGAGGAAGGGTAAGATGCTATTCGTTTCTTTTTCCATGGTGAATTGGATGGCTGGTTCAATCGAATTTAGATGCGAAAGGAAGTTGTGTGCTGTTGCTTCTTTGATGACACAAAAGCAGTTGTCCACGTAGCGGAGAAACACCTTGGGCTTTTTGGGAAAACATCCAGGAGGCATTTCTTTGTCCCGCGCAGATTGCCGCACAGAGATCTTCAATACGGTGCGCGGGGACATACTAGAGACATCCTAATAAATTTTATGTCATTGATTGGTTCACCCTGACTATATCAATATAACTACAAGGATGTATTTCTTATTTGTTCAATGTTATTTCCCTAATTATATTTGAGTCCCGGTGCGGTTACGGGTTATCATTACGAAGTTTAACATTTATTATGACTCGCAATAAGTAAGTCATCATTATGAGAACGAAACATTTTTGTTTGACCTGCGAGATTTCCTCCTCGAAACATTCATTTTGATACCCCACTGCCCTAGCGGCAGATCACTTTGAGGTTTAATTCAATCGGTGGCTATCGATGACTCCCGTGTTACATGGTTGACCAATCTCGATATTTTTTTCTTAAGATATATTTTAGATTTTTAAAATTTCGTTTGATGAATTATGTACATTTACACTGTTATAATGATGAAAGGTTGAACTTCCGTGATATCTGCATTTTTGTGGAAATGCAGGGCGTCACACAATCCTGGACCGGGGAGGGAGAGGGGTACTCAGCGAAAAATTCTACGCATTAAAAAAGCAAAGACATATCCACATACCCCTCGTGCTTCAGAGATTCGCGGGGACAGTTCGCTTTGGCATAAGGGGTTTTTTGAGGATGCAGAGGAAGAATGCACGGAACCGTAACACTAAACAGCTTCGACGTATAGGAACTGACCAGTTAGCACACGTCCCCTCGTCAAATCTTGTTTGTTTAGCTCTGGTGCCCAGCACAACTACGAGTCTGGACCGCCTCTGCCAAGAGGACGAACACGGAGCCCACATCAAGAGTTTGGTAACCATTGTATACGTACAATTGCTTGCCACCAGCGGCAATCATCATGTCCAGCAGGTATACCGGTACTAATATCTGCAACGGAAATTTTTTCAAACCTCACAGGATTTAGAATACCGTGTCGTACCGAATGCGAGAGCTTGAGCTTACGAATTTGCACCCGTAATATTTTTACCGCGCGTGAGTTTTTAAACTCTGAATGTAATGAAATCAGAGTTCATCTGAACCCGACTAAATTTGTAGCACGAGGGAGTTGTGGGTAAATTTGAGTTCTGAATTCATTTTGAGATTTCCGTCCATTTTGAGTTCCGAGTTCATGTTGAGTTTCAGTACATTTTGACTTTGAGTACATGTTTTGTTTTGAGTACACTTTGAGTTGGAGTAAAGTTTGAGTACTCGATATTTTTTTAACATTTTTTTTAGATTTTTAAGATTTCGTTTGATGAATTATCTACATTTACTCTATTATAATAATTAAAGGTTAACTTCCGTGATATCTGCATTTTTGTGGAAATGCACGGCGTCACACAAAGCAGGACGGGGGAGGGAGAGGGGTGTAATGAATGGGACAATGATTGGCGTGAAAGTCACGAGTCAGTGGCCAGTGCGTGCGCGAGTAAACGTTGCTTTATGCATGACACGAAGGAAGCAGAAGTTAGGGCACGAAAGCAAGTACGCGAGACGAAAGATATCAGCGTTAAAAAAGGCAAGAGGCTAACGGAAATGTCCGCAATAAAGAAAGCAAACGTCCTACGGGGTTTTGCCGCAGCCCCTCGAGGTGTTGAAGTCCCGATGCGTGCGGTGTCGACGAGGACGTCACGGCGAGGCTGGCTCGATTACTGGCTCTAGGCCCCGTCGTAACCAGCGCGGGACGTCGGGCAGGCATCCTCGACGTTTCCGAAGAGTCACGGCTCGAGGGCGTAGCAGCGGGTGTGAGCGGAGGGTTCCACCTCCAGGTGAATCCTGGCCCGCGGTCTCTCGCCCAGCGCGTCACCAGCTCCAGGCACGGCCAGCCCACGGGTTGTCGGGATCAGCGGCGGACGGCTCTCGGGAACAGCAGCGGTTGCGCTCAGGGTCTTCGCCGAAGCGATCACAGGGCCGCGTTCTCAAGCCCAGCGCGTCACAGGCATCCCCTGATCACCGGCCTGGTCCGATTTTTCTGCACGCACTCGTTGCAGCTGCGCGCTCGGTCTCCTCTTCTTCCTCGTCCACCGGCGCTACATCACAGTGACCCCGGGTCTAAGAAAGTTGTTGGGAAGCAAAAACTATTCTAAGAGTTAAAAGGCGCGGTTGAGTTGGGAGAAGTTCGCTGTACTGACGGAAACGTTTTTGCGCACAGTCCACAGAGCACAGTCAATCCTATCGGCACACTTCACCGCACAGCACACGCGCGTAGGGTATAGGAAAATACGCTAAAGCAAAGGTAGTTCCACAATTAAGCGTTACCCACAAATGTGGACCACACACTATGTACAAAAGAGGTGGCGACAGGCGAGGATTAAACTCCACTCGTGTAGTCAGCCCCGGGTTGTCGATGCCCTTGTATTCGCCAGAGGTTTCGTGGGGGTGACCCTCTGACTGGCTATCGATGACTCTGCTGCAGCCGATCGCTTCATCACCGCGCCGACGGTGTCGCTTGCGGTCGGGTCACTGCCCTTGAGGCGATGAAGCATTGGGTTCTGCTGGGACAGTCTTGTCTTCTGCTTTGACTGCTCTTCGGAAGTTCGGTTTTCGGGCCGCATTTACGTCTTTCAGGCTCGTCGACCGGTAGCCGGGGAAGCTTTTATGAACCGGTGGCGACTGAGTGAATGCTGTGTTTCACGCGGGTTGGCATCCTTGTCGTTGATCCCTCGACTTGCTCCTAAGTGCAACGTTGCACATGCGCGATGGCGCTTCGCTCTCGAACGCTTCTGGGTCTGGAAAGTCTTTGTCTTGGGTACAGCAAGTTGGCATGCCTCCTGCTAGTGCCGAAGATCCTGTCTTTCTTTTCTGTACATTATGCCGACGTGTTCCGCACGTTCTGACAAAATGTCGCACGTCTCGACGTAGGTCTCGCCAGAAATACTCCGGCAAAACGCGATCGGTCGTCCTTCGTACACCTTGGTGCCCCGCCATGATGCTCCCATGGGCCACTCGAAGGATCGGCTCCCGCAGCTTCTTGGGAACAACGACTTGTTTAAATGCTCTGCCCGTGGAAAGCTTGTAATGACGGTACAAGACGTCATTTGATTTGACGAAAGAATATTTGTCCTTTTCTGGAAACGAAATCCTTTCGTAACTTGCGAAAACAACGTCGGAGAGTTGGGTCCCCTTGTTGTTCCCTGGCCACCGTTTCGGATACCTTTAAAGGTGAAGCGTTCGTGGAACTGGACTTTGTGACAGCAGACACTAACACGTCTGAGTGTATCTCTGGCATTTGTGGGGAGGTCTGCGTTCAGGGTATCACTGTTTTTGGGCTGCCAGTCGGGATCTGGCATGTGGGGTTCCCTCACACCAGGAATGTTTCCGAGCACGAGATCATAGATCAGTTGATCCACGCAAGCGGCGATAAACTTGCCCACAAAGTACGGGGTTTGCATGCAGACTTTGGCTTCGGGGAACTTCGTGACTGTTCCGTCCAAGAACAATACTTGGGTAGCTCTTCCCGTTAGCTGGTTTTCTGCAACCAAGTCTCGCTGGACAAGAACGGTATTGCTCCCAGTGTCTCTTAAAATGGTGACGGGCTGTCCGAATAGTCTCCCTTTGACAACAGGCATTCCTTTCCCCAGTCAAGAATGCTGTTTTACAATGGCACAAGAATAGTTGAAACTAGAATTATCCTCGCACTTGTCGAGGTCGATGCTTTGTTGTTGAGCTTCCCGGAGTTCAGTGAGGGCACAAGCAGCAACCTGCTTTGTTTCACTTCCTCTCTTCCTACAGTGCTCGGTGTTATGCCCGAGGCGACCACAGGTAGCGCATTTCTCCGGTTCTTTCAAAGAGTTACGGCAATCTTGGGCACGGTGGCCTGGGCGATTGCACACAAAGCATTTCGATGGCACTTGCTTCTGTGAGTCGGTTGCGACGTTATCTGTATCGCGGTCGTCTTCGGACACCTTCCCAAGGTTCGAGAGGTTTTGCGCCTCTAGGAAACGATGTGTAACCTCGGCCAGGTCATTCAGAGTTTTACACTCTCGCTCCTTCAGGAAGATGACGAGCTCGGGAGGGGCAGCAGCGGATGAATTGCTCTTCAATCATTTGATCACGAAGGGCCTCGAATGTTTTTTGCACATTCGCCATCTCGATCCAGTGATCAAAATAACCCGTAAGCCTTGCCGCTAGTGGTTTCCGGGTTTCTCCATCCTCAGCCTTCGCCTTGCTGAACTTTTCTTGGTAACATTGGGCTGTGAACCGAAACCGCTGAAGCAACGGCCCCGTTTGACCTTGACAGTAATCAAGGACTCTTCCGCGGTCATACGGCCTATGATGGTAAGAGCCTCCCCGCTCAAGCACATGCTTACAGCTAGGGCCTATTTGCCCTGAGGCCACTGCTGTCCGGTTGCCACGCGCTCAAACCTTTGCAGGTACGCGTGCAGGTCATCGCGTTTCTCATCGAATAGAGGCAGAAGTTTCTGCGGGTTAATCGCAGGCGAAGTCGCAACAACTTCCCCTCCCGCGGCGACATTTGGTTGGCTGGTACCACCACTCGCTTGGAGTCGGATCTTAGCAGTAGCAACTCCTTCTCCCTTTCTGCAGCATTCTTTCACTCTTTCAGCGGTTTCTCGGCTGGCTTCCCTCTCGGATGCTCTAGCGGCGCGTTGCTCAGCCCGTTCACTCTCTATCCACGCCCTAAGCCTTGTCCCGAGAGTCCCAGCTGAGTCCCCATTGCCATTAGCTTCTCAAGATCCATGCTGTTGCAGCTAACGTTACAAGCACACTCGTGGCTCACTGACTCCTTTCAGTGGATGTTAAGGAATCCTGGCAGGCTCGCCACTTTTTGTTATGAATGGGCCAAGGATTGGCGTGAAAGTCACGAGTGAGTGCCCAGTGCGTGCGCGAGTAAACGTTGCTTTATGCATGACACGAAGGAAGCAGAAGTTAGGGCACGAAAGATATCAGCGTTAAAAAGGCAAGAGGCTAACGGAAATGTCCGCAATAAAGAAAGCAAACGTCCTACGTGGTTTTGTCGCAGCCCCTCGAGGTGTTGAAGTCCCGATGTTTGCGGAGTCGACGAGGACGTCACGGCGAGGCTGGCTCAATGACCGGCTCTAGGCCCCGTTGTAACCAGGCGCGGGACGTCGGGCAGGCATCGTCGACCTTTCCGAAGAGTCACGGCTCGAGGGCGTAGCAGCGGGTGTGAGCGGAGGGTTCCACCTCCAGGTGAATCCGGACCGCGCTCTCTTCGCCCAGCGCGTCACCAGGCTCCAGGCACGGCTAGCCCACGGGTTGTCGGGATCATCGGCGGACGGCTCTCGGGAACAGCAGCGGTTGCGCTCCGGGTCTTCACCGAAACGATCACAGGGCCGCGCTCTCAAGCCCCGCGCGTCACAGGCGTCCCCTGATCACCGGCCTGGTTCGATTTTTCTGCACGCACTCGTTCAGCTGCGCGCTCAGTTTCCTCTTCTCCCTTGTCCACCGGCACTACATCACAAGGGGTTCAACTTTGAATGTAATTTTGAGTTTGAGTACGCTTTGAATACTGAGTACATTTCGAGTTTGAATACATTTTGTGTTTGAGTACATTTTGAATTCTCTGTACATATTGAGTTTACGTACATTTTGATTTCTGTGTACGTTTTGTGTTTTAGTACATTCTGAGTTTTGAGTACATTTTGAGTACTGAGAACATTTTGAGTTCTGAGTCCGAGTGAGTTTTGAGTCCGAGTGAGTTCTGAGTTTCGCGCTCACTGTGAGTTTGAGTTTGAGTGAGCGCAGGTCTGCTGCTCAGCATTGAGTCTGAGTTTGAGTGAGTGGTCAATCGGAAAAAAAATTTGCCAGTAAGTTTGATTGATCTTCGCCAACTTTGCCGAGGTGTGGTCTGGAGAGGCAAGGATGCGCGACTGGGTGACTGGGTGACAGAATTCTTCCTTGCGGGGCGGCGCTGCAGGCCTCTTGTGACACCGCCATATCTGAATATTGTCACCGCATTATTGCGCGCGAGGCGCGGGTGCGTTGCTGTCTTGGGAGTTCCACTCGTGGTGAGGCCATTCGAAAGGTTACCGGCTATCAACAGGGCTGGGCGCGCATTAGTTCCTTGGGATGCTGGACTGTTCGAAGTTACAGAGTACGCATGCAGTTCGTCACGGCGTGGTCTGTCAGCAATCTTGCGGAAATGGGTGAACGGGAGGGCCAGGTGGCTTTGTATTGCATGTGTAGTGTTGACAAAGGACAGGAATTTTGCAATTGTTTTGCATAATTTCTTCGCTTGCGGTATGGACAATACTCAGTGAGGCCACCCGAACGTGGATGGCCAGAGTTCAGAGTTACTTTAGTGCGTGGATTTCCGCCTGTGCTTTGATTTTTTATAGTTTAAATGTTCTTTACGCACGTGATTAGGCTGCACATTATTTTTTGTGCTTTTCCCTTACGCGTATTTCTAACCACAGCAACAGATGTAATCGCCGCGTACACATATTTGACTATCTGTGGTGGTTTTCTTTATCTACTACCCTGATTGTGTTCCGTATACTTTGTAATTCTTGCGCGTAGATTTCCTGTTTGACTAGGCTTCTGACTTTTATTTTTTGTGTTTCTTGTTTTCGCCTTCCCACTTAAACTCATACTGCGAACCTCGTAGTCATTACGTGTTCTGCTGTGTTTTGTTACTCGAAAATTTGTACTGTATGATCCAAAAAACTTCACTTCTCTAACTCCCTTACTCAAGCCCCTGCAAAGGGACTATAAAGTGTTTTAAATTAACTTCAATATTGAATTATGCTTCATTAAACGCCTATGTATCGTTTCTTTCGAACCATTTTCTTAAGCAAGAAATGTAACAATATTCGGCATGGGAGAAGCTTTCTATCTGCATATCTGAAGCGCACTAACCTCACTGCGCATTTGTAAGACCGTAGTAGAAAGTGTCATATGTGTTGCACCCACAATAGACGAGCACCAAAATCACAGTCAGATATGCCTGGAGTTTGCCCGGTGCTCGCTGAAAAAATTTGTCTGGGAGCGTTTCTGTGGGTTCTGTTTATCTCCAGGTAATCTGCTGCCAGCGGTGTTCTTAATCGTATAATATACATAAGTAGTCCGGTGTGAGTTTTAAATTTCTCACTTTATTTCGGCTCACGATTATCCGATACCATATTTGAATGTTTAGCGGCACGTTTTAATGTTCCAAGTGGAACTGGAACGCGTTCCTTTCGCAATAAAGGAACTTGTAACGGGAACTCGTTTCCAAATTTCGAAGGAACAAAGAGCGGGCTTTCGTTCCTATTTTAGAGGAACGTGTACAACACTGATCGAGATGCTGCATCGACAGGGCTCGTCCTGTCAGGTTTCACTCGTGTATTTCGTCCTACAGCGCTGTTTATTCATAACATCCGATGGTCGCCCAGACCTCAAGCCATTATAACGTCGTCCGTTTCATAATAAAAATGACCTAGGTTGGATTCCTACCTCACAAAGCACTATTTTTTTTATTTAATGCATTTGTGTAAGTTCGCTGTGCTGTTGCCTTTTTTACCGTGAACCGTATGCCCTCACCGATGGATATAAAAGTAAACCTTCAATTTTTGGATTTCCCTTCTTTATTCAAGTTAGTTGTGTCATCGATTCTTAACTTTAACCAGATAGAAAACGTATTTGCTAAAACTTATTTTCATAGAAGTATAACAGTTTCGCTTTACCCACGCGAAAATCTTAACGTTATTTCTTCATGCTTTATAAAGCTACTCTATCTCAATTTGTTTAACGTGCGTGGGTGATTGACCCTATTTTGCTGACTGCACAATGGTGTTATTTCGGGATTCATTCTGATTGTTATATTTTCTGTGTAAACATAAACGTTATGGGTTATTTGAAACAAATTGTCCGTTGCGTTGGCTTTGTTAGCCAGTATTGTTTGCCCTTTCGTTCCTTCAGTGTTAAATGGAAATAGCTAATAATAATAATAATTACTTATAAATTATACCACAACCGTTTAACTGCAGTGCTGGTTTTGCCAAGCTCTGGCTGTCCCTCACGCCAAGAATACTCTTTGCCTGGAGAAAAAAATGTGTTTAGGGGGCTTAAGAGTATTTTCGGGCCGCCAAAATGCTACCAGAATTTTTCCACCACCCAGTTATTGATGTGCCCTCACAACATCCAGAGAATCCGTGAAATTTGCCGCCAGAACAATTTCTTTTTTGCCGCCTTTTTCTAAGAAAAGAAAGAGCTTTAACCTTCTGGAGTGAAAATAGTGCATTTGTATTTCTTGGACAGGGAGACACTGAACTCGGGTCTGTGCAAAGCGCGGGAATGGGTTAAGGACAATGTTTCATGCACCGCTTGAATGTTCTACACATGTGTATTTGTAATGTAGAAACAAAAGTGCTGTAAAATCGCAGTTTTTGCTCTTTTTGTCTTTCGGATTAAGGCAGACCGAAAACAAAGGGCGAAACAACGTTGTGCCTAATTTTATCTTGAGCACATCAGAAATGAAAGGTCCAAGTTCACATGGTTTCTCTACAAAATGTTTTAGAGAAATGAACTGGAATATCTGAACAGTTTAAAAATATATTAGAGGCCGGGTACAGTAACTACACATTTAAAAGGAAGTTTAGTCATCGATAAAACATGAACGCACGGAAACAGTAAAAGTATTTTCTCTGCTGCTTTAGGCAGCATTTTTTTTTCATGAAACAAAAAGGCGGTTGAATAGATTCGCATGGAAAGAGATATTAGCCTAACAAAACTCCGTGAGCAGTAGTTGCCTGAGCGGTATCACTGCTGCTTTTTGTTGGCGACCGTGAAGACCAATCGGTTGTCGTATGGTTACCGCAACAGGGAATCAAAAATACCTACCTGGAGCTTCCTGCCTGCACTGAAATACTGGTGTGCGAAGACTTTATAACATGTTGGAAGGTGCCGTATAACATGTACATTGTTCTATGGCGCCTATTTTCAAGTTGTTTTATTGGAGAAATATATGGGAGTTTTCAGTCAATTGCTATATTTTCCACATTTTGTGTACTATAATGGAATTGAGACACGTTTTATCAAGGATGTCAAAGCAACTGAGCGGGCTGTTTACCAGCGCTCCCTGCAATGCTGCCATCATGACGAGTGACGAGAGCCTTCGCGAGAATTCATCAAGTAGTGGTTGCTCGAAGAACTAGGTGAGCTTGGAATTGTAACTCCGCAGACGGTGGCCTATCATGCAAGAATTGTGCGAGAGCGTCTGCCCAAAGCATTTTGTCCTCATGACACACCCGCCCAAGGAATCTCTACCAGCAACGCAGCAGTAATGCGTCAGCACCCCTCTTCTCCGATGACTCGCCAATCCTGTCAATACACTAACATCTGTGCAGTAGTGGCATATGTCCGAAGAAGCACAAACGGGTACAACGGTTCTGAAGGTGGATTATTAGATGCGACGCTGAGATGAGCATCTCTTGCCGGCGACCCTGTCCTGTGTCCGTCGTCGTCGTTGTCCGCGTCCGCACAGCTGCGTCTCTGCTCCGCTCACCCCCTCTCCTCTCTCCGATAGCGAACACTCTCGCCCAACATCTGCGGGCGCGTGGCGCAGTGCACTCTCACTCAGCTGGTGGGCGGCGCTTCACGCTGTGGGCATGTGCACTACTCTCGCTCTCCGCTGTCTCCTCTCCTTCGGGGGCGCTACGCCCGCATCCCCTCGCGTGGAACCCAACGATGTGATTGAAACGCAATTCACGTTCACTACGCGTTTCACTTAAGTCGACTAATCGACCCAACGGAAACACCCAACGGAACCCCCTTCAGCGTCGCATCACACCAGGGTTCCCGCGAAGGGAGGTGGGCGTAATTTTTTGGGAGCAGCTAAACGGCTAGCACTTTGCTATTACTGCGGTGAATCTGGCCACATGTACAGAAAATCCCCGTACTGCGACATTTGGCTCCGTGGCTTCTGTCTCGCTGGTCCTACTGCGAAACTTGGCCATCGTCCTACAGAAATCGCCCACAATCTTACTGAATGAGACACCACGTCCCCTTATTTTCCCATCGCGATCACTTTCCCAGCACTGCAGTTCTGACCCGCCAGATGGCCCCTATGTCTGCTTTCCCAGCCGGCGGTGAAAAAACTAGACCAGGCAACCTCGGCAGCCAAGTTTTCTGCTTGAATAAGTATGAAACACCTTTCACCGCTGCCAACGTGCACCAACGTATTTGAGAGGAGGGCTCTATGAGAACATAGTACCGAGTATATATATATATATATATATATATATAATATATATATTATATATATATATATATATATATATATATATATAAACACATATCAAGGTTGCAGTCGTCATTGCCAGTGCTATTCGGCTTTTTTCGAAATATTTAATAGGGCCGAATGACGTGTTATTGTCACGTTTCTTTGATTCATTGATAAATAAGCGAAAATATAAGTCGAGAAAAATCCGCCGTTTTTCTGGGAGCGGGACTCGAACCCACATCTCCGCATAACCGGTGCGGTGCGTTCGCCATTACGCTATCCCCACATCGGCTTCTCTCTCGACTTTAAAGCGGGGGTTTATAATTACAAGAGCTCTGAGGCCGGTCAACTAGCGCCGCCCCTCGACTACCGCGGGAGACGTAGAACGTGGTATATATATATATATATATATATATATATATATATATATATATATATATATATATATATATTTATATATATATATCTTCACAGGAATTAGAACACGCAACCCAGAAGATCCAGAACGCCGAGAGAGAGCCACAGAAAAAATGGTATGCCATTTTATAATAGGGTCGTTCATGTTCAAAATTACTATTTCTTTAGAAAAGGATGTTGCCGAAGTGATGCGTCCAGAGTGGACAGCGACCCCACGTCTTCTGAACATGTAATCTTTCTTACCAATTCAGCTTCGTTATCCTTTATTTTATGAGGTATTTAGGCTTTACGATATTTTTCTATACATTTACGCACCAACTTTACCATCACGAAAGTTAGTGCGCAAATTTATAGACCACTTTCGTTCCCTGTTCACTCTACCCAACACGCAATCATATTTTCTTAGCAAAGGGGCACCCTTGCAGTATTTCTGCCATATAGAAGCGTCGGTGATTCTAGGTTGTACGATACTCCAATGAAGACTGGTTCTCCAGTCAAAACGCCAGTAAACTTCTGTTTTTAATATTTTTCTGTAGTGTCTCGGTCTTTACTTACCCTATATATATATATATATATATATATATATATATATATATATATATATATATATATATATATATTTATATATATGTATATATATATATATATAAGGTTAGTAGAGACAGAGACAAACGAGAAAGACGTAGAAAATAAAAATAAGTTTCCTGACGTTTCAGGGAGAGGACTCCCTTTCTTCAGAGTACAAAATAAGTTCGTTTCAGAGCTATATATATACAGAAAATGTAGCAAGCGCGAGGGCAAGGTAACAGGAGGGAGAGTTTGTACAAATGGATCATGGCTGGTTGGTGAAGAGAGAGTGGGAAAATAAATTACAAAAAGATAATAAGAACACACAGTCACGCGGTACGAACTTAGAAAAAAAGAGAGAGAGAAGAACCAAACACAGTGAAAAAAATAATAATAATAAATAACGAGGTAATTTCCTCCCCCGTGGCAACGGGGGTGAAAGAGGGGTCAAAACCAGATATGCCCATGCCCGCGCTTGACATGGGCAAAAAGATTAGTCACGCGGAACAAAGACGTTCCAAAGAAGATATGCACACAAAGGGCGAAAATCTTCCCATTCACACTCGTTCTAGGAATCCTAGTAAGGTCATTGAACAAGAGACACGTGACTTCTGTTGATGGGAGGCGGGGGTCGCGCCCAAAACCAGAAGGACAGGCAGTTTTGACAGGAAAGAGTGTTCATTGGTATACAAAGAACGACGAAATAAATAAATAAAAAATAAAAACTCACCAGGTAATTTTCCCCTCCCTCGTGGCAAGGGGGGTGAAAGAGAGGTCAAAACAAGATATGCCCATGCACGTGTTTGACATGGGCAAAAAGATTAGTCACGCGGAACAAGGAAACGAAGACATGCAAATGCACACAAAGGATGTCCATACACACCCGTTCTAAGAATCCTGGTAAGGTCATTCAAACGTGAGACACGTGGCTTCTGTTGGGGGGAGGCAAGGGTCACGCCAAAAAGTAGTAGGACAGGTAGTTTCGACTCGAAATGAGTGTCCATTGATAGGAAAAAAAAAGACAACTGAAACAAGTCATGGAAAAAAAAAGAAAACATGCAGGTGCACCCGTATGACGCGGCAGCAAGTGGTATTCATCTGCCCGGCGCATGGTGCCAGTTCAGGGAATGCCGAGGCGGTCAGCAACGAATATTAGAAAACAACAATACCAAAAAGAAAGAGGACACGAAAACAATCACACACGCTCGCGTTCCCAAATTAATTACAAGGTGAGAATAGAAAGCTAACAATGGTACTGCAGCCTTCTACCCAGAACACGGTGTCCAGACTTGTTCATCAAATTTGGTTCAGTGAAGCCGTTGTGCTAAAAAACGTCGTGCTAGCACGAAACTATACCCAACCACGGGAGCTCGCCAACTAGTGGGAGAATATTATTGAGGGAAAGAAATGAACAGGCATAACACTAGCCTGAGAAATGCAGCCGAAATTTTAATCAGAGGAAATACAGGTTAATTTCCCATAACTTTCATTTATGCCAAACGACGCTGATTTAAACTTTTAGATTAGGTAAGACTCACGATCCTCGCGATCGTGATGCGTTTTAAAACTAGATTCAAGAATTGTGGCCTTCAGTTGTTCAAACGAATGACCAGGAGTGTTAACATGCTTTGATAGAGGCAAAGAAGGGCAGGTTTTTGCATGGAAGCGGTGATTGTTAAACCTCAAACGAAAGGGTGTTTCAGTCTGGCCAATGTATTGTTTGCCGCAGAGGGTGCATTCCAGCAGGTATACGACGTTGGCGGAATCACAGTTAAAGTTCCCTTTTACATTAACATAATAGATTGAAGCTGTGCTGGCGGCGCGCTGTGTGGTGGTCATTTGTGGGCATACCTTACACCGTGGTTTGTTACAGGGCATGCAACCAGTAGTCTGTGGTCGGCTGATGCTGGATTTAGTGAGAACGTCGCCCAAATTTTTGCTGCGTCTATAAACAACACGTGGTGGCTCAGGGAATATTCTCTTTAGGCGTTCACTTTGAGCGAGGATATTGTGATGTTTCCTTAGTATGGAGGCAACTTTCGGAGAAATGGCCGAATGGGTCAAAACGAGGTTTGTTTGTTGATTGGGATTTGAAGCTTTTTTTTGGAGAATTTCGGTGCGGTTCAACTGGTTAGCTCGTGTAATCGCGTCATCGATCACCTGCTCTGGGTTTTTTTGATTTAAGAGTGCGGTTTTGAGTTCTCTGCAGTTAGAATCGAAATCCGCCTGGCTTGTGCAGATTCGCCTAAAACGGTGAGAATGGCTGTAAGGTATTGCAGTCTTGCAGTGCCTGACCTGGCTGCTGTGGAAGTGCCAATACTGGCGCGTGTCCGTAGGTTTCCTGTAGAGATTAGTCTAAAGTCTGCCCTGAGAAACTGTGACAGTAACATCCAGGAAATTTATGCTGTGCGTAGAGTAGGAATGAGAGAGGGAGATGGTAGGATGCGCAAGGTTAAAAGCCTCAATAAACGCAAGAAGTTCCATTTCACCGTGCTGCCAAATCATGAATATATCATCTATATGGTTCCCAGGACAGTTTTCGAACGCGTTTAATCGAACGCCGTTTGATTATCGAAAAAATGCCCGTTTTATCGAACGCCGTTTTATCGAATGCCGTTTTATCGAACCACCTACGTCCGTTTTATCGAAAGTGTGGTTTTGCGGCTTGCATTGTAATTTTCGGTGTTTATTTTGCTTAACTGGCCATCGCATTAACCTA
>CM023452.1:65275629-65390951 GCA_013339765.2 Haemaphysalis longicornis
ATCGGCATGCGGAATGTTAGTGTACAGCGACACGACATCTAGGGTAACAAGTAAACAGTTGTTCGGAATTTCCATCTTCATGATATCTGAGAGAAAATCATTTGTATCCTAAATGAAGGATGGAAAGCTGGGGGGAATGTCGCGAATGAGAGAGTCGACATAGCGCGAGAGGTTCTCGGTGACCGTACCAATGCCAGAGACATGGGGCGACCTGGGTTGTTATTTTTATGAATCTTAGGAAGGTAGAATCTACCGGCTACTGGGCTTAAGGGGATAAGAGAACGAGCAGTTGTTTCAGTTATTTCCTGATTTTGAACAAGCTCAGTGAGTTTATCTTTGACAATTAGCTTATAATCATTAGTGGGATCACTAGGGAGTACTTTGTAGAACGTAGATTCTGATAGTTGTCTATGAGCCTCGTTGACATAATCAGCTTTGTCGAGGATCACGATGGCGCCTCCTTTATCGGCCGGTTTGATTACTATTTCGGGGCAACCTGCGAGTTTCTCCAAGGCTTTCTTTTCCTTGTTGGTGATGTTACAGCGGAAAGGGATTAGCTTTTGGTATGCTGCTCGTACATCGTGATGAACGGCTTTAATGTACATGTCGAGGCATGTATCGCGCTGCGTGGGAGGGGTCCAGTGCTTATGGCTAGGTAATGCAGTTCGGGCTTCGTCGGTTGGAGGACGGTCATGGAAGTACTCTCGCAGTCTCATATTTCTGGCGAAGTTTTCCAAGTCCTTAAAAGTTTGAAATTCGTTGAAACGGCCAGTTGCCGGGCAAAAGTTCAGACATTATGAAAGGGCGCTCATCTGATCTGGTGACAGGGTAATACTAGAGAGGTTCATCACATTTCCGGTGAGATTTTTGTTAGATTCAGTAGCCTGGGGAGAGGTTACAGAAAGGGAATAAAAATTTGGGTTTGCGTTGGCAGACTCGCTAGTACTGGCACTAATGAGAGCTTGTGAATGGTTAGTATTTGGCGCGTTTAAGGGGGCTATTTTCATGTGCATTTCCAGATAATGGACAGCCATTAGTTGTGGGGCTAACTTTATTCTTGCGGATGTAGTCATTGCTAGGATATTATCTCGGGAAAATTTACGGACTTTTGTTTCAGATATAGCGGATGCATTTTTGGATTCGTAGCTGCGTAGCAGGCCTGATTCTCTTTCGCTTAGATCCTTACTAAGAATTTCCTCTTCCTTGCGGGGGGAATGGGACATAGTCTCGTAGTGATCTAGAATTATCTGCGTTAATTGCAAGGATGCGTTGTGTAGTACTTGTTGCCGCCACATTACTTTTTTTGTTGCCGAACTGTCCCCTTTCAACAAAAAAAAGTGGCAACAAGTACTAGACAACGCATCCTTGCAATTAACGCAGATAATTCTAGATCACTACGGGTGAGAAGAGTCCCATTCCCCTCCGCCAAAGCATGTCTTTCCCTTTAGATCCATACAGCAGCCAGATTGACTATAGATCCGCTGAGAATTTAGATAAAGTTCAGGTCGAAAGAGGTTCCAGCCACCTAGGAAATAGCTCTTAGCAAGTAAGGATCTAAGCGAAAGAGAATCAGGCCTTCAAGCTACGCAGCTACGAATCCACGGGAAAAGGCATCCGCTATATCTGAACAAGGCGATGTCCAAGTCCGTAAACTTTTTTTTTCCCGAGATAATATCCCTAGCAATGACAACATCCTCAAGAATAAAGTTAGCCCCATTACTAATGGCTGTCCATTATCTGGGAATGCACATGAAAATCGCCCCTTAAACGCGCCAAATACTAACCATTCACAAACTCTCATTAGTGCCAGTACTAGCGAGTCTGCCAACGCAAACCCAAATTTTTATTCCCCTTCTGTAACCTCTCCCCAGGCTACTGAAACTAACAAAAATCTCACCGGAAATGTGATGAACCTCTCTAGTATTACCCTGACACCAGATCAGATGAGCGCCTTGTCAATAGGTCTGAATTTTTGCCCGGCAACTGGCGGTTTCAACGAATTTCACTTTTTAAGGACTTAGACAACTTCGCCAGAAATATGAGACTGAGAGAGTACTTCCATGACCGTCCTCCAACCGACGAAGCCCGAACCGCATTACCTAGCCATAAGCACTGGACCCCTCCCACGCAGCGCGATACATGCCTCGACATGTACATTAAAGCCGTTCATCGCGATGTACGAGCAGCATACCAAAAGCAAATCCCTTTCCGCTGTAACATCACCAAACAAGGAAAAGAAAGCCCTGGAGGAACTCGCAGGTTGCCCCGAAATAGTAATCAAACCGGCCGATAAAGGAGGCGCCATCGTGATCCTCGACAAAGCTGACTATGTCAACGAGGCTCATAGACAACTATCAGAATCTGCGTTCTACAAAGTACTCCCTAGCGATCCCACTAATGATTATAAGCTAATTGTCAAAGAAAAACTCACTGAGCTTGTTCAAAATCAGGAAATAACTGAAACAACTGCTCGTTCTCTTATCCCCTTAAGCCCAGTAGCCGGTAGATTCTACCTTCTTCCTAAGATTCATAAAAATAACAACCCAGGTCGCCCCATTGTCTCTGGCATTGGTACTGTACTCACCGAGAACCTCTCGCGGTATGTCGACTCTCTCATTCGCGACATTCCCCCCAGCTTTCCATCCTTCATTAAGGATACAAATGATTTTCTCTCAGATATCATGAAGATGGAAATTCCCAACAACTGTTTACTTGTTACCCTAGATGTCGTGTCGCTATACACTAACATTCCGCATGCCGATGGGATCACCGCTGTATCATGTGCGTATGAGGGGTCGGCGGGTGACAAACCTATCGATTCTCTCACCCTTGAAACTTTCCTTCACCTTATCCTTGAACTTAACAATTTTGAGTTTGATGGTGTCAATTACGTGCAAGTCAGCGGAACGTCAATGGGAACCAAAATCGGGCCCAACTACGCGAACATCTTTATGGGATGTCTAGAGACAAACTTCCTCGCAACCCAAAGTTTGAAGCCATTGTACTACAAAAGGTATATAGATGATATATTCATGATTTGGCAGCACGGTGAAATGGAACTTCTTGCGTTTATTGAGGCTTTTAACCTTGCGCATCCTACCATCTCCTCTCTCATTCCTACTCTACGCACAGCATAAATTTCCTGGATGTTACTGTCACAGTTTCTCAGGGCAGACTTCAGACTAATCTCTACAGGAAACCTACGGACACGCGCCAGTATGCACTTCCAAGGCACTTCAGGCACCAAGACAGCAATACCTTACAGCCAATCCACCGTTTTAGGCGAATCTGCACAAGCCAGGCATTTCGATTCTAACTGCAGAGAACTAAAACCGCACTCTTAAATCAAAAATACCCAAGGTGACTGACGCGATTACAATACCTTGAACCGCACCGAAATTCTCCAAAAAAAAGCTCCAAATCCCAATCAACAACAAACCCGTTTTGACCCATTCGGCCTCTCTCGAAAGTTGCTTCCATACTAAGGAAACATCACAATTTAGCTCAAAGAACGCTAAAGAGAATGTTCTGCCACCACGTGTTGTTTAAGCGAGCAAAAATTGGGCGGTTCTCACTAAATCGGATCAGCCGTCCACAGACTCTGGTTGATTCCCTTTAAAAACCAAGGTGTAAGGTATGCCACAAATGACCACCACACAGCGCCGAGAAGCTTCAAAATATTTTTTAATGAAAATTTTAGTCGTTTACCGACTTTTTCCGCCGAATTTTGTCCTTCTGTTCCCCGATCACTCACACCCCCTTTTCTTGACTTTATGATTTTTTTTTCTGTTTCACAACACTCCCTCTCATCTTTTTCTTGGTTCCATCACTCCTCCCTCAAAACGGCTTACCCATTCCTTTCTTTCGCCTCCCTTTTACACCCCTCCCATTACTATCCCCTTAGCTCCACCTTTCTCCCCCCTGCTGGTGCCATTAATCCCAGGTTTCTCCTTCCTCGTAAGCTCTTCTCCCATGATTCCGTCACGGTTTGTGTACCTATACTATCACCTACTCGCCCCCTCTCTGATACGAGTTCCCCCCTAACCCGTCGCCCCATTGTAGTCTAATTCACGGCCCTACGTTCACTTTCGACTCACCGAATACTAACTCCATCTCGTGAGGTCTTGTTCCTAGTAACCGCCGCAATCTCATCCCCTTTTTACCCACTGGTTCTCTACTCCTTGTAATCCTTCTTAACCCTTTCCTGTCAATCAACTTAGTAAATTGCTTTTGCATTTTAACCTTTGTCGTTTTTCCGTTTGACCCGCGACCCTTTTTTTGTAATCACCTCGGTCCCCCTCTTCAATTGTTCCTTTGTCTTATTTCGTTCTCAAGCTTCCCCACTTCTAAGTCCCCGCATCCTCCATCCCCTTGCTTCCGTACGCCTGCACCAACCTTTTTCGTAACATTCCACTCATTTACTGAAATCCAACTCCTACACTCCCCTTCTCACCCCATCCCCCGCCCCCTCATCCCGATCCTCCTTTTTGTTCCCCTCTCCTCCCTTTTTCAAACCCCTCGGTATCTCACCCCCTGTCTAATTAACTTCATTCCCGATCACTCTCCGTTGACTATTCAATCTCGGTTCTCCACCCCCTCTCTAGCCAAATGGGCCCCAAGACCTCTCGCTCCTTATCCCGATCGGTCTCTTTGCCCTACCATCCTTTGTCCCATCGCGTGCTTTCCACCCTTTCCCCGTCCCCACATTTCCTCCCATTCAAAACTACCATCAATTCTCTTTCTTTTCTTCCCTCACTCCCCTTCTCTTTACTCTTTCCTAGACTGTCGCCCATTAACCAGCTGTAGGCATCTCCTTTCATTTTTCATTTCTCAGTTTCCTTTGAACTCCCCCAATGTCTTTTCCACTCCTTCCGTCTTCGATCACGATTTTTTTCCCCAATCCTCTAACTTTCTCATTTCCTCCTAATCGGATCTTACAAAAGTCCCCATCCCCTGTATCCCCATCTGTATCATCTCCGACCGTTGTACGTGCCCTCTCCTCAGCCTTTAATCCTCTTTATCATCCTCTTCCCCTACGATTGGTTCAATTCTCCTATTCAATTTACTTTCCCGCATGTTCAACCTCCTATCCAAGTTCCCGAAGCTTTATCTTTACCCCCTCTTCCCAAGTTGTTCCTTGACATCTCAGCCGTACCATAACGCTCCTTACCTATACTTCACCGCTACTTTTATTTATCATTTAACATCACCCCTCCCTCTGCCGTACTCACCCACGCATTCTTGTACTTTTGCAATTGCCATCCAGCGACAACCCACAAACTCCCCCTCCGCTTTTTTGGCGAGGCTGGCCCATTCCCATTTATTCCACAGCGCGTTTCAACTATCCCCACCTCTTATCGCCTTCAAAAGCATTTTGAAACCACCTTCCTCTGTGGCAGCTGCCCTCTTTGAAATCCTCCGGTTTGCTTTTTACTTCCCTCCCACCTTTTACTGCCCTCAACAACCCACGTATCCTTAGTTTCTATGTTGACGCCCTCTTAAATCCCCCAGGGTTTATTCTACTTTACTTTCACTCCGCCGGTCACGGTCTAGTCGTTTCCAGCGGCGGCCCTTTTAATATGCCCACTCCCAATCGCGCCAGAAGTCTCTTTAATTTATCAATGTAAAGGAAACTTTACGGTATCCGCCCTGTATACCTGGAATGCACCCTCTGCGGCAAACAATACATTGGCCAGACTGAAACACCCTTTCGTTTGAGGTTTAACAATCACCGCTCTCATGCAAAAACCTGCCCTTCTTTGCCTCTATCAAAGCATGTTAACACTCCTGGTCATTCTTTTGAACAACTGAAGGCCACAATTCTTGAATCTAGTTTTAAAACGCATCACGATCGCGAGGTTCGTGAGTCCTACCTTATCTATAAGTTTAAATCAGCGTCGTTTGGCATAAATGAAAGTTATGGGAAATTAACCTGTCTTTCCTCCGATTAAAATTTCGGCTGCATTTCTCAGGCTAGTGTTATGCCTGTTCATTTCTTTCCCTCAATAATATTCTCCCACTAGTTGGCGAGCTCCCGTGGTTGGGTATAGTTTCGTGCTAGCACGACGTTTTTTAGCACAATGGCTTCACTGAACCAAATTGATGAACAAGTCTGGACATTGTGTTCTGGGTAGAAGGCTGCAGTACCAGTGATTTTTGCTTTGATCGGAGCATTCTCACCTTGTCCACGCATGCTATTACCTGATTGTGAACGCGAGCGTGTGTGATTGTTTTCGTGTCCTCTTTCTTTTTTGTATTGTTGTTTTCTAATATTCGTTGCTGACCGCCTCGGCATTCCCTGAACTGGCACCATGCGCCGGGCAGATGAATACCACTTGCTGCCGCGTCATACGCGTGCACCTGCATGTTTTCTTTTTTTTCCATGATTTGTTTGACCTTGTCTTTTTTTTCGCTATCAATGTACACTCATTTCGAGTCGAAACTACCTGCTTCTGGGACTACTACTTTTGGCGCGACCCTTGCCTCCCCCCAACAGAAGCCACGTGTCTCACGTTTCAATGACCTTACCAGGATTCTTAGAACGGGTGTGTATGGGCAGATGTTCATCCTTTGTGTGCATTGCATATCTTCGTTTTCCTTGTTCCGCGTGACTAATCTTTTTGCCCATGTCAAACACGTGCATGGGCATATCTTGTTTTGACCTCTCTTTCACCCCCCTTGCCAGGAGGGAGGGGAAATTACCTGGTTATTTTTATTTTTTATTTATTTTTCGCCCTTTGTATACCAATGTACACTCTTTCCTGTCAAAACTGCCTGTCCTACTGCTTTTGGGCGTCGACCCCCGCCTCCCTTCAACAGAAGTCACGTGTCTCTTGTTTCAATGACCTTACTTGGATTCCTAGAACGGTGTGTGAATGGGAAGATTTCGCCCTTTGTGCATTGCATATCTTCTTTGGAACGTCTTCGTTCCGCGTGACTAATCTTTTTGCCCATGTCAAACACGCGGGCATGGGCATATCTTGTTTTGACCCCTCTTGACCCTCACCCCCCCCGTTGCCACGGGGGAGGAAAATTACCTGGTTCTTATTTATTATTTTTTTTATTATGTTTATTTTTTCTCTGTGTTTGGTTCTTCTCTCTCTCTCTCTTTTTTTCAAGTTCGTACCGCGTGACTGTGTGTTCTTATTATCCTTTTGTAATTTATTTCCCGCTCCCGCTTCATTCTTTTCTCTCTCTTTTCACCCACCAACCATGATCCATTTGTACAAACTCTCCCTCCTCTTACCTTGCCCTCGCGCTTGCTACATTTTCGTATATATATAGCTCTGAAACAAACTTATTTTGTACTCTGAAGAAAGGGAGTGCTCTCCCTGAAACGTCAGTAAACCCCTTTTTTATTTTATACATCTTTCTCGTTTGTCTCTGTCTGTACTAACCTTATTTTTTTCGCGCTCTGTGTGAGTTTTTATCTTTTCAGTCTATATATATAGATATATATGTATATATTTATATATATATATATATATATATTTATATATATATAGCTTCTAACAAAACTGTTTATTGGTCGACGTTTCGATCGGATGTAGATCTGTCTCAAGACAAAATTTCGTATTTCTGTGCTTGTATTTATAAGCTCGTCGTCCAACGATGCCGAAAAAAGAGAGAGGGGAATTTGGGGAGAAAAGCAGCAACAAAAGCACACTCCCGGCGAGGTGAGGTGATGGTTTGCAAAAAAAAAGAGAGAGAGAGAAGAGAAAAAAAATAAAGAGCAAACGAAAGAAAACCCAAAACTAAAACAAACCTAAACATACAGAAAACAGACAGGAGTACACAACTCTTTCAAAACGCTGTCCTCCATCGTTCGTCAGCTTGTAGAAAGAGTGACAGGTAGCGACCACTTCAGAGGAAGCCGCTCTGCTAAAGAAGCGAAACCGCAAAGCAATAACAGGGACGCTCTCCCACCATCACTGGGGGGCACAGAATTTCAATGGTCACTGACATTACGGGAAAAGTTGACAGGAAGTGGTCGCTGCCGCACACATGTGTCAGTGACGCCAACCCTACAAACAAACAGGAAGGCTGGCTAAGAGTGTAGGTACGATCTCCGCACTGTGGCTCAAAGCATGCACTATTTCGCCTACCGGCAGGACGGGCGAGCGCTATTCATCATTCTTAGCTGTATTCTTCTGCCCTGTCCGGGCAGCCGACATGGTCGTCCCTGACCATGAGCCAGGAAAAAGGAGCCTACCTAATCCTCTAACCGCACGCGGGAGTCGCGCGGGTCCTTTGTTGGAGTAAACGGCGGCGGACGCCTCGATGTTGTTTGTGGCATATGCCGCCTGTGCGGAAACCCCAGGAAGGGAATAAATAAAATTAGAATAGCTTGATTACTTGTTTAAACACTTACAATTTCGATAGGGGATTATTCTGCAGCCAGATTATCAACAGCATGTATAGACGACATAATGCCCGGGCTAACATTCATTCCTGCTTTTACTGTATTGAATTTGTAAATAATGTAAGATTCACGTTGTTTGCGTTCTCCTGTAGTAGAAAATCCACTCAGTAAAAGTGTGACCTTGATGGAGTCGAACGGGTGCTTTTCGGAGTTAATATGTCGTGATAATAGTACATCCGGGAGTGAACGAACATGTGCGCGATGGTTGTTGAAGCGCATGCGGAATGCCGTGTTCGTCTGGCCAATGTATTGGATGCCACAAACCCCGCACTCTGGAAGGTAAACCACATTAGAGGAGTCGCAGTCGAGTGTCGAGTGAATGAGATGCTTGAAATGGGAGTTGGTGCTTTCTGCCACCGTGGTTGTCTGCATGTGTTTATATACGCGGCACCGTGCCTTTCCGCATGGTCGACACCCACCCTTGGGAATCCTCTGAGGTTTGGAGTGTACAAGGTAATCTTTAATGTTTTTGGGGTGCCTGTATACGACCCGAGGAGGGGTGGGGATGATTTTTGAAAGCCGTTCACTCTGTTGTAGCATGTTGAAGTGTTTTTTCTAGATTTTGTTTATGTTTGTGGAATTGGCCCCGAACGTCAAAACTAGGTTGCTTCTCCCTTTCTGGTTTAGTTTAGTTTCATGGTGCAGCAACTCTTGGCGAACAAGGTTGACCGCTTTGCAAATAGCGTCGTTGACTATGGGTGGTGGGTATTGTTGCTTCGCGAGTACATTGCGCAAGTTCTCTGCGTTGGCCTCGAAGTCCTCAGTGCGGGAACAAATTCTCCTAAATCGATGGGCCTGCGACTATGGGATACTCGTTTTGCAGTGGCGCGGATGACAACTGTCGAAGTGCAGATACTGCTGCCTATCGGTAGGTTTTTTGTACACGGTAGTGATCAGTTCTCCTTTGTTTGTATTTATATGTACGTCAAGGAAATTGATTTCCGTGGTTGAATAGGTATAAGTGAATGCGATGCTTGGATGGGCCTTGTTGAAACATTCGATGAAGTCGATGAAGTCTTCCTCCGTACTGGTCATAATAAGGAATACATCGTCCAGAAAGCGTTTGTAAAAAAATGGCTTAATTTCACGGGTTGATAGGAATTTTGTTTCGAGATCGTTCATGAATATATTAGCGTAGTTGGGTGCCAGTCGAGCGCCCATCGCAGTGCCGTTTATTTGTAGGTAATACTGATTGTGGAATTCAAAGCTATTTATTTTCAGCACTAGCTTGGTCAAAGTTTCAATGACTTGTGTGCTTGGCGACTCGTGATCCCGATGTATGCTATAGGATTCAACCAGGGCTTCAATCCCATCTCGGTGAGGTATATTAGTGTACAGATAAGTTACATCTAGAGTTACAAGGAAGGCGCCATCAATGATTTTTATGTTGTCAATTTTCCGTAGGAAGTGGTTAGTATCACGAAGATATGCCGAATGGGTAGCGGGTATTTTCTTAATCAGGGAGTCTATGTAGCTTGATATTGGTTCGATGAGAGTGCCTCTTCACGAAATTATTCGTCTACCAGGATTCCCTTCTTTATTGACTTTAGGCAGCATGTAAAACATTCCTGGCGTTGCGTGTGCTGCAGTAAGGGCTTTACAGAGGCGTGGCTCTATTTCCCCAATTTTGACAACATTATTTAAAGTTGTTGTTATTATTTCCTGATGTTCAACAGTTGGATCTGCGTCAAGTTTTTGGTAGAAAAATTAATTATTTAACTGACGGTGGCCTTCTTGAATGTAGTCTGGTTTACTAAGTGTTACAATACCTCCACCTTTACGGCCGGTTTTATGACAATGTCTGTTCGATCACCCAGGGCCTTAAAGGAGTACTGACACAAAATTTTTATGTTACGTTTTTTTCGCTGCTATGCGTGCCTACCACCCCACTAATCATAGAATGACAGATTAGGTGGTCGAGCTCAGCGTAAATATTCATTTACGGCGTCGTTTATTCGTGCCAGTTTCGGTTTCGACCAAAAAAACGCCGAGCGGCCGCCATGACAGCATGTATCACATGGCGTCACCATTCTTGCCGTATCGCTGCCTCTCTGGAAGCGCGCCCGAGCGAGCGCACGCGCGCGCCCAGACCGGCCGAGGTCTCCACCGTCCCCACAGGCCCTGGCAGCATGACGTCAGTCCCAAAACCATGACGTGTACACACGCCCGAGCAGCGTGCGCCAACTACAGCCAGTGCGTCGGCTTCGTCACGGGAGCCCCGACGTCGACAGTTTGGGGCACGTAGCAGATTATTTCACGTCGACCCGCTCTGGCCTTTCTCGTGCGGGCGAAGATTAAAATGGATTTTAAATATGTTTCGCTAAACGGTTGCTGTTAAAACTTGCTGGGAGATATCTCCTGATAAAAAGGAAGCGTTTTACATAGTTATCTCAGCTTTGAAATTTCGTGTCAGTACTCCTTTAAGTGCCTCGCGCTCCTCTTTAGAAAGGTTCTGGGCCCCTGGTTGGCGAGCGTTATAAGCACGCAGGGCGTCTCTTTGAACGGCCTCAATTTACAAGTCCAAGTGTTTTCCCGCTCTGATTTCGGTGTCCACTGCCGCCCTTTGTCCGGCTTTTCGAAAAAATATTCTTCGAGGCGCAAATTCCGTGAAAAATTGTCCAGATCCATCAACAAGCTAAACGCATTGTATCGGCCGGTACTTGGGCAAAATGTCAGCCCGCGCGAGATTAACGACCGCTCATGAATAGTAAGCTGTACCCTGGAGAGGTTAATTATGTTTTCATCTATGTTCTTTTGAGTTTTTGACATTTCTTTCGACTTCCAGGGTCGGATTGGGGGTGTAATTTTAGGATTTCAAATGTCCGTGTGGTGCGGAGCTGAATTGATTGGAGAAAACTCGTTTGAGTATGGAACTTTATCCCTTGACATTTTTTTAATTTTGATTCTCATTATTTCATCTGTCTTCTTTTTCTCGAAAAGTTCCAGTTCACTGGCCTCCAGCGCAGAAAGGAAAATGTTATTCCTAGCACGGCGCTCCTCCACCCTCAGAGATGCGAGTGTATTATCACAATGATCCACTACGATTTTAGTTAGCTGAAGTGATGCGGATGTAAGAGTTTCGTTCCAATTTTGTGTTTCATGATTGTGAAACGTATGCATCGATGGTGTTAATGATAGAAGAAGGCCCCGGGGCCGCGATCCAAGCCTTCAGATATATTTTGAGTGTACGCACGTGTAGGTCATGGCGCACCCGCTTGTCAATTGTTTTCCTTATTTAAAAAAATATGCATCAGCAGCTGATCATGCGTGTCATCTGAGGGGAGGAGGTCGGAACATTTGCGCGGCCATGATGTCAGTTCATGCAAATGCGACGTGCAGAGCCACAGTGTTTTCGGAGATCGTACCTTTTGACGGCGGGGGTGGCAGGGCTTTTCTCGTTTTCTGGACTGGATTCCAGAATCCCGCAGTTTCTCGCGTTTGGCTGGGGGTGACTCTCTGCCATGAATTTCCGCAGATGAAGTTGCCAGTCTGGTCGTGGTAGGTGTTGCATTGGGGCACTGGAAACCACTGGAGGTGTGTCAAGTCTCTCCCGGGTGGCGGTGTGAGCCGCGTGGTTGCCATGTGCCCCAGGCGTGTGTCCCGGGGACCAGACGATGCGGATGGTGATGCCTTCCAGTTGAAGGTCTCGGATTGAATTGGCAGAGAAAAAATCGGTGTCGAGGGTAAAAGAGGGAAGGGGGCCGAAAACGAGGCAGTAGAGCGAATGGCCGGTTGTTGGCTAAACAGCGGTATTATAAGAAAATGTAACAAGGGAAGGATGACGTCCCAATGTCGGTGGTCGGGGCCGACGTATATTGGGTAATATATGGCAGCGTTTGGTGGAACCGTTAAGTGAGTCCATTCGTCTGCGAATGGCAGCTAGAACAATTGGTTTGTATTTTTGGAGCGCGAGAATTTCTCCAAATATTTGTGAAAGAAACGTCTTCCTGGTGTCACTGTGCAGAACCCGAGGCGCTCCATGTCGCAGAAGTATGTTGCGCAGGAAGAAATAGGCGAATTCGTGACCCCACCCAGACCGTGTAAAGGGTTGAGGTCTCTGCTTACCTAGTCAAGTGATGAACATCAATGACGATCCAGCGGCACCCAGTCGATGTTAAAGTTAACGGCCCGTGCTGTTCAATGCTTACTGTGTCACATTCAGGAGAGGGCAAAGAGCGGGATACGGCAAACCGGCAGGACGTGATGTGCATCGCTGTGCTGTTTACAGAACGAGCAAAAGGGGATGATGATTTGCGCGGTGTAGCACCTTCTTCATATTCGGGAAGTTGTTCAATTTGCGGCGGAACCGGCTATTTGTTGGTCGCGCCAAGCCACTGAGGCGGTTCAATAAAGTTAAGCGGTAAATATCGATCCACTGAAGAAAAGGCAGCTTGGTGGCCGGTTCTACTGGAGCAAGGTTTGAGGGAGCAATGCGAAAACGGGGCAGAAGTGACAGCGGAGACGCAGTTTGTGATGGGTAGGATAATGGGCATCAGAAAGGGAGTCCGCGTCCGAATGCTTTTTCCATGACTTGAATGCAACGGTGAAGTCAAACTGCTGCAAACGCAGTATCCATTGACCGAGGGGCCCACATCAGTTTTTCGTTGCGGATAGCCAACAGAGGTCGTTATTATGTGTAACGATGGTGAAATGAACACCGTAAAGGTATTGGCGAAACTTTTGTATAGGCCAGATGACAGCTACACATTCCTGTTTCGTGATGGTGTGGTTCTTAGCGGTCCTCAGTGAGCGACTAGCATACGCTAGGACTCTTTCGCGAAGCTGAGCATTGCACTCGAGAACAACTGAACCAATGCCACACCCTCTGGCATCAGTGTGCAACATGGTAAGTGCTGGGTAGTCATAATGAACGGGGCAGAGGCAAGTGTGTTTATTACAGCTTCAATTGCATCTTGGAAATCGTTCATCCATGTAACAGTCTCGTTGTCATGTAAGAGCAGATGCAGGGGTGACGCAAAAGTGGCTAAGTTGCGTATGAAACGCACAAAATATGATGTCAGGCAAACGAAGCTACGCACGTTTTATTTTGAAAAGGTAAAAAAAAATTAGTAACAGCAGTTGTTTTGTTAGGATGCGGGCGCATTCTGTCTTTGGAGGCGACGTTTTCGAGCGCTTTCTAGTCATGCTGGAAAAATGGCATTTTTTTCTTAAGCTGAAGTTCTACGAGGAACAGTCAACAAAGTACTTCGTCGATACGCTCGAGGTGCTGCACAAATGTGGACACAAACACAACATCGTCTGAATAGCATACCCAAACTTCCATTTTAGGCCACGAAGCACACTGTTCATCATCCGTTCGAATGTAGCCGGAGCATTGCAAAGGACAAAGGGTATAACATAAAGTCGCAAGGACGATCTGGACTGGTAAATGCGTTTGTTTTGTCTCTTTTATCCATCAGAACTTGCCAGCACACCGATAGAAGGTACAGGTTCAACAAGTAATCCGCAATCTAAGGCATTGTCTATACTGGGCACTGGATAAATGTATTTCTGATGATTTTTATTGAGGGCCCGGTGGTCGACGCAGAACCGTAATGGGCTGTCGTTCTTTCCGGCGAGTACCGGCGCGGAAGACAAAGGAGCTCGCCGACGGTCCAAAAATATGGCGCTTGAGCACGTCATTAAAAATATATTTTACAAGGTCATTATCCACCCCTTTCACGGAGATCTTTAGTACCATGCGAAAGATCAATTCGCAAATACGAAGTGAGGAGAGGCCTGAGCGCAATGTCATTACAAATAGTTATGAAATAGTCAGAGTAGCCGAGGAGTCCTGTAGAGATATAAACACTACCCTCTACATCCAGCGTAATGCCGAACGAGAAAGTAGTACAGAGGAGGTACAGATCCCACCAGTAACGGTAGAAGTAGGCAAACGCTTTTAAAGAAATGAAAGGAGACAAAGCGCATGGGGAAGTTTAGATAAGAGCAGACCTCTTGAAGGATGGCAGGCGAATTGTACTTGTAAAGCTGGCAAACCTGTACACGCAATGCGCAATGACCACGAGGTTACCAGAATTTCGATAGAACGCTAACATCTTCATACTGCATACGAAAGGTGACATGGAGGACTTGCAACATTACAGGCCGATCAACCTATTGCATGCGTATACAACCTACTTACCAAAGCAATCGCTAACACAACTTATGCCACCTTAGATTTCAGTCACACTTACAATCAGGGTTCCGAAAAGGCTATTCAACATTGGACCAAGCTCACACGATCACTCAGATGATACAGAATTGTCTTGAGTATACTGAAACGCTGTCTATAGCTTCATAGGTTTTGAGAAAGCATTTTACTCGGTCGAAACCTCAGCAGTAATTCAGGAATTACGGAACCGGAGCCTACACATGCATTTTGTAAGTATACTAAAGTATATTTGCTTTGGGTCGACAGCGACGATCATACTCAATAAGGAGAGCAGTAAAATGCCCATAAGAAAGGTCGTCAGTCAAGGAGACACAATGTATCCAATGTTATTGAACGCCGTTTACAAGAAGTATTAAGAACATTACTTTGGAAAAAGGTGGGAGTAAGAGTGAACGCTGAGTACCTCGGTTACCTCAGATTGGCTGATGGCGTTGCCTCGCTAACTAACTCAGGGAACAAATTGCGAAGAATGCTTACAGGCCTGGACAGACTACAACCGTGGGCCTGAAAATTTATAAGCAGAAAACTAAAGTAACTAAAAATAACCTCCGGATAGCACAGCGGTTTGAGCCGGCATCAGCGATATGGAAAAGTTGTCCAATCTACTCGTGAGCGTATGCCCTCACGCCGGTGTCAGCGGAAGAAGAAGCACAGCAGAATACGCTTTTGCTCGTGATATCGACCATCGTCTAGACGAAAACTAAAGTAACTAAAAATAACCTCCGGACAGCACAGCCGTTTGAGCCGGCATCAGCGATATGGAAAAGTTGTCCAATCTACTCGTGAGTCTATGCCCTCACGCCGGTGTCAGCGGAAGAAGAAGCACAGCAGAATACGCTTTTGCTCGTGATATCGGCCATCGTCTAGACGCTCATGTCTAGGCTCACTTCACCTTTCGCCCATAAATAAATCCCCTAAACCATCCACGTGAGCCTCGACTATCTGCCTTACAAGTGGTGGAGGAAAGGGCTTCTATTCCACCCCGGAGCTTGTAACTGCACGCTGCCCAGGATGTCACACGAGCCACGTAATTGTGCTGCAGCGGTTCAGGCACACCCGTTATCTGCTAGGGCCCGTTGCGACAGCGGGATCCCGCAAGGTTCAGCTGCCTGGACGACAGTAATATCGGGGACTGTTTGTCATTCTAAAAACGCGAGAAGACGCAAAATCACTGAGACGTTAAAGCCAAACTTTTTAACGTCGGCTTCAACCTGAACGAGCTAGCAAAGCTGTGGTATGGCAAAAACGCACCGAGCATTACTACCTGATCTGCCTTCCACACGCGCATGGCTCGAACATTCGGGCGCCCTGCTGTACGCAAGCTCCACGGGGAGCAAGGATGGTGAGTGAGAGGACACAAAGCTGGTGAAACGTTTAATAGCTGTATTGAAGACGTGATTGATTTCTGTAGGCGCGCCGACCCTTCAATGATGAAAGCCGACTAGATCAAGCACATACTAAAAGAAGTACGTGATGACACCTTTCAAATGCTTCTGGCCAAGGACCCACAGACAATTTGTGACGTCGTGAATTTGTGCCACATCATTGACGAGTTCCGAAGGCAGCGGGATCTTACGAGAGAACCTTGGGCTCAGGCCAAACCTCTGTCAAGTTTGGCTGCGGCTTGTGTAGACGACCGGGCGCTGTTCGGCGAAATAAAAGCTTTCATTCAGGAAGAAGTTGCTAACCAAGCCTCCCTCCTGGTGTGTTGCCCGGTGCCGTCGCTACTCTGGACCCAGGGCTCAGACACGTTATACAGGAAGAGGTAGCTGAGGCACTTCCATTACCTCAGAATCATTGGCCGGTTGCTGCCCCAATCACGGTGGCCAGAGCCGTGAGAAGGTTGTCTCTACAACCTGCTCTATTGTTGCACCGGACTATGCCACAGCAGCCAGAATTCTCACCTCGGCTTGTCCTACCCGCTCAGCCCCCGCCACGTCCTCTGACTGCTGTACCCAGACGACATCCTGCATTTAGTATGGGTAGCATTTAACCCTGTCGGTTCATGGCATAGGCTGGTCAACCGATCAATGTGTTTCGCCTGCCAAATTCCCGAATAAGTTGCCCGCTATTGCCGCGTTTTCAAGTCTCTCCGGGAGAGCGCCGAACACGCTCCCTATTACAGTCGTGCTTCTGCCCCGTCGTATGTGCCACAAACTATGTACCAAGTCCCATCTCAACGGGAATTTACACCGTCGACTTCCGATCATTGTTAAATTGTCAACGGCTGCCACTCATCTTCCCCTCGTCGTAGCTCTATGTGTCCTATGCGCCGTGGTCTTACCAACACCTAGGAGGAGAAGTAGCGCCCGCAGTTCCAGAGGCAAGAACTGCGTCGACCTCGAACTCTCCAAGTCCTTGTTTTTCTCCCGAAAATGTTATCAAGATAGTTGTAGAAGTTGTACCCACTCATGCACCGAGGACGACGTGCGCTGCTGCTTCTGTAAATTATTCCGATCATTGGCGTTCAATTTGAAAAGTTATGATGCCAATTGCCGCACTTTCGTTCCGAACCATGAATACACAACACATTAGGCCACTAGCTGCTTGCCGAGCTCGTGTCGTTACACAGATGAGTGTAAACAGTTGAATTCGTCGTGTTGCCATTTTGCTCCCATGATGTCCTTTTGGGCTGGGACATTCTGTCACGGCATTAGGCTATCATATGCTACGTTCCCGCTGAATTAGGCGTTTAATCGCTGCCACAAGTTTCTCAATATGTTCCCGCCACGAAGTTAGTCGTCACTGATTACACCGACGTTCCACCACGCTCCTCCCGAGTTGTTTCCCTGTGGTGCACATCCGTGCCTGATGAAACTGTACTCTCTACGCCATCCGACGTCTTTCTCAAACGCAGGTGTCTGCTACTACTCCCCGACCTTCTAACTGTCCGCGATGGTGCAAGGGCCATGATGGTACAGAATTCCGCAACAATACCATGCACCCTCCTGTACGGCGAAGCCCTTGGCTTCGTCCAGTTGTCGATCCTCGTCTCGAAACAAAAGTACCGGATGGTTTATCCCACCTTCAGGACGAAGAACTTAGTGTTTGTTTATGCGAGCCAGCTGAATTTTCGTTGAGATATTTTCCGGTGCTCTGTCGGCAGTAATTTATACCCGACCCAGCAAGCATTATTACGAGGCTTCTTCGCCGGTTCTAATCTTCTTACGACTGCGCAGAACGTTCGCTGGCCCGGACGTCTGTTGTCACACACTCCTTTGAAACTGGCTCCATTGCCTTCCTTCGCCAACGACCATATCCTGTTGCGCCGGCGCAGCGTCGCGCCATTGACGGCTACATGCCTGACATGCTACAGCGCGGTGTGAGTCGCCCCTCCAAGAGCCCATGGGCGTCACCTGCGGTCCTTCTAAGAAAGAAGGATGGATCCATGCGGTTATGAGTTGGCTATTGCTGTTTGAACTTTATAACGCGCAAGCACGTCTATCCTCTCCCGCAAATCGATGACGAACTTGCTTGCCTACAGAGAGCAGAATTTTTCTCATCCCTTGCTTTGTGTACCGGGTACTGGCAGGTTCCAATAGAAAAGCGTGACTTAGAAAAAAGGGCGTTCGTTAAAACAGGCGGCAATTATGAATTTATTGTTACGCCGCTCGGCCTTTTCAACGCCCCTGCCCACTTAAACGCATGATGGACAATATTTTGAAGGGAATGAAGTGGAAGAGGTGTTTTTGCTATCTCGATGATGTCGTCTTCTCGCCGAATTTCCAGTCACACCTTGCTCGTTTAGGGCAAGTTTTGACCGGCCTTACCAACGCCATACTACAGCTGAACAAAAAACTGCCATTTCGCGGCACGCCAGCTCATCTTGGTCCACATCGTATCTGAGGACGGGGCTCTTCTGGATTCAACCAAGCTTCGAGTGTTTGCTGAGTTTCCGAGCCATACCACTTTCAACACACTTACAAGCGTTATCGTCGTGTGCTCCTACTTCCGACGCTTTCTTCGCAACTTCTTTGTCACCATCATTTCACCTTTAAAAAGCTCCGGAGAAGGTACAGAGGTCTTTCTGTATGGTCGCCGTCGTGCGACTAGGCGTTTGCGACCCTGCGTCGGCTTCTTACATCCCCGCCTAAATTGCAACATCTCGACCCGTCTTCGCCAACGGAGATCCACACGGATGGTAAAGGTATTTGTCTCCGCGCTGTTCGTACCCAACCGAAGTCTTGTTTTGACGAGCACGTCGTTGCGTACGCAAGCCGGAGACCTAAAAGCCGAGTCAACCTATTCAGTTACTGAAAAGGAGTACTTGGCCATCATCTGTGCTCTTGAAAAATTCCCCTTGTACTTGTAGGCCTGCCTGTCTGATGTTCTTACTGATCATCACGCAATCTGGTAGATCCATGTGTTCATCTTGGTCGGTGGGCTCTTCGACTGCAAGAGTATTACATCCCTGTTATTTGCCGTTCCAGCCGCAAGCAGCCTAATGCTGACGACCTCACCCGCTCACCAGTGTCTGCTGACGTTTTCTGCCTTGCCACCACTGATACCGACCCATTTTCGTCGTCCCTTGTCGTCACTAACATGGCAGCTGAGCAACTCAAGATCCTAGGGTTACTTGTATGATTCGGATATTGTCCATTAAAGATGCGTCACTTCGGAGAGGATCGAAAGCTCTGCGGAGCCAATTATCACACTTACATCTCGCATCGCAGCCACCTCTCCGACGAGAGGAAGTGGTAGATAGTGGTGGCGGTGGTGGAGGGGGGAGGAAGTGGTTGTGGGAGGAAGTGGTGAGGAGCCTGTACTCCACTACGCGATGGAATACCCCGGCGTCTGCTTTAGAGGCTTTTTATCTTTCGGCGCGCGTGGATCTCGAACCGTCGATTCACATCTAGAACATTGTAGATCGAACAAGATTATTCTGGCTGTTCACGTTAGACTAGAATGCTCCCGCTATCAGAACAGATAACACATGCGGCACAGAAAGAAAGAATGGAACACGGGCTTCCCTTGACACAGAGATAACACAAACCAGCGCAGCAGGGCGGTAAAAGCAAAAACACAAATAAACCCAAGGCATGATTCGCGGCATTTCACCCCTCTAAGAGTGCATCGACCCGATGCTAACCTAAGCGACAGTTCGAACAAAAAAAATAAAAGTTCGTGATCGTCCGTAGAAAGGTTTTAAGCGAACCACGTGGATCAGTTCGGGCGCGTGTGTCGTCTTGATGTGCCAGAGTCACCATCGGGGATCACTACATAGGTAAGTTGGCCAACACGTCGTAGAATCTTGTAGGTTCGGAAATATCATTGCGGAAGTTTCTCACTCAGTCCGCGTCCTCGGATTGGAGTCCAAACACACACACAATCCCTAGGGTGGTACTCGGTGGCTCGGCGTCGGAGGTTGTAGCGGCCGGCATCCACCAGCTGCTGGTCCGTTATACGAACTCGAGCGAGCTGGCGGGCCTCCTCCGCACGCTGAAGGTATCTTTGGACGTCGGTGTTCAGGTCGTCGTCTTCCAAATGCGGCAGCATGGCGTCAAGCATTGTAGTCTGCAGTCTTCCGTAGACAAGCTCGAACGGTGTCATCTGCGTGGTTTCTTGGATAGCCGTGTTGAACGCAAACGTGACATACGGGAGCACTTCGTCCCAGGTCTTATGTTCAACGTCGACGTACATTGACAGCATATCCGCAATCGTCGTGACCAAACGTTCCGTTAGTCCGTTAGTTTGGGGGTGGTACGCCGTCGTTCCTCGGTGACCCGTGTTGCTTTAGCGTAAGATTCTTAGCATGAGCTCCGCAGTAAATGCCGTTCCGTGGCCCGTGATGGGGACTTGAGGGGCTCCATGTCGCAGCACAACTTGTCTTATGAAAAACGTGGCGACTTCTTGTGCAGTCCCCCTGGGAAGAGCGGCAGTCTCCGCGTAGCGCGTCGTGTAGTCTGTTGCTACGACAATCCACTTGTTCTCTGATCGTGACGTAGGAAACGGGCCCAGAAGGTCCATTTCAATCTGTTGGAAGGGCCTTGATGAAACAGCGATCGTTTGGAGAAGTCCGGTGGGTCTCGTCGGTGGCGTCTTTCGTTGCTGGCAGTCATGGTAGCTCCGGACGTAGTGGGTAACGTCAGAGGTAAGGCCGGGCCAGTACTACCTCGCATTGATTTTTCCAATAGTGCGGACTGTGCCGAGATGTCCGGATGACTGGTCGTCGTGGCACGCTTCCAAAATTTCGTAACGAAGGTGCGCGGGGATGACAAGAAGGTAATTCGTTCTCTTTCCAGGGCTGACATTTTTCTTCACGAGGACAGAGTTTCTCAGGCTGAATGCTGGTCAGTTGCGTTTGAATGTCCTAGTAACGGCGGAGCTGCATCTTTCGAGGTTGTCGATTATGACGCGTAACTCGGGGTCGGCACGCTGCTGGGTGGCTAGGTCGCTCTCCGTCACGATTCCGAAGAACGCGCTGTCTTAATGAGAGGCTTGTGGTGGCGGGTTTGACGGGCGATTGCGACAGGCAGTTGGCGTCGGCGTGTTTCCTCCCGGATTTATAGACTACTTTAACGTCGAATTCTTGCAGGCGCAAGTTCCACCTACCAAACGGCCAGAGGGGTTCTTCAAATTGGCTAGCCAGCACAGCGCATGGAGGTCAGTCACAACCTTAAACGGTCTTTTATACACGTACGGGAGGAATTTTGAAATGGCCCATATAATCGCAAGGCATTCTTTCTCAGAGGCTGAGTAGTTTTTTTTCTCCTTTGACAGACTACGGCTCGCATAGGCGATTACTTTTTCGCAACCAATTTGTTTTTGGACGAGGACGGCACCCAATGGGTGCTACCTTTCGTCAAGCGCGTGAGTGGCTGTGCAACGGGTGAAGTTTGCGACGAAGCGTCGGTAGTATGCGCACAGCCCGACAAATATGCGCACGCCTTTCTTATCTTTTGGCCTTGGGATGTTCTCTATGGCTGAAGTTTTCGCCGGATCAGGCAGGACTCCCACGGCGTTGATGACATGGCCGAAAAACGTGAGTTCCTCGTAGGCAAAGCGGCACTTTTCAGGCTTCAGCTTTAACCCCGACGTACGGATGGCCTCGAGTACAGACTGCAACCTTGCAAGGTGTTCTTCGAAAGTCCGGGGAGAATACCACAACGGTCGCTCCAGTATACGAGGCAGGTGTGCACTTCAGGCCAGCTAGCACAGTGATCTATGACTCTTTGGAAGTTGCTGTGCCGTGCAATAGCCCAAACGCATCACCTTGAACTCTTATAGGCCGTCCGGTGATTACTGAATGCAGTCTTCTCTCGATCTCTCTCGTCTACTTCCAATTTTCCAGTAGCCTGTCTTCAGATCCATCGATGAGAAGTACTTCGCGTGGCAGAGGTGGTCGAGGGCGTCGTCGATTCGTGGCAGGGGGTACACGTCCTTATTGGTTATCTTGTTCAATCACCGGTAGTAAACGCAGAACCTCTGTGTGCCGTCTTTTTAATTCACGAGTACGATTGCTGCAGGCAACGGACTTTTCGATGCCTGTATAATGTCGTCATTGAGCATGTCGTCGACTTGAGTCCGGATAGCTTCACGCTCGTGTGAAGAGACGCGGTACTGTGACTGTCGGGTAGGTCGGGCTCCGTCTTCCGATGCCAAAGACGACGCAATGGTCTTGAAGGAAAACAAGTTTATTGGAGCGTACTTGTGCTCCCCTAACAACTCAAACAATACACAGGCTTTCCCTATCAGAACAGATACCACATTCAGCACAGAAAGAAAGAATGGAACACGTTCGTCCCTTGGCACAGAGATAACACAGACCGGCACAGCCGGGCGGTAAAAGCAAAAACATAAATAAAGCCAATGCATGGTTCGAGGCAATATATATATATATATATATATATATATATATATATATATATATATATATATATATATATCATATATATATCTTAGGAATCTCTTGCCTTATCAAATACACATGTCCAAAAACTTACCCGACGCCGGTACTGCTCGGAACGATTATTGGGCAGGCTGCAAAAGGAAGCTGCAACGTAGAAACGTAGAATGGATACCCGTGTCAACAACATCTACAGCCAAGCAGAATGATTGGCAATGCGTCTCTGCGATTGCTGCCGCTAAAGTTCATGTTGCTAAAAAGATTCGTGATGAAGCGGGTGGACGACGTCAAATTTCGTCTGCCGGTGGGATTATTAAATGTCGCTGCTCCTTATGATCGCACACAACACGGCTTTTATATGTAAAAAGAATTATATCTTGTAGACTACTGCTAAGCACTGTTTTCCAAACAATCAAGCATTGAAACTTGTGTTTTCCAAACAATCAAGCATTGAAAATTAGTTATAGGTACATGAAGTAATATCGCAGTATGCTTGTTGATAGCAGCCCATTAGTTTGTAATGTGCCACGTCGGAGTAGATAACCCCTATAAAGTACCCCTCTGGTGTTCATACTGAATGACCAAAATCGTTTCCACGTTTCTGTTGGCGTTTCATTATATGTTAAAAAAGTGTCTACAGCTTGCAAATACACTGCCACCAGTAAAGCCTGTGCCATTCACCGTACTTTCAGCCTATTGCGGAGTAATCGTATTTAGCACCATACCCGGAACCAGTACTACAAACAAGCTTACGAAACATGTTTCAGCTACCTATTTATCATCGCCCATAAAAATTGCCATCAAAGTGCAACTTTGTTTAGACAAACCTTCAACTTTGTTGAGACAAACCTTGTGCAACTTTGTTTAGACAAACCTTGTTTAGACAAACGTCAATCTGGCCTTGCTTAGTAAGACATCAATTATATATATAGGTATGACCTTGGAGGATAATTTCCAGTACAACGCTCTCGCCCACTTTTTTTACTGACTGAACAAATGCCTTTAATTTTTGCTGTATTGGGGAACGAGGGACTTTGTTTTTTTTTTGTCGTGATGTTTTTCTGACAAACAAGAATATATCTCTAAACAAACCAAACATTGCAAGCTATTCGAGCAAGCTAGATCTCTCTGTGAGGATTAGCTGGCATTGCGCCAATAAAAATTTGATGCCTTTGCTTAAAAATGTTATATATAGCTGCCTTAACGCTACTTCTTCTTAGCTTAATGGTTTGGTAAAAATTCATCCCTTTTGGAACCTATGTGACATGACTATATGCAGTGCGCCGGGAAATACGTACACGTAAACCGATAATACACCTGTTTACCTCACAGTTTTCACTGCACAAGGAGGTAACCAAGTGAAAATGTTTATTGCGGTTCATGTCTTTTTATTTGGATCGCAAATATGAGCTATCCATATGTGCCTAATTCGCTCAGCAGGGCTTGAGTGGCAACAGTCTTTCCTCATTTGTTTCCTTCACGTTCTATGCAGCAATCACCGGTCTGGCCACTTGTCTTACGTTATCGTTCTCAGTACACAACAACGTCAATGCTCATCTGCAAAACATTTTGTGAAAGTAATTTAGAAGTGTAGAGAGATTTTTAACGTCTACGTTTGTGGTGGCAAGGTGGAAATACTGATTTCCATATCCAGCTTGGGTGAGCTTCCAAAAGGAGCAGTCCTCGGCTGTCAGCTAACTTTACAAAGAATGAGCATCGTAATCATTATATATTCGTGGTCGAGCATGGTTTGTCAAAAAAACATTCCGCATAAGCTGACTGCCCCTTTGAAGTGAAAAGTGCTTTCCTTGACATTCACTGTAAAGATCCCCCTTTGTAAGAGTAATGCGCAGAAAGCAGATATTCAGCCTAAATTTTCCGTGCCAGCGGACATGCTACAGTTCTGCCGTGATGCGACCCTGATATTTTTAGATGTTCATCCTCTTGTTTATTGTGAAGTGTCAAATAGAAATTATGGTGGGAGAAAAATGACGCATCTGTTTTATCGATTGCAATCGATCTCAGGTAGTTGTCCTGGCAGTGCCAGTGTGCATGGAGGAGGCGGTGTTTTCGGCATCGAGAATAGCGAATGAACAAATGGTAGACGGCGAGTGCACACAGGCCACAAGCTCGTGAGCTTAACACCAGCTTGTATAGCATGATTAGGGGAGTTTATCCGCGAGAATCTCAGTAATAATTTTTTCACCGAAAGATATGGTGCGACATTACCCTAGCACCACAGTCGGGAAAAACATGAGCAAAGGATGCGTCCTAATGAGCTGCAACTGATTTACTTACGTAAATACTCGGCGCAGGGGTCAGTGCACATTTTATCCGCGTTCAGATGAAGCACCGCTCTCTTGCTTGTGGCTCTAACGTTAGAAGTGCACTCAAATTCAAGTCACCTAGTTTCATGATTTAAAAAATTCGAAACCAATCTATACATGAAAGTGATAACTTCAATTCAAGGAACCTCGCAAAACATAAAGATCTTCGCACGATGTGTCTGTTTTCCTAAGGCATATATATAGCGTCACCATCAAGTTCCTTTATAAGTTGTGCAGCTTTATGAGGTTTGCACAACTATATTCCGAAGATATAAAAAGCAGGCTATGACGCAGCCCGAAAAAGCGACGTCTGTGAAAGTTGCAGGATATGCTTCTCCTTTACTGTCCATGTGTGTTCATTTCACTCGGTGTATATTTTCCCTGAGCGGGTAATGTTGTCGCAGCGCAGTATTTCTTCATGATTTTTTTCTTAGTAATGAACGGCCAATTATTTTGTGATATTAAGTGTCCCGGTGAACCGACCCCTCTACTTCAGTAAGCAAGTTGCGAAAGACAAGAAAATATATATTTATGTACTTTTTCACACGTTCTAAGGAACCCCAAGAACATTGCATGGCGCAGGGTCTACAGCATTTAACATGCACCACATACAAGAAAAGATGGAACAGGCAGGCACAGAAGAACCACCACATCATGTAATAAAAAGTCAGGGCAATACTCCGCTAATTTTAACATGGCTATCTCACACTGACATTTCCCCGAACTCGGAAACTCGGAAATGGAAAGCAAAAATCTCTAAAAGATAAGAATTTAAGAAAATAATTTTCTAAAACATCCTAAAACATAGAAATCTTCAAACAGTATAGGCATATTTGCTTACATTCGAACACTGCATGGCTCGTTGTTTAAAATGAGCATGGGCTTTCTGAAAGGAGATTCAATTATTTTCACAACTTTTCTACTCATCTCCATTTATTTATCCTATAGCTCCTCTGTGGATTTGGTATACGCTATTATCGTAGCAAAATTTGTGGTTTGCCAAGTTGGCCTTAGAGGTTCTAAATTTTTCACGGAGGCTTAGCAGAATACTCTCGAAGCGCAATGATTGCGCACCTAGGAAAGCAAAACTGGCCCTGCTGAGATCATCACGACGCACATCATCACGACGCACGCGGACCGAAGTCGTCCACGTGGTTTGCCTAAACACTTTCTACGAACGATGACGGACTTGTATTTTTAATTTGTTCTGACTGTAGACTGTGTGAGCATCGGGTCGAGGCACTCTTAGAGGGGGTTAATGCCCTGAGCCATGCATTTGGTTTGTTTATTCGTGTTTTGCTTTTTCCGCACGGGCTGCGCCGGCCTGGTTATTGCTGTTGTCTGTGTGCCATGGGAGGTGCGTGTTCCGTTCTTCCCTTCTGTGACGCATGTTTTATCTCTTCTGATAGGGAGAGTGTTCCGAACGATTGTGAAGAGCCTACAATATTCTTCGTTGATCTGCTGTGTTCTGGATACAATTCGACTATTCCAGAAACCCTCGCGCCGAGTGATAAATTACCGCTGTGCAGATGCTGGGGCATTCCAATCGCCGACACCAATCTACGCACGTCACTTTGTTAACTGCTGTTTCGCCACCTGTGTAATATTTGAGTTTTTAGGGGAGCACAAGTTCGCTCCAATAAACTTGTTTTTTTTTTTCAAGCTAGCTGCGTCGTCTTTGTCTACGTGACAATAGGTCGTATGTTTGCAAAGAGTTTCTTCCTCATCAACGCACTGGCGTAATGATCGCAGCCCTTAACTATGTTGTGCAAGTTCGACTTTTTTTTATTTCCCCCGCGATGAACGCACTCTGAACAAGCCGCTGCAGTATGTCGTATGTGTACACATTAATTCCGGGTTTTGAACATGGCGTCTTTTCGATTTTGCTGAGAGGTGACACCAGTTCGACCTATATCTGCCTGGCACTGTTGCAGTGGGGAACATCAAAACAGACATGGCGGCCCAATAAGCAACCTGAGCGCGTTTTTTCTTTGTCAAGTTAATATAATAACTGCATTTAGTGAGAGTTTCTTCATCATCAATACTGAAAGCATCCTTGCCGATATCCCTAATATCGGCAAGTCTGCGGCAATAACGTATCCATGTCTCAAAGAGGTTGGAAACAGAGGTACGCACTACTATTTTCAGCTAGACTTTGCACAAATACGACATACTGCAGCGGCTAGTTCAGTGTGCTTTCCTTGTGCTGGAAATAAAATAATGTCGAACTTGGACAACAAACTTAAGGGCTGGGATCATTGCGCGTGTAAAGAAGGTGTACGCACACACACACAAAAATAGATGTTTAGATATGAAACAAAAACACACACACACACATATGCACACACATACACACACACAAATATATATATATATATATATACAATGACCCGCCGCGGTGGCTCAGTGGCTAAGGCGTTGCGCTGCTGAGCACGAGGTCGCGGGTTCGATTCCCGGCCGCGGCAGTCGCTTTTCTGATGGAGGCGGATAGCAAAAACGCCCGTGTGTACGAGATTTCGACGCACGTTAAAGATCCCCAGGTGGTCAAAATAATCCGGAGCCCTCCACTACGGTGCGCCTCATCGCCCGCGTTGCGTCGGCGCGTTAAACCCTACAATCAATCAATCATATATATATAATGTCACGAAAACACACACGACGCAGTTGTCTTGAAGGAAAACACGTTTATTGTAGCGAACGTGTGCTCCCCTAACAACTCAAAGAATACACAGGTGGCCAAGCAGCAGTCAACAAAGTTACGTGTGCGGGCGGGCGCCGACGAACGGAATGCCGCGGCGTCTTCTCTGCGGGCTTTTTATCATTCGGCTCACGTGTTTCGGGAACCGTCGCTTCACATACCGAACATTTTAGATCACAGAAGATTATTCTGGGCTAGTGACGTTATGGCCAGACATTCTGCTTATCTGACTGTGATAGCCCGAGCGGCATAAAAGTAAAGAGAGGAAGACGCGATTCGCTTCGAACCCAGATAAGACATCCGGGCGCAGCCCGGCTGTAAGAACAAACAATAATGATTCAAACCCATACATGGTTCGTGGATTATATAAATAAAACTATATATATATATATATATATATATATATATATATATATATATATATATATATATATATATATATATATATAGAGAGAGAGAGAGAGAGAGAGAGAGAGCAGAGAGAGAGATAGGGGAGAAAGAGAGATTCAAAGGAGGCTATACCTGCTGCCTGTTTTTTGGTGATTCTGCCGCACAATGCGAAATGACATGATGAATATGATGGCGTACAATATTAATAAGTGACTGAGGGCAGTGACCGAAGAAGAGGATTCCCGGTTATGTACACAAGCTCGCCCTTGTGACTGGAATGCATCCTCACACTACTTTGTCTTTCTAGTATAGTGCGCATAGTGCGCATCTCTCGTTTTGGTTGCTTTGAAACGTGCACTTGGATCTGTTTCCTTGGGTTCTTGCGGATTTTCGCGGCTTAGTATCCAACTCGGGTTAAAGCGAAGCATATGCTTTTCCTTTTGTACGCCTTTAAAAAATCATGCCTGATTGCTAAAAGTGCAGATTGAGATAAATAACGTCGTGAGCTGTTGCTTGACAGAAAATATTCTCAATCTCATGAGCGTTCCAAGAAACGAAAGCGCTCTATATAAATAACAGCAGAGCAAACTGCGTAGCATTTTAAGCGCTGACAATCTCCAGCGTGCGTCAGTTTGTTGACTTTTCATACTTCAAAGTTCAGCATGAAGCGTATGTTTGCTACCCTAAGTATCACTCCATGGTGCAACATGCGTCTTCTATGTCTGCCTGAATAAATGTTGTCCGGTAAATCATGGCGTTCTCAAAGTGATCGCCCATAGTTTAAATTTCCCATTTGTTTAGCGTTTTGGTCTCGTAATCAAATATGCATAACTGCTTCAGTTAAAAGCACACAGAGGGAAAGCATTTTATTATGCTCACTAAAAATGACAGGGGATGTGATATGCAGAAATCTTAATGTCAGGATGGTGTGGCAGTGCATGAACACTTGAAAACTGTTATAGCTTTTTTCAAACCTGGAATTAGAAAAAGAAGCTTCTCACTAAAACCATAACGATTGTTATGGCCTGCTTCAATGTGAGTAGGTAACATGTACAAAACAGGGTCTCCAGAATATTGTCACGCTCGAAACTGTACAGCGCTAGATTAGTCGCGACCAATCCCCAAGCGGGGTATGCATCAAGGGGTGGAGCAGAAGAAGAAGTGGATGACGAACCGCACTCGTACTGACCGCAGGATCGGTGACCGCCTCCTTCAACGCTCTTATTCCTATTCACGGCTTTAATTAAACCCTTTGCACCGTAAAAGTTTGTGGTGGAGGTGCGCGGTAACCGTGGAAGGAAGACGGAGCCACTGGAACTTCGCCGAAGCCGCCGAATCGCCGGTCTCTCCCCGCTGCGTGTACCTCTGACTGGGGCTACAAAAACAGTCCAAGCCATGCCGATGGCCAACTGGCAGCCGTACAGGGAGCCACGTACGTTCTCTGGGAACGAAGGGGACGACGTCGACGAATGGCTCGTGCATTACGACCGGGTGAGCAAGTTTAACCACTGGGATGCGGCCGCCAAACGGGCAAACATCGAGGTATTCTTGACGGGCACCGCGCTGACGTGGTTTGAAAACCACGAGGCGAAGCTAACCACTTGGGACCGGCTAGTAGAGGTTATGAAGAAGCGCTTTGGGGATTCGTTGGCAAAAAAGAAGCTAGCAGAGCAGACGCTACATCAGCAAGCACAAATGGCTGGGGAGTATTGCATGACCTACATCGAAGAAGTATTGAAACTGTGCCGGATTGTGAATCCCGCAATGTCCGAGGAAGACCGGGTTTGCCACATTCTTAAGGGTATTGCTGAAGACGTGTATGCTTTCCTCATCAGTAAGGAGAGCCTGCACACAGTAGAAGACGTCGTGCGACATTGTCAGGCATTCGCAGCCCTGAAGACCCGTCGCATAGCACCAAAGTTTGGTCGCTTGACAAACGTCACCACTATAGCCAGCGTAGACGACGCCCAGGCCATGGACTTGTCATCGACAATACGGCAAATAGTTCGGGAAGAACTGCGCCGGCATGACGAATCGGTGCATCGCATCAACACCACTTGCGACTGCCATCGCCATACGATGCCCTGTTGCGACGTGCACCGGTCGGCTACTACACTCCGCGAGATGACGCTCCCCGACGTTCATGGGCCCCTACAGAGCTTCATCAGTCCGTGAACAGTGCTAGCTTTGACGAACACCGTGACCACCCATCCCCGGAACACTGATAACTGCGACAACCATCGTTACTCATTTCAGCCAGCTGAAACGAATACCTGGTCCTCACCACGCGGTGTGTACTCACGCCGTGATGACGAATATTACGGTGAAGATCGACGGGCCTACAGACCTCAGACACAGTCCACTACGCTCGTGCAGCCCGACAGGATTCACCACCCGCAGCCTGCCTGCTACTGGTGTGGGATTCAGGGCCACATTGCAAGGTTTTGCCGTCGTCGTCGCGAAGAGCAAGCACAGAATTCCCGGTATACTGCTTCAGGACCCAATCACACTGTCGAAAGTCACTGGTATCAGCTCCCGCTTTCCGCTAACAATTTTCGGACCAGTCCGCAGCGCAATGCTTCTCCGGCCACCTCCGATCACAGCATAACACCACCCGCTGGACGAACGCGCCGATCCCCATCGCCTGGTCGCCGCGCTGCATCCCCATCGCCGGGAAACTAGCCGGTGCGACCGATGGAGGTGAGGTCGCCGGACAGCCTTCGATAGATAAACAACCTCTGCCACTATTTATGATGACAAACAAAGTTCAAGTGCTCGTGGACGGTGTTTCTACAGTGGCTTTAGTTGACACTGGTGCAACGGTTTCAATTATGAGCAATGCGTTTAAAGATCGTCTGGGACGTATAGTGATGTTTAAATGCGACAAGGGAACCTCATTTCGTGGAGTCGGTGGGGAGCCGCTGCACCCTCTTGGTGTGTGTACAGTCAATGTTTGTATCGGAGGACGGACGTTCAAAGCGGAATTCGCAATTCTTGCCAAGTCAACCCATGATGTAATTTTGGGCATCGACTTTTTGAGGGATTGCGGTGCCAATGCCGATTGCGCGACGGGCGAACTTCCTGTTAGCAGCTTATGGTTCTCTGCACTCGATGAATAGCCGCATATGAAAGAAAATACTGATACTCTGCGTGTTTCTGAGAACACAGTTATACCTGCGTCGTCCCTGGCGATCGTACCAGTGAGTGCTATAAGTGACGCCGGCATATTTGACGCTGTAGTGGAGACACTCTCCCCACACTGTGCAAAGAAAGACATTTTGGTGCCCAGTTGTGTTGTACCTGTTGAACCAGGACGTAGCTATGTGTGCGCTCTCAACTGTTCTTCGCAGAGCGTGGTGTTACCGCAGGATATGAAACTGGCCTAGTACAAGACAAACGACCACATTTCAGTCGCCGCTTTGTGTGCTGGTGAGGCTGCCCCTGCTGACATTATTTTCCCGAACTTGAAGCTTCTCAGCATGGTTAATAAGTCGCTCTCCACGGATGAACGAAACGCGTTAGTCGACATCCTTTCTCGACATGCCTCTGTCTTCGACTTCGCTGCGGATGTCTCTCAGGCGGCACTTCCAGCCTCCCGCACTCGTCACACTATAGATACCGGGTCGGCGCACCCCGTTCGACATTAACCTTACAGGGTGGCACCATCTGAACGAAAGATAATCTCTGAGCAAGTCACAGAGATGTTACAAAAAGGTGTCATACGTGAGTCGGCCAGCCCATGGGCAGCGCCAGTGATCCTCGTACAAAAGAAAGATGGTAACTGGAGGTTTTGTGTGGACTACCGACGTTTGAACGCCATCACCAAAAAAGACGTCTCTCCGCGGCCCAGAATTGATGATGTCATAGATTGCCTGCACTATACATCTTATTTTTCGTCGATAGATTTAAAATCCGGCTATTGGCAGACCCCCATAGACCCAAACCACAGAGAAAGAACAGCCTTCGTCACTCCGCACGGTCTTTTTGAATTTAACGTGATGCCATTCGATCTCTGCAATGCGCCAGCGACATTCGAACGGTTCATGGACACAATTCTGCGCGGCCTGAAATAAGAAATAGGTCTGTGCTACCTCGACAGGCATAGTAGTCTTGGGACGAACTTTGCACGAGCACAACGCACGACTCGAGACAGTGCTCAGCTGCCTAAAAGGCGCCGGATTGGTGTTGAACTCCAAGAAGTGTCATTTTGGTGAGCGCCAAACGCTGGTTTTGGGACACCTTGTTGATAAGGATGGCGTGAGACCGGACCCTCAGAAGATCGCCGCTGTTGAGAGATTTAAGCCACCGTCTTCGTAGCTTCTTGGGGCTTTGTTTATACTTCCGTCGTTTTGTGCCCCGCTTTGCAGATTTGGCGTCTCCCCTAACTAGCCTCTTGCACAAAGATACTGCCTTTACCTGGACCGCCGAATGTGAAGCTTCGTTCTCCCACCTTCAATACCTCCTCACGTCGGGCCCTATCCTTCGCAACTTTGACGCTGGCGCTCCCACCGAAATACATGCGGACGCTAGTGGTGTTGGGCTTGGTGCAGTGCTCATCCAGTGGCATAGCAGTGCTGAGCATGTGATCGCTTAGGCCAGTCGTTGCCTCAGCAAAGCTGAGCGCAATTACACAGTCACCGAGCAAGAATACTTGGCTGTGATCTTGGTCGTCGGCACGGAGACGCTGGTCGTCGGCACAGTGGTCGTCGGCACGGAGACGCTGATTGTCTTTCCCGGATGCCAAATGCGTGCACTGATCGGGAAGAAGACCATTTCGACGACTGTTTGGCAGCTGTAGACACAGAATTCCCCGATGTTGCTACCTTCCGTTCAGAACAGCAGAAATACCCAAGCATCCAGCACCTCTTCGTTGCTGCTGCTGATCCTACGGCTCGCCGGCACTACTCGCTGCATAATGGGCTACTCTACAAGATTAACGACATGCCTAGGGGAGCGCGTTTTCTTCTTGTCGTGCCAAAACCTTTGCGTGCTACAGTTCTACGCACCATGCATGACGATGTTACAGCCGGTCACATGGGTTACGTAAGAACTTTACACCGTACCCAAGAAAGATTCTTCTGGCCGAAAATGCGCTGTGAATTTCAACAATATGTCTCGAGTTGCCTCCGATGTCAGCACTACAAGCGCCCTACGAGCATTCCATCTGAGCTACTCCAACCTATAACACCGTCTTGTTTCCCCTTTCACCAAGTTGGCATTGATTTATTCGGACCGTTTCCACGCTCTTCGACTGGTAATCGCTACATCATTGTCTGCGTCGACCACCTGACGCGTTACGCAGAAACTGCTGCTGTCGCAGCTGCGAAGGCAGACATCGTTTCGACATTCCTGCTCCGGTTTGTCATCCTTAGGCATGGTGCTCCCCGTGTGAGTATCAGCGACCGTGGACGTCAGTTCGTCGCTGATGTTGTGGAAGACTTGCTGCGTCTTTGTTCAACTCACTTTCGTCACTCGACACCCTATCATCCCCAGACAAACGGCTTGACCGAGCGTACCAACAGGACTCTCACCAACATGATTGCGATGTATGTTGACTCTCGCCACAAAAACTGGGATGAGATTTTGCCGTTCATCACATACGCCTATAACACGGCCCAACATGAGACCACTGGCTACAGCCCGTTCTATTTGCTCTACGCCCGTACACCTCCTAACACCCTGGATACAATATTGCCCTTCTCTTTAGGTCACGACCCATCCGTTTCGCGCACCCTCTGTCTTGCTGAAGAAGCTCGTCGCCTCGCTCGTTTACGTACCCTGGCCTCCCAGGGCCGCTCAAAACGCCTTTACGACAGTCGGCACCGTGCGGTTTTGTACGCTAAAGGCGACATGGTATTGTTGTGGACGCCTGTACGCAAACGGGGCCTGTACAGCAAGTTCTTGTCGCATTACACGGGACCATACGTTGTCGTCAATCGGTTGAGTGATGTCACCTACGTTATCTCGCGCGTAACGACTCCTGGACGGAGAAGCTGCAAGACTGAACTCGCCCACGTCGCCCGGTTGAAGAAATTCTACCCTCGCGTGTGACTTCCTCATGCCTCGTGCGACGGGCTTCGTCTGCGAAGGGGGAAATCTCACGCTCGAAACTGTACAGCGCTAGACTAGTCGCGACCAATCCCCAAGAGGGGCATGCGTCAAGGGGTGGAAGAGAAGAGGAAGTGGAGGACGAACCGCACTCGTACTTACCGCAGGATCGGTGACCGCCTCCTTCAACGCTCTTATTCCTATTCACGGCTTTAATTAAACCCTTTGCACTGTAACAATAAGTTAGTAAATACATTTATTGAAAAATATTTGGGCAGTGCAAGTATTTCAACAAAAAGTCTTTCTTAAAAGAAGCCGCCAACAACTGATGGTGACAAACGCACATCCTCATGCAGTGTTCCTCTATTTTCGCTCGGAAGGTAGGGAACGCCCTTATTTTTGTGAACGTCAATAATACGAAGAAGACCGGAATTGATTAAAACTATTGGTGGTAGTGATGACAAGGTAAAATTTCCACCAAATGAACTAACCCAACACGTGGCTTCGTGGTTAACCACGTGTAAACATACCTGGTCCGCAGGCGTAATTTGTGGCATTAGACTATTATTCCTTCCGTATAGCAGATCAAGGCGATTCTCAAAAAGCGGTTTTAGGCGTGCACGTTCACACGCCCTGAGGCATCTCGCAGAAGAGCAGTCCACCTCTTACGTCCGCTTCCTAGAAGCGGCTGAATGTCGGCACCTCCGGGCACGTACATGTGCCTTTCAAACGCACAATGCACTTTCTACACACGTTTTGTTTTAAGGGACGGTCGTTTAAGTTGTATTGCGCCCCTTTAGTTTAAGTTGGACAAACGATTTAAAACATCCTAATTCATGTAATATTGGCTCAAGCGGACGACATAAACAACTAGAGTCACCCCTTTTGTTCTAATATAGCCTAGTCACATCCAAGTACCTCTTCGGTGAACTGGAAAGCACTGTGTTAAACATTGATATTGTCCAATAATTGAATTACCCGAGCAACGGCTGCCTATACCGCTTACCTTGCATGAATCTGGTATTCCTGGAACTCGACCTCGAACGCGAACGGCGTCCTCTTCTCTCGGACGGAGCACTGGGGGGGCAAGAGGGCTTCTCTTTGGTGCTGTGGCCACAGGTTGGCCCTAGAATTCTGCTCCAATGATAGGCACTTCCCGGACACTCGTCACTTCAGCACTAATAGTAGCCTGAAGTGTTTCGGACAGGCTTTGGCAGCCGTCAGGAGGGAAACTCAACAGATGACGCAGTGGGGTTGACAGTTCGGTTCTGTTCATTCTCCTGATCCCGTAAGCCACAGCTGTGGCAAGCATCTACAGTGTTTTTGTTCAGAGAGCACAGGTATTCGCCTACAAAAAGGGTGATATAATGTGAAAAGCGGTGATCTGTGATCCATTTACTAAAATTAACATTCATAAAGTAGAAAAAATACAAAGAAGAGCAGTTCGCTTCATATATAACAGTTATGGACGCACCTCGATAACTGAACTGTTAGTCAGAGCTAACTTACCCTCAATTTCAGAAAGAAACCGCATATCCCGATTAAAATATTTATACGAATTAGTTAATGGACGTTACAAGATAGATATTGGAAACATTATTACATTTTCTTCAGGTTACGCCACCAGACAACGCCATGTTCGTACAATAACTCCGTTCCGTACCCGCAATAATTGCTTCAAATATTCTTTTTTCCCTAGAACTGTGCAGGATTGGAATAGTTTAAACAACCATCAAGTTACAAAACAATCTTTAGCATCCTTTGCTGCTGGTCTAGAAAAGCAGAGAAAAATAATTTTACTTCTGTGCTAGCTTGGTTTTCTTTTGATAAAATGAGACTGATGTTTCATCTGTACTATTTTTGTTACGTTTGATTACGTTTGTCAAACGCAAGCGACGTTTCTTTTTTTGACTTGTGTTATATGGCTGCCTACTATGTGAAATGTGAGTGACTGTTCCATTTCTTTGCCTGGTGTTATATGCTAAAATTTGCGTCTGTTGTACCCACCTGCGAAAATCCCTCCAGGGGATTTCAGTACCCATAAATAAATTATTAAAATAAATAAAAATAAAAATTGTACCTGATGAACACCAGGTTAGACTGAACGAATCTTTTGTATGCGTCGATTTCATGTTTAGATTGGTCTATTTTTTGCAAGAGTGTAGCATTGGAGAAACGTAGCGGCACTCTTTGGATGAGCCCAATGGCCGTGTATAAGGGGCGAGGCTGCAAATCTGTACAGGTTAGCTGGTGTTGCCCAACTCAGTTTGTTTCACTTGGCTGAGAGCCGTTTCTGCGTCCTCGAATGGAGAGCTAATTGGTGCAATGTTGTGCGTGCCGTTAACACGAACTCTTAGGTTTGTGTGGTTGTTAGTGAAAAGGCGTTAGGAATTTCTACCTAGCATACATTTTGGATTTCGATGCCACCCCGGGGATTTAAAACTAGCTTATAATCCTGCCTATAAAAATGACCTGCTCGGGCGTGGATCTGCATAGAGGCTGGTGTTATGGCGCTGTAGGAAGGGTCGTTAAAGTTACCTCGTTTCTTGTTTTCCGCTGGTGTCGTCGCTGGGCCCTGTCGACGACACTCACAAACGTTAAATATGTGTGGAGTACGATGCATGATATCTCCCTTTTTAGTACAGGACATCGCACTATCTTCAGATTCGCTTACGTTCAGGCTATCTGAGTGTGGTCCCTGCCGGCAACAGATGACTCCAACATTGGAAGCGCTCGAGCACGTAAGACAGCGCTTGAAGTTTGCTTTCCACACCCGGCCGAAAAAAAAAGAGTCCAACATTCGGCGAAGAAAACCGGGGAGATTGTCGCGGAACACAGTGAGTACTGGTGTTGAAATCGGTCCTCGAGTTCAATTTAAACCAATGCTGCTGAAAATCTGCAGTTAACATGCAGAGTGCGCCCGCTGCCTTAGTCTTAATTTTTTACGGAGGAAATCCGTCCGGTGCAAAACAAGCGAAATATTCCAAGAACAAATTGGCTCCAATCCAGTCGTGAAGGTGTATGGAAAAGTGTATGAAAGCAGAGCTTTAAACGACCACCTCAAGAATTGCCAAGCGACGCCACTTGAATTCACACACGTGACTCTACAGAGAGCCAAACCAGAGATTCTGCCATTCGTTACCTGTATTTTGTGGGGGCGGCGTCCCAAGCGCAGAAGCGTCGGGCACGGCCGGGCTAGAACGGCAGACGCCGCCGCTCTAGCCCGGACGTGCGCTGGCGGAAATAAAACGGACAGGACTGTCTTTCGAAGGGTTAGCCAGTGGGATCTAGCCAACCTGAAGTGCTAGCTCGGGACTACACGACCGCGTGGCACAAGCGTTGACACCGAAACAATTTGGCATGTGAGCTTAAAGATTGCTATTCATACTGATTTAAACTAATCAGTTTAGTAATTTTGAGAATTTCGAGAATGGTGGGGAACTTTTATTATCACTAATTATGAGATCCAGTTGCTCCTTGCCGATTTTTTAATTCCTCTTGAAGCGCAACCGAATCGGTATTGACCAATTTGAACAACGGAGTCCCATTCGCGGCAAGCAGTGCGCGAAGGTATCATTTGTCTGTCACCCAGATGCCCGTATGTGGTCTCTACATTTGGTTTTCCTCCCCTGCAAACCAGTCATTAATGTATCTCTGCCATACGCCCACTTAATTCTGTCGGGTCCAACTTGCACTGCAGGTGCCATTCAAAAGTTATTCAAGCCGTGCAAAGAAAGCGAGCGGTGGACGTAAAGCAGCGCTAAAACAGGCCCAAAACAACTGTGCTAAAGCTGACGGCAAAGCCGTCCAGTCGACGCACCTGCCGGTCCTACAGCCACCTGCATGCGGAAACTCTGGGTAAAAACGCCATATCGCTGCGCTATCTACACTCTGCTGCGTGAGTGAAAACCGCCCTACACATCCCCAGCCGCGTTGGGAATTTCTTGCCCCGCACGCCACAAAAGAACCGTTATCAGGTCGAGGAAGAAAACAAAGCTATATTTTGAGAAATATTTTATCGGTTCTGTTGTGATCAGTCTAAGGCAACACCTTTTGAAAGAAGCAGGTCTAGAGTCTGTGCCTTACCAAGCGTTCGCCGGAACCATATTTTAGCGAAAGGAACTTTGAGAGCATTAGTATGCTGAGCTAGTCGCAAAAATTGTGTATACTTAACGTGAAATAAAATATTATATGCGATAACAACCTACCCCGCTTTAATTTTTAAACTGTCTACGTCACAATTCAAATGGCTCCACACAGATGGTAGCAAAAATATAAATGATATTTAATTACCGGCTGCTGATAAATAGCTCAAAAGCAACCTATAATGCAGCATTTGGAGACGTCTACTTCTCAGCATACATTGTTTTCAGCTACACATCATTGCAGCTTTGGGCTGACTTCTTTTATTTGCTAAATTCAGCCCATTCTTTTTCTATGCATATATGCATGTATGTATGTACTCTCGGTCACAAAATAAACCGGACACAGGGAGCGGTGCGCCATATCTTACCTGTGTGACGCCTTTTGCCCAAGCGCCTACTATACTGATAGGTGAGGGTGCATACCAATTGTAATACAGTCATACATGCCAGTTTTCTCTATCTCGGCGGGAGCGCGTTGTTTCTCTTGAATGAGACAGCCGGCTGCGCCGTTAGCAGTGCTTCGAGAGAGCGGAACGATTTTTCGCCGTGGCCGATAGCGTGTGGTATCCACTTTCCTACATAACGTCGCCGTACGTCTTTACGATAAGTTGTCGGGCGCTGCGGTTATTTCCATCTCACTGACTACAGAAAACTGTCGTTAAAGCAAGTCTGTGATAAAAAACGACTGCAAGCTATTATGTTACAAAAGTGCGGTTGATATCAAGCAACAAAAAAACTGGGAGGGTTTATTGGCTTCATAAATAGCCGATAAGGCCAATGGACACAAGCCGAATATGTGTGTGCTCACTTGCCGTTGTAAAATAATGCCTCGCGAATGTGGGGGGGAGAAGCGATTCGTAAGTAGTCGTTATAATTTGCGGACTGGTGCCAAGGCGTTCCCATTGCTCTGAAATTGCATTCCACAGCTTGTTAGCCGGGGTGTTAGTCATTTATTTGAGCACGGTACACTTTTAATAATTCCCATGCATTTTCGATGGGGTTCATGTCTGCCCCGCAGAGAGGCTACCGCAGCTTAAGCCACGCCTGGTTCACCATATGAGCGCTCACTGCTCGTGCTGTGTGGCCAAGGCTTCGGCCTTGTAGAATAAGGAAGCACCCGTCCACGAATCTGCCATCCAGGACGTCGGGCATTATAGTCGCAGTAATGACACCGCGCTACTTCGGAGTGTTCAATCTTTATCACGGACTTGTTTGAACACTAGTTTTCTGTTCAGCCGATAAGATGGCAGTAAAAGGAAGGCACAACAGCATTGTTTGATTGTAGAGTTTAACGTGCAAACGCAACGCAGGCGATGAGACGAGCAGTAGTGGAGGACTCCAGATTAATTTTGACCCCCTGGGGATCTTTAAAGTTCGCTCAAATTTCCTCCAGACGTGCGTTTTTGCTTTTCGCCTCCTTCAGAAAAGCGGCCGCCGCCACTAGGAAATGAACCCGCGACCTCATGAACTCCTGCTCAGCAGCGCAACGCGTTAGCCCCTCAGCCACCGCGGCGGGTTGCACAATAACATATCACAAAGATGACCGGTGCCGTTGTGCGAGCAAGCGCCTTGCACTCTCTATCGGCCGCTGGCAAAACTCTTGACCATCGCTCGGAGCACTGGGCACCACGTCGCGGGTGCCACATTCAATAGAGCGAGAGACAGAGATAGATCGAGAAAATCGAGTTTTATTGAGCCCATTACAATGGTTATTGCACGTAGCCACCAGACGGGGTAACACCTTCGCGCGGCCCATATGCGTCCAGCAGCTCCTGGCCCCTGGGAGCCAGCGTTGTCTGGGTCGTCAGGTTGGGGCCGGACAACAAGGTCTCCCATCGCTCTAGGGGGTTGGAGTTGGGGAAGTTGGGGCAAAGGATGGTGGGGGGATTTCTCGAGGTGAATGCACTCAGCTGGACGTATGCCAGGGTGCCTTCCTCGCACTTGCTGAACGGACACTTGATTATCGTGCTTCTCCGGGTAAATTCTACGTAAGAGGACGGGATGCTCTAGCGACCCCACATGTACTCTGCGTACGCTTGTCTGTTGGTTCCTGTAGAGTTGCCGACGAGGTAAGGGGAACCTACACCTCCCTTCTTGTATAGCTCGGTAATGTCTCTGTAGCCCGTGCCGGGGCACAATAGCCTTGGCTCGAGCTCGGCCCGGCTGTCAGTTCACAGGGGCAGTGGTTGGCGAGTTCATTGCCTTCCACCTGGAAGTGAGCGAGAACTCGCTCGAGCTCTATAGCTCATCCCGCGGAATGCGTCTGGACAGCAGAGCTAGTGCCACGTAACAGAACCTCCCCTTAAGATAGCTGGCCTCGGCCATCTTGGAGTCAGTGACCATGGTCTTCGCTGCCTGCTGTGCATGGACGAGGGCCACGGCCAGTTCTTAGGCTTTGGACGGCTTCGTCGTTCTGATTGACGCGCTTTTGACCAGTGTGTCGATGGTTTTCACGACCGCGTGGCTTTGGTTCCGTGTTTGGGGAGCCAGAATCCCGCGTAGAGAACCTTCGAGTCATTTTCCAGCTTTCCGGCTAGTGTTCTCGCCCTCGAGCAGCCTCTCTCATCGTTTCCCCTGGCTGCATGTTCCTTAGGAGCGATTTGGTCTTAATCGCGTCCCTCCGTTCCTGGGATAGCGTTTCCGTCGTCGGTTGCCATTTGACTTCGCATCCGACCTTGCGCAGGGCGGCCCGGCCATGGTCCTTACGGCTCACCCGTACTCTTTCTTACGGCTAAGCCGTAAGAAAGGCAGCCAATCCCCCATGACTACATTTACAAACTGTCCTACCCTTGCGTAATATTACAGCTGCATGAGCTGCTACATTTTGCCACTTTCATAAGCACTATTACAATTAAATTTCCTTCACATTAACCTTATTGCATTAATTCTTTATCAGTTACAGTGCCACTAAGGAAAACATTGACATTTTGTTAACAGCAACGGAAGGTGTGAATCGTTCTTGAAAGGGTGATACGTTGATAAGAAAGACAGCAGCTCAAACGTACACGTTTTACACTCGGTCATGAATGCTGCATAATTTGCACTCCTAGTCATAACAATTTAGGGAAACAATATCAAAAATTTATACCAACCAAGGGCTAAGTAATAGTTGGATTCTACAGCTTCTGAAGTACTCGAGGAGTTTGATATATGTCTTCTGTACAGGGCTATTGACCACAGTCTCTTCCCTGAAGCCATCAGGGCGCAGTTTGATATCAGTAGTCATGCGTGCTACCCCTCGCACTGTTGCCAATGTCGATTACTTATTTTTAACAAGTTGTGCTTCATGCACACACAGATTGTGCTGCATAAGATACGCTATTTATAAATAGACAGCTCCAACAGGATCCGAATGGCGCTGATGCCCCCTCCTGTAGTCGGGAAGGCACACCAAATTGTTACCACTTATTTGGCTCTGTTCATTATTCGGCCGCAATCGCCACCAGCTTTTAAAGGTACGTCCTCTTTTGCGGCCCAGCGCGCACGCAGCGTCGCGCGCTCAGAAACGCCGCCGCTTTTTGGAGGTCACATTACTGGGAGCGCGCGCGCGCAAAGGCGGCGGCGGCGGCGGCGGCGGCTCAAACCGGTCATCGCCCTCTCCGACTGTGTAGCAGGGAAGAACGTTAGGCGCGCTCGCCGACTGGCCGCGCCGGCCCAGCTCCCCGAGGAGAGCACTGACCTCGCTCACGTTTCCCTGGCGCTGATTGGCTCGTTGAGTTTGCCGCAAAGTGCCCTGCTGCAAGAATGGGTCCAAGCGCTATCCGTGCGCGGCAGAGTCATCTTGCCGCGAAAGGATGTTTTGCGGCGCGCATTTATGCGCGTGCGGCGCCGCAAGTGAGGACGTACCTTAAAGTGGCCCTGAAATACCTTCCGCCGATGCATGGATGTACATGTAACCAAATAAAGCAATATATTAGCAATCTCCTCCCGCAAGAATTTTGTTAAAGCGATGAGTATTAGCTGAGAAATCGTAAATCAAAAACCGTGCTTTATCGTTGCGCCGCGTTTCTCCTCCTTTCCACTTACTCTCCGCTGTTGACGACCCGCGAGCCTTCCCTCCCATGATGCTGCGCTCCTCAGAGGTGACGTACTTCCGCTATTGCGCTGCTCTGACTGTCGTCTGCTACGGGCAAGCTTTGTTGACACGATGAATCCCGCACTCTGCTCAAGGCTGGAAAAGCGAACGAAAAGTCTGGCCGCATGTGTGCAGCGGCCTGGCTTTGCCCTTTCGCGGTGTACGCTACAGTTGCTATCGGCGGCACGTGACTTTTTATCGGCGGCGAACTCGCAGCCGCACGGGGAGGATCGTGTGCTCGTTCTCTTTGATGCACCGCGCACTGTTTATCCAAAAAGCGCCGTATCAGATGTGGCCCCGCTGGTTCCGGGTCCTATTTTGCGGCGGTGGTAATTCCTGCCGGCGGCATTTGAAAAAGACATTTTAAACCGATACCGAACTTGTACACAAAACGCTTCAATCATGTCACCAGTTCAGCTTGGGGCGATGCGTGGTGGAGAGCGGCAACGTTGGCAAAACATTCTCCGCCGCGGCTCTGAGCTTTCTAGCGCTGGAGCCAGCGCCATTTCTTTGACAATCTCCAACATCGGTTGCCTTGGCAAAAAGGCACAAACCGCTTAGAAGTCAGTTACGGTTCCGTGATCCCGGTTCAGCTCGGGGCCCCACCTCGCGACATGTGGGCACTGCAGGCGTATCACTCACTCCCATTGGGAAGTGCGAGATGCGTTTGGCATTACAGGAGGCGATGGTGTGTGCGTTGTGGACGCCTTTGTTTCGCGATGAAATGCGCACTGTGCTTCTGCGGGTGCATAGTGTTTCCCATGGTCTGGATTATCTTTCTCGAGCGACGTACGACTCAACCTCGCATGGGGTATGTGCAGTGTGCGTTGCTAAAAGCCATCTCGGCTTGTGCGCCATAGTTGACTTGCTGTTCGTCCCCGCAAACCGCGCGCGAGGTGAGTGCCGAGTTTACCAAGGGCAGGAGGAGGCATCCCATCGTCTGTCAATCGCTGTTCAGACTTGCAACGCATGTTGTGGCGTTGTGTGCGTTCGAAACATATCTCTGGATTGTTTTGAAGTCGAATAAAAAGGTGTGCGTCAAAATCCGGGGATTCGGCTCACGGCGTTCTCTGCGATTGCACGAATGAAGTGCCACGGGGCTTTAACGCTTTATTTATGGAACATAGTCAGGTAAGAGAATATCCATGTCGCGTTATTGCCGTGTTGCATTCAATACAAACGGTTAAGCGTTTGTTTACACTTGTTTCGTTTTTCGTAAAATGTCCAAGCCCTCTGGCACTACGCTGGCAGATCAGCCGGCGAGCCGACGCTGAGCAGACGACTCATTTCTTTGCCGCAAGTGCGTGAAAAAGTCGCCCAATAGCAGGATATCTAGATCATGACGAACATCTGGGAATCGAAGACGTAGACATGTGAAGATGGCGGCGTCCAAAAACACGAAGGAAGGGGGATAGAAAAGCGAAATACTTTGCAACAACAGTGTAAGCTTTCCGCTGCACGTAAAATAGTAATACTTGGCACAGATAACGTTGACGACCCAGTCTAACGACTGCGCTTGTTCATTTAGTGTGCTCAAAACACCTTTCAGGGCCCCTTTACTCTAGGTCCCGCCCCTGCAACTGAACAGGAACATGTTAGTCGGGTCTGTGACAATCCCACCGTACCAGAAGCAATTACCGAGTACTCCCTTGAAAACGGACTCTACAAATTGGTGAAGCAGCCTGGCCGACTTCCCCGTTCGGTCTACAATGTGAACTGTCGGCAGCGTGCATTATTTTCAGTCTGAACCACATTGTCTACAGTGTGAACTGTACATTTAAGTGTGAACATTGCGTTTTGCTACCATTGACTGACTTTAATGTGTTCATTTTGCTATTAGGACACAAGGACTGCAACTGTGTTCATTGTGCAAGTTGTGACCTTCCCCTTTTCCGCTCATTCTTGCTGCCCCCAGCGTCCCGTGGCCTCTCATTTAATAAAGTACTCACCCAGATACGTATATTCTTTTCGCTGGGACTAATGAGTAGTTGCGCGTGAGCTTGAAGTCACGGCAGTAGCAGCGGATATAAAACTAAGTAAAAAAAGTTATCTCCTTGGCGCACTATTTTTGCGATAGTGATCTAGGAGTCCAAATAGCGGCAAAAAAATGTTACTTTTCGAGATCCACTTATGGGTATAGATGGGCATTTTGTGTCTGTTTCCTGCGACGAATTTTTAGCTACCACATATATAGATTTCTCTAGTGTCTGGTCTTTTATTCGCCCGCATTGCGTCACAGCTCGCGCCTCAACTGTAAGCCACACACACGCAAAAATGTGTAAAAATGTATAAACAAGAAATGGCAAGAATAAAAATATAAATAGTACAACACAAGTTGCAAAACGCCGCCTCGCCTACCACAACGCTTCGTATCGATAAACATACCTTTGGCTTCGTTTCTGGACCTTTTGGACAATGCAGGTTGTGTTGGTGCACCCACCCTACGTCTCCATGAAGGTGTTGACTGCTACTTCGTCAGGCAGGTTCGCGCGGAACACAGACTCATGATTTTTTGACGTGAGGTCATCTCTGACGACCCTCGAGCTGCTCGTGCTTATCCATGAAGCAGAAGTTATAAGCTTCGCGACCATCACGTGAATGCGCGGGGACGCGCGTGGCGCACACAATTATGAGAACGGACCTTTTGATGGGCAGTTCGGCGCGATTGCGAGGTACAGACGAGTATGGCGAATAACACCCTCGCTGATGTTCGCAGCAGACGAGTGACCGACGTAAGCGTGTGCTTTCGACCGAATGAGAACAAACGTTCTGCGCTTCGGTAGGCAGTCCAAAGGACCACCCAAGACCAAAAAAAAACATTTTTGCCTTCAGTTTATTGGGAGTGCTTGCTTTCCGGAACGTAAACAATCACTACAAATGTACGTGCAAAAGCACCCATCCGCGCGCGAACTTTGAGCAACGCGCCGAATGCTAGCTTAACTAGGAACAGCATGGGAGACGAGCGACTGACGGCGCGCAAAAGAGTGCGGAGAGCGAGCTTCAACTTCCGAGCGCGTACGCCATGCTTGCGCTTGGAGCGAAACCATCGGCCGCCGTGAAGCAGCGCGATCACAAAAGATCAAAACAAATTTTGCTTCATTTTTATTAGTGTTTGGTTTCCGGACCGTGTATAATGGCCACATGTACATGAAAGCGTCGATCCGCGGCGAGCACTTCGAGCACCGAGCCGAGCGCTTATCTAGGAACACGATCGGAAGTCAGCGTCAACTTGCAAGCGCGCAGGAAGAGCGCGGAGAGATGAGGGGCTCTGGTACAAAATGTTCACTTTTACCAAATGTGCGTCAGCTTCCCTAGCGCCGCAGGTCAGCCCCGCCCACAGAGCGAAACCATCGGCCGCCCGCAAAGCAGCCAAAACGAGCGGAGGGGAAAAAAATCCACCACGCATGAAGTCCCGAACAAAGAGGGAGTGATGTCACGGTGCTGCGTCCAAGTAGGCTAAAAAATTGCAATTTTTTAACCTCTTTGGCTGCGCCGCTGCTTAGGGTTGTGGTCGGACTGAGCCCGTACGGTATATGGTTTGGGAATACGCAGCCCGGTAGTATGGGACTGCCGTGCGACCGCTGTAACACAATCACGTCCGGCTTCTGGTTGAGGGCGTGAAAGTGTAGTCGAAGTTCGGCACCTTGTTGCAAAGGTTCCTGCATTTTCATTGGTAAACTAATGTTGTCTCCCCCACGTGATCTCTTTTTTAAGGTTTCTGGTCATCTTCGTCCGAAGTCGGGGCCGCGCCAGTTCGCGACCGTCTGCATGATTTTACCCGCGCAACCCTTTTTTAAAGCCGAAAACCGGCTCATTAAGGTCATTGCCGCCATCTTGGCGGATTCCCGAGCGTTCTTGATTCACATGTCCTTCACCAGCGTTTTTTATAGCATGCAGGTCGGCTTGCTCGAAGCCGTAGTGTTCCGTCATTTGATTGATGGACACAAGGATGGCTGTGATGTCGCCCTCTTGCGGCGGTTGCTGTTTCTGCCTAGAGTGTGGCGCCGCCGTCTCCTCGCCCACCGAGGTATCGGCGTCAATCTCCTCTTGGTTTTGGTGTGGCGACGTGAACAGGCTCGCTTCCCCTCGCTAGATACGCCGCTAGGTTGTGTCCTTCGCGACCCTTTGTGATTCGCGTTAGTGTCCCAGGACACTTCGTTTGGTGGGATTTTCTCAGCCGTGGCTCTAGCGCTAGCTAGCACATTCATTTCCCCCATCAATGCCCTTATTGACATGTTCTGCAGTTCGATCTGAGCGTTTTACTTTCCTATTAGCTTTCTGAGTTCTGCACATTAGGGGCACTATTTGTGAGGTTCCGCTTTTTGATTGATGGTTGCGCGAGGAGGTGCGGCAGTTATTTTAAGAATATGAAACTCCTTTTATTAACGAACGCGACAGTAGACCTTTGGGTTAAGCCCACCTTTTTGTCGACGTCTCTCCCGTTGGATTAACGTGGCCCGGGTTCTCTGCCTGGACCTGGATCTCGAACGGGACTCCCGTCGTCACCTTCCCCTGCTCCGTCTGCTCATTTCCGCCACTCGCCACCGCCTCCCAGCGGCGACCCCGGGTGCCGGCCGCTGACATCCGGACAGCTCCCTTTGGGCCGTCACGGGACCAGGACCGTTGGCGGCTCTGGTGTTTGCCCTAGCAAGCTGGTATTGCGAGAGGATCCGCGAAGAGCTGCTACGTTGGGCCGTCTTGTGAAACCTCTCTTTCTTTGCTTCTCTTCGTCTTCCGCCGGCGGCACTCTCAGTGCCGGCATCGTACGACGTATGGTTTTTGCATCGTGCCTTGCAGGCTCGATCAGCGGTGAAGTGCTTGCCGCCGCAGAGGCCGCTCATTTGGTTAGCGATACCACACCCACGGCAGATGTGTTTTCGGGACTAGGGCACACGTCCAGGCGATGACAGACGCACCGGTATCAAACGTCCATCGGTTTGCGGTGTAAGGAGCACTTCTTTAACAGGTACCCATACCGGACGTATTTTGGACTTATGCCCCGTGAAGGCGAAGACGACGGCTTGGAATTGCCTCGCCAGCTTGCCTGAACAGCTGTTAGGTTGTGCTCGTGGACCTACAGCTCTTGTATTTCTTGGGCGGTGTACGTTGGCGGGATGAGCCATACGACTCACTTGACTTCATTGTGGGGCGCCACTTCGTATGCTGATGATGATGCGCTCCACCTGGGCGTAGTTGTCGGCATTCTCCCTCTTCGGTGAGCTTGCGATAACGATCTCCTACGGATGATTTGGGCAAACGATGTCGTTCTTGGCTTCGGCCCTGTCGACTTGCGCTGAGGAGGTGATGGCTCGAGGGATCTCCAATCGGTACACTTGTCCTACGTAAAGACCGCCCGGGGTCTCATTATAATATTGATGTCTGTTTTCCGGAGGTCCGGCATTCGGCCGCCCACAGCAGCTTCCCCTTATTTACGTTCTCGGGCTTCTAGTGACGTGGTTGTCGCAGGTGGCACCCTTGAGGGCTCCGCCACGTCAGCTGTCGACGTTGGTGGCTTCGGCGCATATTGGCCTGCTTGCTTACTTAGGCGTAAGGCTTAGCTTTCCGTCGCCTCTTTGCCGGAGTTTATCGCCGACTATTTTCCAGTCCAGCGCTTTGGATACTTGCTCTGGAGATACTTTTTCGCTGTCAACTTCGATTTTTATTATGGTGAACAATTTAAGTCAGTGTCCGCTCTTCCGATTAGCGACTGGGTCAGTAAAAGGAATACTTTGTCGAGCGAGACTCCGTGGAGCGGTCTTAGGCCTATCGCCTACCGCAGCTTAGCGACGGGTGCTCCTGGTGGGCCACAAAATCCGCTCCCATTGTTGAAAAACTGATCTCTTACCTCAGAATTGGGTATCCACATTTATACATTTATTTATTGAGCTTAGTACATTCGCCGAGAGCGCATTGTTGTGGGAGATACATAAAAAGTGTTCGGTGCAGAAAGGGAATAATGAGAAACGGAAGCATCAATCCGGCATAATACAAAATAAAAATCAACAAAGGCATCTTTTAAAAGCTTCAAGCCAAGAGCATGGTACATCATCAAACGTAACTTCATGGTCCAGGTAACTTCATACACCCGGTCAATGCACTCTCATTAAGATCCAAGTTCATTAACCGGCGCAATTAGAAAAAAGACAGAGACCTCATGGAACACGTCTACAGCGGCCGAAGCGCTCTGCCTGAGATCGGGAAAACTGGCATACAATGACTGGACGGAACACGCATGCACCATCAACTACCTCAACAGCAGGATATATATATATATATATATTTATATATATATATATATATATATAAAAGAAAAGAAAACTTTGAACAATGTAAAAGCACGATTGTTGCCAACGTTTCAGCAAAGCGACTTGCTTTCGTCAGGGCAATCTCTCGCCTAGCTGGCACGCTTTATATAGGGGTAGGTTCCCAGGTGAGAGGGGAGAAAGAAAGAAGGAAGTGAAATTGAGAAAGCGGATTGGTTTGGGAGTATGTCGGGGGAAATATTGAGGGGCAAAGAAGGTTGTATAGTTTAAGCCTCGAAGTAGGTCACAGGGAAGTCAGCCGGTGGTGGATATTCAGGGAATATTTGGAGAGAAAGGATGTCAGAGTGTTTGTTGACCCGCATCGGGGCATACGGAAAGGTTCTCAGAACAGCCGGAAGCACACCAGGCGGTGAGAGTGGGGTCCTTATCAGAAACTATCTGTAAGCCTCAGGTAAAAAAAAAGGATAGAAAAGGGGGGAAATAACTAGGTCATGGAAAAAAGAAAAAAAGAGGGAAAAAACAGGGAGGGAAACCACACAAACCCACACACAAAAGAAAAAGCAAAAACCCCGCAACTGAAAAGGCACGTGTCACCCACGGCAACATTCCTAGAATAGCCCTGTCCTGAAACTCAAAACGAAAAGATAAAGTTAGAGCGGCGTACGGGGCACAACACCACGCGGAGTAAAAACAAGAGAACACAAATAAATAAAATAGAATTCGTAAAGGAAAGGTTGCAGGGAAGCGGGCGAGTATTAAGCGAGACGCTAAGGAATGAAGAATAAAAAAGAAATTAGGTGACCAGGCAAAGACCAGAGGGAGCGGTAATAGTCTTTGGATAAGCTATATGCAAGACATTGCCTATTTCAGTATTCCCGGTGAATAACGCATGGATTCCAAGTTGCCCCTAGACGCATTATTTCCATTAGTTTCCATGGAGTTGAATTTGTGAAATAAATAGCGTTCTCCGTATTTCCTATCCCTAAGAGACCTGAAGTTTGACTGAAGTATATACAACTTAAGGTGATCGAAATTGTGGCCTGTGTATTGAAATGCTGCGCTACAGCTATGAAGTATTTGCTAAGAGTATCTGCCCTGTGACCACTAAGCCGTAGGCTCGTAGGTTGACTCGTTTCGCCTATATACTGTTTGTGGCACATTGATCATTCCAACATATACACAATGTAGGATGAACTGCACGTAATACTTGAATTAGTCTTCTGGACATAATTACTGGCTGTGCTTTTTACAATGCAGTCGGTCTACAAATGCCTGCAAGTCTTGCATCTGAAGCGGGATCAGCTGGCTATGACTGGTTGCTGTGAAAGCCCTGTTTTAGCATGCATTAAAATATCTTTTACATTCCTGTTTCTCCGGTAGGCAACACTTGGGGCTTCCGGGAAAGTCTTTCTAAGTCGGTCGTTACTGGCTAAAACGGGGTAGTATGTGCGCAGTATATTGTTTACGTTTGAAAGGGCATTTCAAAATTTAGTTATTAGGGCAGGTGGCCAGGCGCTTTCGTTTTGTCGCTGTTTATTGAGCACGTCATCTCTTTTGAGATTAGATGCACGTTGGTACGCCTGATCGAGCAAGCTTTTGGGGTGGTTCCTGTTAATATGGGTGGACTTCAGTTCATCGAGGTGCTCTACGTAGTCACTGTCATCACTGCATACTCTTCTATTCCTGGTGGCTTGTCCTCCAAAGATCCCTTGCTCACAGTGTCTAGTGTGATGGCTTTTATGGTCTAGGTAATGCTGCCTGTCAGTTGGTTTTCTAAAAAGCGTGGTTTTAAGTTTACAGTTGTCTAAAATGATGGTATTATCTAAAAAGTTCACTTCTTTTTCAGAATACCGCCAGGAAAATTTAATAGTCGGAAGCGAAGAATTGAGATGAGATATAAACGTTTCTAGACTCGCGCGACCGTGTTCCGAAATCATGAAGATGTCGTCTATGTAGCGCAGGTAAACCTGAGGTTTATGCGGAAAAGAGCTTAATAGAGTGGCTTCAAGTTGCCCCATGAAAATGTTGGCATAGGTCGGCTTGAATGGTGTGCCCATGCTGGTTCCAAAAACTTGCAAAAAGTAAGAAGAGTCGAATTCAAAATAGTTGAGAGTTAAAACTGGTTTTAACAAAGTTATGTACACTTCTGACGCATGTTTAAGCGGGTTCTCTGATAGAGCTCTTGCAATAGCTTCAATGCCTTCGACGAAAGGGATGTTTTTATATAATGCGGCAACGTCAAGAGTAACAAGGAGGGTTCCACTGGGTAGGTGCCCACCCTTATTTATCTCTTGTATTATGCGGAGGAAGTGGGGGGTGTCCTGAACAAATGAAGGAAGAAGAGTCGGAATGTCAGATAGGTAATGATTCAGAAAGAGAGATGTTGCTGCTGTTGGGGTGTTGTTATTAGAAACTTTGGGTCTGCCAGGAATGTCGGCAGTGAACAATAACTCTACGGGGACTATGTGGACTTTTGGGAGGAGGTAAAAACGGGCTGCATGCTTATTATTCGGTTTCATGAAATTTAAGTCCGTGGTCGTTATTAATTCTCTAGATCGCCGATCTGTGAGGTTCTGAAGGATTTTTAGGCTGTATGCCTGGCTCGAATCGTTATCTAAGGGCTTGTAGTGGCAAGGGTTATTCAGCTGCCTATAAGCTTCATCTTTGTTTTTTCCCATAGGTAAAACAACTAAGCTACCACCTTTATCGGCCGGCTTTATGACTATTTCGGTTCTGGCTGATAGGCTATTCAGGGTAATATCTTCCAACGGAATCAGGTTCTTGCGCTTGTTTAATCGCTTGGTTGTTGCCAATATTTCTTTTGATAATCATATTAAGTACAGATCTAGTTCTGCAGATTGATCTACATCTGGAGTCCAAGTACGGAAGGGTGGAGGGTGCATTCGTTAATGTCACGTTGGTCCTGCTTTTCCGAAAAAGACTTGCATAGTCTCATTCTCTGAGCAAACTCCGTGAGATCTTTATGTAACTTGTATTCATTCACACGGTAATTTGTGGGACAGAAAGTTTGACCTCGTTCTAGGATACCTTTTTCGTCGGCTGTTAGTGTTTTGGAAATGTCAATGACGTTGCTGGGCCGGTAGCGAGTGAGCTCGTTTTTTTTATAGGATTATTGGCTGGGGTATGAGGTTCTACTAAAGCAATCTCTTTATCGAGGGGCAACCTTGCATGACCTAATACTCCATTGTCCTGGCTATGGAGAGGCTGATTTTCTACAGTGCAAGCTGTAATTCGGAAGGAAGATGGTCACGTTGAAACTTAACCGCTTGCCTATTACTAAGATCATTTACCTTACGATTTATAAAAATATTTAAAGCTATTTTCTCCTGCTCAGTTAGCGAAAGAGCTTCAATCTGGTCTTTGAAGAGGCTGAGTTGGCTAGTACAGTGATCTCTAAGAATTTCTAGGAGGGAAAGCGAAGCATTAGTGGGAATACCTTGCCACCTGGCAGCTAGTTCAGGAGGGAGGTCACCAAGGGCACAGCTAACTGACTTTAATGCGGAGGCCTTTTGGGATCTTTTTGCTTTGGAGTTACGAGGAGTACATTTTAAAATGAAATCTGTAGTTGGTTTGTTTCCCTGATAGTTTTCGAGCTTTGAGGAAAGAGCGGGATTTAGGGGTTGGATCATCCGGTCTAATCGGTGTAAGTCATTTGTGTTTGTTTCGTGCAGACTTCCGGGGGGACACTTTTTTGCTTGGCGTCAGTTGTTTAGGGGGCTGCTTGGGGTGAGGTCCACATTGATGCCTGTTTGGGTGACTGTTTGCGTTATACTGCGTGTTGGAGTCTGCTTGAACCATGAGCGTGATGTCTTTGGTGGTTCGGGTTGTTGTTCGCCTGCGTGCTGTACAGCTGGTGTTGCGGCCACGTCCACGGTTTGTGTGCTGGCGTCACATGTGCTGTTCTTAGGTGGACATGACATTTCGCTACTGTTCGGGGTGTTTGGGTTGATTCTGTTGTTCTGATGTTTTTGTGCTGGCCGGAGACGGGAGGCTGTTGCGTGAAGTTGGGAGCGTCACCTTAAATGAGTTTCTAAGCCTGCGCTTGATGTTTTCTGAAATAAGTCGGACGCCTCGAAAGTTAGGGTGTAGTCCGTCCTTGGCCAGGTGTCCTAGGGGGTCGTGGTGAATTTTTGCGTGGTGTATGATGTCAACGTTTCTTTTGTTGTGTCCACGGTAGATGAGGAAGTCCTAAATCATAGCTGACCTTTGTGAGTGAGCTAGAAGTCTGTGTGTCTGGGGTATGTCTGGCTTGTGTTTGTTTTCGATCTTGGGAAGAACTGTTGTGAGGGTTGTCAGTGCTTTGGGTCTGTTGGTCTGAACGTCGTAAACAAGAGTTTTAATGGCCTCGGTGGTGCTTTCAGCAGTGTTGTTCTTTAAGTCGTTAGTTCCAAAGGGAAGAATGAAGTTTGTGATGTTGCATGGGGCGGCGTCAATGCGTTTTTTGATGTCATGGGTTGTGGCGCCGCTTTGAAAGCTGATGTATGGTGAATGTCGTCCGGAAGGGAAGTGGTCGTGAATGTACTTAAAGTGGCTATCACCGATCAGAGCTACGTGCGCCGGAGAGAGAAGAGGGGAAGATCTCAAGAAGGATCCTAAAAGGCCTCCGCCTAAAAGTTAGTTTTGCCCTTGGTGAGCTCACTCCTTAACTAGCTGCCAGGTGGCAAGGTATTCTCAATAATGCTTCGCTTTCCATCCTAGAAATTCTTAGAGATCACTGTACTAGCCAACTCAGCCTCTTCAAAGACCAGATTGAAGCTCTTTCGCTAACTGAGCAGGAGAAAATAGCTATCAATATTTTTATAAATCGTAAGGAAATTATCTTAGTAATAGGCAAGCGGTTAAGTTTCAACGTGACCAGCTTCACTCCCTAATTACAGCTTGCACTGTAGAAAATCACCCTCTCAAAATCACGGACAATGGATTATTAGGTGATGCAATGTTGCCCCTCGATACAGAGATTGCTTTAGTAGAACCTCATCCCCCAGCTAATAATCCTATAGAAAAAGCGAGCTCCCTTGCTATCGGCGCCAGCAACGTCATTGTCATTTCCAAAACACTAACGGCCGACGCAAAAGGTATCCTGAATGAGGTCTAACATTCTGTCCCACAAATAACCGTGTGAATGAATACGGGTTACATAAAGATCTCATTCAATTTGCTCAGAGAATGAGACTAAGCGATTTTTTTCGGGAAAGCAGGACCAACCTGACATTAACGAATGCACCCTCCACCCTCCTAGCATTTCGATTCCAGATGTACATCAATCTCCAGATTTAGATCGGTACTTAAAACCATAATCACGAGAAATATTGGCAACAACCAAGCGATTAAACAAGCGCAAGAACCTGATTCCGTTGGAAGAAGTTACCCTGAAGAGCCTATCAGCCAGAACCGACATAGTCATAAAGCCAGCCGACAAAGGTGGTAGCGTAGTTGTTTTACCTATGGGAAAATACAAAGATGAAGCTTATAGGCAGCTCAACAACCCTTGCCACTACAAGCCCTTAGATAACGATGCGAGCCAGGAATACAGCCTAAAAGTCCTTCAGAGCCTCACAGATCTGCGATCTAGAGAAGTAATTACGACCACTGACTTAAATTTTATGAAACCGAATAATAAGCATGCATGCCGTTTTTACCTCCTCGCAAAAGTCCAAAAAGTCCCCGTAGAAATATTGTTCAAATTTTTTCAAATTCTTTATCTGTTTCAATGACCTACCACATCCTCCCCTTCGCTTCTCGAGAATTTCTTGGCTGCCAACTCCTATTTCTTTGTTATTTTCAACCAGCCCCTCATTTCCTATTCTGATTCGCTACATGCATAGCGAGGACCTCTGTTCTGGCAGTCTTCGTGCAATAGGAAGCTTAAGAGGGTTCAATGCTGGTCGACCACTCTCGACACGTCATAGACGCTCCAGTCACGGCCCGTCGCCTAAAAAACAGGCCCCTTCACCCCGAGTAGTCCGCGTGGCGCTGGCTACCACCCCCAAGCACAGGAAACAAAAATACCTAAATATAAATACCCTAGAAAGCGTAGGGAAAAATTGACCGGGCGGTAGCGTAGTGGTTATCGTACCAGACCGGCCTCCTGTAGGTCGTGAGTTCGAACCCCAACTGGCGGGTATTTTTTTCTCCACTTTCTTTCTGTCTTTCCAAATTATTTATCTGTTTCAATAACCTACCACATCCTCCCTTTTGCTTTCCGGTGTTTTCTTGGCTGCCAACTTTTATTTCTGTGTTTTATATATATATATATATAGGTGTGTAACATAGTATGTATAAGTATGTATGTATTTTTGTATATATATGACGCATATTTGAGGGGCTGTATGACGCAGCGTTTTCGATGGTCGGGGCTTATGTACACGGACAATATCAGAGAGAATGCGGTAGAACAGTTGGGTGAGTCGACTCGTCTGCATGCGGTACCTACAAAAGGTTTTGTGGATGGTGTAGGCAGAACGTAAAACGTCTGCAACAATTTGTGATAGCAACGTCTTGCCGCTGTCGCTGAGCAGATCCAGGTGCGCCCCATGTCGCACGATACTGTTGCACAAGAAAAAGTCGGGGAATTCGTGAGCACACCCAGACCATAGCGGAGCCGTCCCTGCACTCCTAGTCAAGTTAGTGGCCACCGTAACAATCCAGCGGCACCCAGTCGATGTAAAAGTAACGGCCGATAGAGGTCAATGCTTACTCTGTCAAATGAAACACAAGGGCAAGAAACCGGCTGCAGCAAACCGGCAGGAGGTGATGTACATCGCTTGCGTTTGTGTACACATTGCGCAAGAGGAGATGTACTTTGAGACTCTTGTGGAGATTCTAGGACAGAAATATATACTCTGAACACGATCATTAGTCTTGTGGAATCCAAGGTGTCTAGATGTCCCGTCATCGTTAATAAATTGAGGTATGCGAAGCCGAAGCGGAGGAGGAGCGAAGGGCACCCATTTATGGACCGAAGGATATTGATTGGTGCAGTAGAGCACGCCATCCATAATCCAGAAGTTGTTCAGTTGCCGTCGGAACCGGCTATTATTGGGTGGTCACGCTGAGCTGCTCATTAAAGTTATCCAGTAAGTATCGACCCGCTGAAGCGAAGACAACTTGGTGGCTGCCTCCACTGGAGCCTGGTTGAGGAGTTTATGGGTAAACGGCCGTAGATCGGAAGACGCAGCTTGTTGCAAGGAGGATATTGGGTCTCTCGAAAGGGCATACGGGCCCGAATGCCTTTCCCCGGACCTTAAAGTAATGGTGAATTCAAATTGCTGGAAACGCCGTATCCATCGGCCGTGGTGCCCAGATAGGTATTTCATTGTGGATTCCCAACAGAGGGCGTGACGATATGCAACGATGGTGAAGTGGAGACCGTAAAACTATGAGCGAAACGTTTGTGTAGAGCTGACTACAGCTAGGCGCTCCAGCTCCATGGTGGTGTAGTTCTTCTCAGCGGGCCTCAGTGAGCCACTAGCATGTGCTATGATTATGTTCCGGAGCTGAGCATCGCGCTGGACCAGAAAGGAACCAAATGCCACACGCATAGGCATCAGTGTGCAATATAATGGGCGCTCAGTCATTAAAATGACACAGGATGAGGTCAGAGCTAAGTGCATCTTTCAGAGCTTGAAATGCAGTCATCCGTCCAATAAAAGACACTTCAGCTCATAGGAGCTGATACAAGGCAGCCGCAAGGGTGGTGACGTTGCATATAAAACGCGCAAAATATGATGTCAGCCCAAGAAAACTCCGCAGGCCTTTTTCTTGAAGGGTTCAAAGAAAATAATAACGAAGGCTGTTTTGTCAGGAACCGGTGGCATTCCGTCTTTGGCGACGACTTTTCCGAGCACTATGAACGTTTTGCTGGCAGAAAGACATTTGTTTTTGTGTTCAGGTAAAGTTCAGCATTAAACAGGCAAGTAAGTGCCTCGTCAAGCCCTCTCAAGGAGGTGTGAAAATGTGTAGGAAACATACCATTATGTAGATAACATGGGAAAAAATATTTTAGGTCACGAAGCAAAGTGTCCATCATACGTTCGAATGTTGCCGGAGCCTTGCAAAGGCCAAATGACATTACATTACGTTCGTAAAGACGTTCTGGAGTAGTAAATGCGATGTTTCCTTTGTCAGCTTCATGCATCAAGATTTGCCAGTACCGTGACCAAAGCTCCAGGCCTGAGAATAACTCGGTCCTTTGCAGGCAATCTAAGGCATCGCCTTTACAGGGCATAGATACACATCTTTTGAGTGATTCTTTTGAGTGCCCTGTAGTAGACGCAGGGAGGACCATAGCTCGTCAGTGCCAGAAAAATATTGCGATTGTGCATGTTAACCATGTTGTCTTCGCTGATTTTCTATTCAGGCGAGCAGACGTGGTATGATGGACTGTGGCGGATTACGGCTGACCCATCTCTTTAATTTTTAGCTCCGCTGCAGATGTTTGTGGGAGCCTATGGAAGTGATAGGACATGATAGGAAGGTATAGGGAGTGATTTGGTTGATAGGACAACAACAGGACTTCAGGGTATTCAGAAATGTGCTAATGATAACGATGATTCATCATGCAAAACATCATCGCAGCTCAAATAGCAGTCTAAATGTAACAACGTAGAGTTCTTGTGTGGTTGTGTCAAGAGCAAATGCACGATGGCGCGGTTCCTTCTGCCAACATGGCAGTGCTCCTGACCGCTCGAATAGAAGGTCTCCTGTGGCCTCGGCATACCGCTTTTCCATACTTTCCCAGACTTTTGCCGTACTTTTTTCACATGCTTTTCTGTTCGGTCAGCTCGTATATCTTTGGTGGCCTCATTGTTAGCAAAAAGCAAGCGAGACCGATGGTGACGGGAAATCACAGGAGCGCGGGGATAAGAGCTGCTCTCTAAAGACGACATATACAAAAACAGGTGTGCCAATAGATACAAAATGTGAGAGGGAAAAAATGTTCAGAACGAAAAATAATATGTTTCCGAACATAAGCTAGCGTCTCAAATTGAGGGTATGCTTTAGATAATACCGGTAAGGCATCTTCACGTGGCTTTCTCAGCGTATGACGGTAAGTAAGCAAAAGAAAAGTTCTGGCTGAGTAGCACCTCAGAACAATATTTCAAGCATGTTAATATTATTCGAGAGTTTAAGTCAAGGCGAGTCATCAATTAAAAGTTCTGTTGAATTCGGAAGAAGGCAGTGACGAGTAGGTTGGCGTCATTCATCTGGTGATTAGCTATATGGTCTGTCTATACTAACGCAGCCATCATTGCGAAGTGGCACGATTGTAACTGGGATGTAAACAGACCTGTCGCTCTAAGGCAACCAATTATACACCGCAGGTAAAATATCAGCTCGCGTCTCGATGGCCTGGTTCCAAGAAATCCTATATCCTAAGCTGAAAAAGTCCGGCATAAAAATACTGGTGCAGTGATGAGATAGGAACAGATACAATGTTTGTGAAGCATTACTCGATCTTTTCCAGTTAAAGGAATGACAAATTGTTTAATGAATTGCTAATTTCGCTGGCAAAGTCGCTTTTTTCTCAAATTAACACGCGGTGAAGTGTGAAAAAGAATACCCGCTTTTGCAATTTACAGATCACCCGGAAAGAAGTAGCCTAAAAGGATGAGGTAGCCTAAAAGGATGACAAAAATACTTCTTGCCTCGTAATGATTACATTACAAAAACGAGTAGCGCCTTTCGTGGGTTCTATTCGAAACACAGCAAAATAGAGAATAGAGAAGCATTGCCATTGTGTTATATAACGACAGTTTTGGTGTACGTTAGGTTTAAATATTTGCTGAACACTTGGTCATAATTGTGTTTATCTTCTCCCTGTACAACAAGAAATAACCCTGCACAGCTACCTTGCAAATATGGGCATTATCACTGCCACACTAGGAGAGCAAAGCTTGCGTAGTCACGATTGCAACCTATTGCAAAAGGTCTATGAAAAAAAGTGAGAGCACATACCGAAGACAATCTGCTAAAATAAATCTTGAAAATGTGACCGCAATACGCTCATAGCAAACACAATTACGCCTTTTTTAGGCGTCAGTAGTTTAGGACCGCTTTTCGCTTTAACGGGCTAGACTGCATGCATATAGCAATCATGGTCATTAGCATGAAGTTTATTGCTTCAGTACAATTACACAATGTCATACTTTGGGCGTGACAGCACGCAAGGGCTGATGTATGTTAACCTACTCACGTTCCAGGATCAAAGCCGTGGTGATAAAAAGAAAGATTGCATGGATTGCTGCCAATGTATATTCATTTAGGAAACTTCCAAAAATTGTGGAAACGAAATAAGAAAGCAAAATTTGTTGCCAGTAACAAAAGATTTTAATTTTTAGAATTTGCGCTGAGAAGAAGCGCACAATTTATACGTTGTTCGAGAGGTTATCCTGCAAGCACAGACTTTTGATATTGCAGATCAGAGGTGAAAAAATACAACCATCCTTCCAGATGATGAAGGCATATTTTCGCTTTCCGTCGAGTTTGCAGAAAGGATATCGCGAATAGCGGACACATCGGCTTCAATGATAATACGTATTTGCATTATATAGAATGTAATCCCAGTTCACCGTAATGGTAGCCAGGCTTCATGCCAATACAATCCAAATGATGTGAAAAGCGTTTACCTACGCTGTTCGCTAGCCGGTAAGTGTACCACCGTCATAAAAGCTGTTCCGTTCGCAAGCGTGATGTGTGCATAACCTACAGTAGAGCTAGAAAATAAGGAGTGGGTCTGGCAAGAGACGATTCAGTCTACTCTCTAACGGTGTTTTCGTTTAAAAAAATTGACTCCATAATGATCTATTCTATAGCTGTTGCGTGACAAGACCTGGTATTTTGAGAGGTAAAGGTATCGTATATATTTCCAGTTCAGAAAGCACGTCATGTAGCGCGTTGCGAATTCAAACTGACAATTCGCTGAACCCCTTCGCTGCTTAGGCTTGTGCTGGTCTACAGTGTTTTGCATGATATTAGTTCGGGAGTCCTATGGGGAGACCCGTCCGCTTGGCAAAAAATTAATGCGAAATACTTTCTTTAGTGATACTACCCCGAGCTAGAAATAACGTGCGCAGCTGTCCCAATTGACACTGTCGAAAAATTTCGCCACGCTCGTGGTCCTTCTGCATATGATTCGCATGTGCTGCGCAAGAGACTGTGCAGTAAAGTGTGCCTGTACACAGATTCTCCAAGTCCGCACGTCTATAAGTCTGGAGAGACGACACCACAAGATATATGCTGTTTTTTTTATTCTCGAAGTAGTGCAGCACAAAGGGAGCCCAGAAGATCTGATCATTTTAGGTGGCACGCGCCGCGTGGCAGAGCGTATGCAAGAAGTTCTACTCTGAAGCAACACGGACGACCAAAGACCATGGCAAGCCTTCCTCAAACAAATGAATGACCTGAACACCGTAATCAGTGCATTTAGGATAACTATGCGTGTAGGATTACTGAAACATAAGATTTTGAACGAAGTTCGCTCTATCAAATTTTCGTATGACACAAGTATTCTGGAAACAAGCAAGGTGACTCTTTTAGGGATTGTTTAGGGAGGATAGTGGACTACAAGACTCGCTGCCTTGCTCCCCCACGCAGAAGACGACAAGCTTAGCAGCTGCTAGCAAGGATATTGGAAACGTGCGGCGTGCTACCGGCCAACAGGTCGTGGATGCTGGTCGCTACAAACTTCTATGCCGTGGCGTCGTGTATAACCCATGGGATATTGTGATGCTCTGCACCCAATCCGACGTCGTGGACTCATCGACAAGCATCTGCTACTGCACGTGGCATCATACGTTGTTCCGCGTAATGCTGGCCAACGTGTCACTCGATTGTTTCGATGGTACCAACGGGAACCTAAACGCACGCACGCGACAGAGCTTGATCACGTAGCTCGCTTCGAGCCTGTTATATTAGGGGATGGGAATTATGGTGTTTGGACAGCCGTTTTATTTGTAATGAAGTTAAGAAAGGTGTGTTATGCCGCGAAGCTAACCTTCTGTCTAGTTCACCTGAGTTGGCATCTATGCTTCGGCGCACTTTGTACCTAACGTTGCGTTCCTTTCAGAGCACGCATATCCTTATGTCGGATTCCGTATTGATGACCTTGATAAAATGTGAAGCTTTTTGGCCACTCTCGCTCACTTATCTTGTGCTATTAACAGGGCTCTTGACATATATGATGTTTTCACCACCCATGCAGAAACAGAAAATGAGTGGAAAGCAAACCCGCATCATTTGCTTTTGCCTATTTGTCTCTGCAAGTCACCTTGTTGACCGCTCCGGCTGCACTTCTATATTGATGAAGTTTACACCAGAGGTCGTGCTTGCATCTAGAAACGTTCATTTCGACAGGAACAGTCCCTCCTCTTTTCTGGTTGGTAATTTTCAGTTTGCTGTAATAACTCTATTAACTATATATTAACTATACTAACTATATAAAGCCCCGAAGAGAGCATCGTGAACGATTTGAAAATGACTTGGTCCCAACCATTACGTTTTTCTTATACACGCGTTTTATTAAACGCTCCATCTCTGCACATTACGTGGAGCATTCTCTTTGTAGGTGCCATGATTCATTTCAATTGACAGAACTTGGTGTCGGTGCGAGTGCCATTCGGTACTCGGGAGGGGGGGGTTGATTTTAGTCTGAATGAACAAATTTCAGAAACAGAACCATGACGGCGTCAGATTGCGAGAAGGCGGATAACACAGGTAATGAAGAGTAGTTTATTTCATTTGAGGTAATTTTGTATGGGACATTTCTTTTTTCGTAGTATCTGTGTTAAAGCCACCCAGTATCTGCAGTTGTCATAGAGGAAACGAAAAGAGCAAGAGGAAGCGAAGTGTAATGTTATGTATGATGTGTCTTTTGTCGTAGCAGGACTTTGGGGAGCATGGAAGATACTGCAAAGTATATCCCGGCGAGTCCACCAGGCGTGATTGCATCTTCTGCATAAAGAGACGGTGTCGTGGTTTGATCAAGTAAGGTGTCACCGGTAGTTCAACGTTTGGACGAATCTATGGCAGAAAAGAAAATACCCGGCATCATCGTGGCTGGAAAAGTTAAAAGCAAACGGCGTAAAAAGTAATGTACCTGTCGGGTGTCACCAGAAACAGTCATGGAAATCACATTGGTGACAGGCCAATGGGGGTGGCATATAAGACTGTTTAGGGACCAAGCAGCAGGCTTTTACGTGGTTGGAAAGGAGCGGAGGCTTCCATCCCCCCGGCGATAAAGACGTTTTGTTCACCATTGGCCAGTAGCTGGTAAAGAGCATCCCCATCTACCACAACGCCGCATAAGAAAAAGTCGCGGAAGCCTGTAGCAAAGCAGTTTGAAAGGACCCGGATGGTTGCATATTCTGTAAAATATTCAGTGGCGACGAAAATTATGTTTGCACCGTTATAGGATAATGGAACTTCTTCCTCGTCCTACATAAGAGACGACACGGATCATCATCATCTTCACAACCAAAGAGCGAGCGGTGGCACGCGCGCGCGCTCCGACCAACCCACTTCCATTAAAGCCCTAATTCTAATCAGACGTGCACTCTCCGCTCTCTCTCGACGGCTTGGCAGCCGGAGGACCTCGAGCTTCATTACATGCCGTCGGAAACCCGGGAATTCGTGACAAGGCCTACCTCAGCGACGCCCGGAGCCGCGCAAGCCCTTTGAACTGACGCGGCACCGGCGACCTTGGCCACAGAATCCCCGGCCGCCAGCTGACCGCCATAGACTGGCTACTCCGACGTCGCCTGAGCATCTGCTCTCAGCTGGACGGCGTAATTCTCGAAGCGGAAGGAGCATTGCGAGGGCAAGCTAGACTTTCGGTGTCCGAGGTGAGCATTCTGCTTGAACGAATCGAAGCACTCAACCAGCAGATTAGGAAGTTCGACGACGAAATTTTTGACGAGACACCAGACGACCAGCTGGATAATGAGACGTCGGATACGGCGATAAGGTCGCGAACGCGACAGCCACCCTGCGTTTTGAGTTGCAAAAAGCCATTGCATTCAGACTACCCACACGACCGTTGAGCTGCCCGGTTCCGGCTACCAGCAAGTCTAAGCTGCCTCAGCTTGACTTATTCAAGTTTTATGGGAACCAGAAGAACTGGCAGTGCTTCTTGGTGCAGTTTTCATCGGCTGTGCACAACAACAGCGAAGTGAGCACAGCGGACAAATTCAACTATAGGAACACCCTCGTGACTGGAGCAGCCGCGTCAGCCATCTCTGGGCTTCAGGCGAGCAAGGGATGCTACACGTACGCAGTTGACATCCTGAAGTGCTTCGGAGGTGAAAGAATCATCCTTCAAGTTCATCTCAGAAGTCTTCTGCACCTGAAACCGGTTTTGTAGTCTACCAACACACATCAGCTTCGACGTCTCTACAATCATATAGCGGTGCATGTACGAAGTCTGAAAGCCCTTGGTACCAGTCCCGCTAATTACTGCTTGATGCTACGGGAGTTTCTCTTTAGAACGCTGCCGCTCGGCATGGTCTTGAAGTACCACGCACTTCAAGTCACCGACGTCTACTTAAACGACATCCATATCGACTCAAGCCGTAACTGGTCAACAGAACGAGACGGCACAATCTGAACAAAAACTCCTGCAGCTTCTCGAGTTTTTCGATCCTAAAGTTCGGTGTCGAGAACCCGTGGAGCGTCAAACAGCTGTGACAACACCGGACGTCGCCGTGACACCACAAGAGCCACATAGAGAACAGAGACTGCAAAATTTACCCACCGTATCGGCTGTGCAAAACTCGGCGAAAAACCCTCAGCGGTGCTTTTTCTGCCAGTTCGTAAAGCATAGTTCCGAGGTTTGCGACAGCGATGATTGGAGCATGAAACGGAAGAAGCAGCTGCTCATCAAGGAAGGTCGATGCTCCCGGAGCCTCAAGAAATGACACATGGCGAAACACTACTGAGGCCGACTGCGGTGCGACAAGTGCCCCAGAAGGCTTGCCACTACCGTGTGCGTGCCGGATGCCTTGAGCAGAAACGAAGTGACTTCTACGCCCTTTAGCCTGGTTTTTCGTCAAACTGGCCCCATTGTCCTGCTTCAGACTTTGACCACGACAGTCAAAGGTTCTGCGTCATCGGGACGCTACCGGATTCCCTCGACGGTTGGAAACCGGAGGACCTCAAGGTCTATTACAGGGTCTATGTACAGGAAAGAAGGCTTTCAATGAACGTAAAAGAATGTTTAGACGGGTGTAATAAGTGGATAGAGACGGCCTGTTAAAGAACCGAGGAATGGACCGTGAGACGAAGGTGATTCTTTCTAATGGTGTATGGCACTCTACAGTGATGGTGAGAGTAGGAGGCAGCTGCCAAGCTACCCCTTTTTCCTACAAAATTTTTAACATCCTCCCGGCCGCGCAATAATTGGAGGAGGATATTTACAATAAAGGGAAGAGTTCACTTGTCAGCAGTCATCCATTGCTTCTGCCTTCTGAGTAGACAACAGCAAAGCATTTTATTCGAAGGTCGCGTGGGTGGTTCATAATGATCCCAATCAGTGTCATGTTCGTTGTAGCCGCTACAGAGTATTCTATGCTGATTCTTTCAACGATGCTTTGAGCGTCTGTGGAACCCTCGCATTGAAGAAGCCGTCCAGAATAAGTGGCTCGTCTGGACCGTCTTCCGTTTTTGATAATGACAATGTAGTGCCCGTCCAAGCTTCGTGTGACACGAGTGGGGGGTTGCCTGTGGTGTCCTAGAAGAATTCAGGTGTAGGCTGGTCTTTTGATGTGTTTACAGACTTCCCTACATAAGGCTAGTGCTTTCTTTCTTGAGTTTCGGACAATCGGCAGGTTGTCATGTATTTCCGACTATCTTTATTTAGGACAAACGTACATGCTTGTCGTAGGTGCTTCCGTTTTCGCTGTGGTGTTCGCAGTCTTTGTTTTGGTGTCGGAGCTATCGAATCCTCACATTTGGCCTCGGCAAACAAAATCAATTTGGTCCTAGTGCTACTGCGATGTCGACATAAGTTTAAAGGCTTGGTGGATGAGTCTGAGGCTGCGTAATGTGTCGGTGCTTGCGAGAGAGTTTGCAGTCAACACTTTCTCTTTGCAGGCCTTCATGAGATTTTCGTGGTCAATTGTGCTTCATTTCGACTCAGGAAGACTACGCGAAGCAGAAGCGTTTTCAGGTGCACCCACTACGTTGTCGTTAATCCATTGACAAATTGGAAGAAGTTTATTTTTTGGACTAAAATCGACTGTACCAAAAATAGAAGCGACTGCCTCATCAGGTGATGCCTTAATTCCTTGCTTGAATGAAGCCCTTCATTCTATTACGGGCGTCTCTTGATGAGCGTCTTTCATAGGTGTCACCAAATCGCTGTTTTTGTTAGAGCGGCCACGGTGCTGAATTTTTGTTCTTTATAGTGCTGTTTTCTTGTTCGGAGGCTATGGCTAAATGTCGTTACTAGGTTATTTTTGTAACTCCGGGAACAAACGGTGAATTCTAAATTTTGTCAAAAGGACAGAATCTTCGAATTGATGCGATGCTTCGCATCCTGTCTCTAAATAAGCCAGTTCAACACGCTTTTCAATTCGACTGTCCAGATTCGTCAGAATTTCATATTTTTTCTATTAGGCTGTTATTGACGGAAATTACCTGACCAATTGATGGTGTCTCGGGTCTCATCTCTGATTTTATGTCGTTGATCTGTGCGGTTACGTTCTTTCGGATGAGGTTTCTTCGTTCGCAAAGGGCCTCCATGTCGATGCTCGGCGACGTTATTATCTGTAGGTCGCCCAGAAGAGTCATGTAGGCGAGAAACCGAAGCTGTTCCTTAGGTTGTTCGCCGCAGGAGTCCATTCGGTAGCGTTGGTGAGGGCATCTGATAGTTAGTTGCTTGGCGAGCCCTCAATTGATCCGTTGGTAGTCACGTCCGCCTGCGGTCCGCAATCAGCGGTCACAGTTAAGTCCCATCACAGCCGTGCACACACATCATCATTGATGGCGGTCCGTACACTCCGTTCCTCAACTTTGTAAATCTTCCCATCCTGGTCACGGTACCATTTTGTTAAAGAACCGAGGCGAGGACCGCGGGACCTGGGTGATTATTTTTAATGGTGTATGGCACTCTACAATGATGGTAAATGTAGGAGGCAGCTGCCAAGCTACCCCTTATTTCTCCAATATTTTTAACACGGCCGAAGGAAACCACTGTAGGGTGTTTCTTATATGTCAGGTATAGTTGCAAACGCAAAGGAGAATGAAGTGGTAAATGACGAGCTAGAAAAAATGCTCAACGACATAGTGAAATTGTTAGAAAACCGGTATCAATCCAGCAGGTGGTGCGCATTATCCCTGTTGCAGACATCGAGGGTGCAGCATCCTGTTGATTGTCATAGTCCTGTGTTTCACGCACATTTTTTGTACAAATACTACACGAACTGGATGGACATAATCCGGCTACTTAGCGAGGATAATTTTAAGCTCCACCTAGACGACGCCTCGTTCACGACAACACACATGTTACACAAGCCCCTAGTAATGTCTGGCATAGCATAACAATACACCATGGTGTAACTTCGCTTGAAAGGTTTGCCACCCAGTGTAAAATGTTCGTAAATCATAAGAAAACATCGCTGAGGTTCCTTCCTTTCACGTGTGATCAGCAGAAGGCTTATCATATTTTTTAAGTGGTCTTTGACGAAGGTGTGCTCCGGGGTGCGCCTCGAAGGCGGCCTCAAAAGGCCTCGAATGCAGCCATCGCGGCGGTATTAAATGGAACGTGAACATTTAGTGATTAGACGGCGCTTAGTGGGCTTGAACTCTCGTCATTAGGGTAAGATCAAATCTGCCGTCCGGGTGAGTTAGAGCATCGTAGGCATTGACTTCCGAAACTTGCCTGCCTTCGTCCAGTTTGGGTATTTTTATCAACTTTGTGGCAGAGAGCCGCATCGCTGGGTATATGTGGTAGGGCTCAGGGCGGATCTCTGTGGCGGACAATTTGGCGGAGCTCGGTGAATGTCTTTGCATCGGACGCAGGGTCCCTCTTCACAAAAATCTTAAGACCTTGTAGCTGGCCAGAAAGGTCACTGAATTTTGAAGCCATAGCTATCTCGCCAGCCAAGTTCTCCTTCTTGGCGTTCATTCCACGCCTTGCCCCATCCATAAAGAAAACATGAGTGTAAACGAGCATAAGGATGCTGTCTTAGCAATTCTGTGGTTCTGGAGGCGCACAGGCTTACGCATAGCAACCAACGCCCAAAGTAGTCGGTTACGCAGAAGCCATAAGGGACGCGTGCTTGGGGCGTTATTACTTCTGGTGGATACACTTGTTGGCTAGCATGCAGCGCCTTAGGGCACGCAGGCAATGAGACCTGCTCAAAAGATCCACAATACTAGCCCCCAATGCAGCAGTGGGAATCGATCAATATCGGTTTGCCAATGGTGGCATAAGATGTGCTTGATGCAGCAACGACTACCACATGATAGTAAGTAGAGCGGTATTTAAAGTCCATATGTAAATGTTGCTATATAGATCGGACACATTTTGCAGGAGAGCTTCGTGCAGAGCAAGGAAAAACGTACCTTAGTAAGCTCGTCATCAATCAATTATTTTAGGGGCGAAGCTCCTAAAGCCATGGGTCTGTCCATCACTTGTGTCTCGTGGTACGTGACCGCCGCATGCTTTCGGAGATGTCGCAAAGTGGGCCGCGTTGCACGCGCAAGAACCGGCTGCACCCGGCAGCGCAAACTCGGCACCGGGAGCGCGAGCTTGTCTGTGTTCGCCAACGGAGGCGCGAGCGCATGTGCACTGCGAGGGGGAGATCACGCAAGAGATCACGCCACGAACGCAGGCAGTCGTTCTCGAAGATCGAACGAGACCCAAGGACCTTTGCTCGTTTCCTCTAATCTTGTTCGGGCACAAGTTCGCCCTAAATAAAAGTTCTTTCTTTACCGTTGTGTCCCATCCTACGTGACAAATTGTGGTGGAGGTGCGGGGTAGTCCTCGATGGCGCGGGGTCTTTCACCAGGTCTGGGCCTGGGAGCATTGACTCCGAAAATAAAAGTTGATTTGTACAATGTACGCACACAGCCTTACGTCTTTCTTAATGATGTAATGGGCGAACTTTCACGGGAGAGTTACGGTTACCAATGATCTCCCCCTCTCGGGCTTCGCCCCACTTATCATCATTCATTCGGTGGATATGGCGTGATTTTTTCTTACTTCTAGATTTTATGTAAAGAAAGCACGTGCTGGGGGTGGTCTTTGCAGTGCCCGTTAAACGGCAGACAAAGAATTATGGGTAGTGGCTGCAGGTGGACATTTGTTGATTTCCGTCTAGCCACTGAAATCAGCAATTTTGAAACACTGTAAGAGAGCAGTAGAAGCATGGGTATTTTTATTTTGAGCATCTCTGCAATATTTTTGCATTTTCATTCTGTCCACTATTCACAGCAATCATGAAAAAAGATACAATAATGATTTTATGCGATAATAAACGCCTGCCGGAAGAAAGAACAGCCACAACCCAAATGGGCCCGTGTTCCTTGCTGGTCAATGCTATTTCGATTTGCGCCTGTGCCTTCTCAACCAAAGAGCGCTAGAAAACACTTTCATCTCGCTTGTATGCAATATTCCAAACCCTGTGTATGCGATACAAGCAACACGCTGCATTGCTAAGAGAATTAACCTATTACCCATCTCCAATGAAAACAATCTACCCGCTTTTGTACATATCTTTCAAGAAAAAAACTCCATAAGCGTCAGTGCTTGCTATTGACAAGACGCTGCCTCTAAATTGTAGCGCGTTTTTATCTTCCAAAAAGAGTTCTGCATTTTGAGTATATGATGTAGAGCTACCCTACTTGAAAGCATGAACAGAACGGACATTTCGAAGTTCGTGCGCTAGCTTTCTAGGGCAGCTTTTTTTAAACACAAAAAAATTGCTGTCTTTTTATGGCAAACATGAGACGGCGGCGTGTGCATGGGATAACAGAATAGCTTTTCCGTTTTGGCGGAAGTTTTTTGCACGGTGTAAATTTTAGCGCTTCAAGTTTGCAACGTTTCAAACAAAAGTTTACTTGCCGTTATCAACTTTCGCGAAACGCCTGCTAGTCCAACGCGTGCATGAATTATAACAGCGTCGCCAAGGGCACCCGAGACTGAAAGCTATAGATTGTTTTGTGGCATTTACGCGTTCCAAGCACTGGCTTCATTGCGGTAATTTTGCAGTTGGCTATGTCATCAGGACACGTATGTTTGAGTATATGGTAATAAATATATCGGTGGTTGTGTTATAATGCCGCGAAAGTGCCAATCCCTATACTTTCTTGACGGAGGAAGTACCTTGGTTACGGAGTATTATTATTTACAAAAAAAAAATAAAGTTCTCCTGGGCGCAAGGACAGCTTTATTTCCGGCTAAAAACATGGTCATTGTAATGGGCAGTCATAGTAGTTTCGAAACTCCCAAGAATGATTTAGGTGCGTCAGAAGGTTCGTCTGCTTAACTGAATGCGTAGAAACACTTAGTCTTTGACCCTCGCACAACAAAGTTTATTTCGACGCGCTTGTTAACATCTTGCTTTTGACAAGCAGACCAGCGGCCTCTGAACCGCGTGAAGGGTATTAAACTCTTCGTGCGTCAGCATAATAGACGCCTACTACTTGTGATAGCTCCATTTGGAACAGTGAGTATCACGTCAATTGCCATTACCCCGAGGTTTTTTTTATTCTAAGGTTAGCTAAAGGCCCCTTGGCTTTTTCATAGACACTGAATCCTCCGGCTTTTCTTTCCAAAGCAAGAAAAAACATTTACCCTATAGGGTGTAACTCGCTCAGGTATAAGCTCTGTTGTGGTGAAAAAGTGTGTTTTCGATTTGTGCAGTCCCAGGAGGTCCATTTATGGTTTTGCAACAAAACGGTTCACGGGAACTGTTCGTTTTGAAGAGAAAATTAAATTTTATTTCACTCTCAGTGTGATACATGTGTTTGCCAGTCGAAAAACAAAACAAAACATTCGCTCGCAAAATAGAAATTTCTGTTGTACAACAGAAATATCTGTCGTAGAACACGGATCTCTCTTGTGAATAAAAATGATGTGTTGTGCTACAGGAATATATTGTGTAGAACTGCAGAATGCCTCCGGCACGACGGCTGTTTCGGTTGTACGAGCTGCAGAATGTCCCTTTCCCTGACAGGATAATCCTGCCGTATATTCTGTTGTGTTTTTGTATGGGTTTCGGCCTAAATTATTCATTTTTGTATTGCGAATGAGCTAGCATTGACGATTTTGTTGGTCTCGGAAATTCACTCAACTCATTTGAACATTCATCGTCATGTTATTATACAAGCAGGAACATTCCCGCAAGTACCTAAGTTCTTTGAGTTTGATTTTGTTGGATCCTGTGTATGCCTTTCTTTGAAGTTACCCACATACCATGGGCAAGCCTCGGCGGTGCGCTGCCGCGTTATCCATGTAGGATTCATCGTCACATGGGTTGAGTTAGTGCTTGAAGGGTACAATCAGGACTTAGCCATTTCAGAGTAAGGGTAGGGGCATTTTTTACATTTACATTTCTTCCGTTTCCTAAAGGAAAAGGCTAATTTCCTATTCTAACATACTTCAGGGCCATTCTTTCCCATGAATAATTTGAATGACCTTAAAGTACAATTGTTTGACCGAATGTAACCTTGTGTACCGCTGTTGTCTGTTCAAAAGGAGCAAGACACCCTTGTCTAATAAATTTTCAATAGCTTAGAGCGAAAATGTGGGACCGGTAAAACAGTTGCGAGAGCGTTTATGAACAGCGAGAATGGCTACAACATGGTGATTGGCGTCATCTTCTAGTACAATTGATGGAAACGAAGTCGCCGCATACATGTTCTGGAACAATAGGGAATATAGGAAATTGGCTCCAGCCACTGTGACAACTAACATAAAGTTACTATAAGCAGGTTCTGAAATGCATACCGTTCCTTGGGTGTTGTTTTTGTTACTGCAATATTTTACTCCTTTTAGTGTGGTAACATACAAGCATTTATCTGTTCTGAGTTCAGAAGAAAGGTTTTGAACGTATCTAAGTTGTGGTGTCGACTCCCCAAGAAGAAATACCAAGTGTGCGATATTTGCGGTAGTTGAACCTGCGATGCGAAGTGCGCCATGTACTGGAAGGCTTAGTCTGGAAGGGACTTGACGCCTGCAAAACCAGCGAGGACGACGCGTGTGACCCGAAATGCGCCTTCTGTGATAAAGATGACGAATCCGGCTACAAGACCGGCCACCAGCGCTTCAGACAACCTTTCCTCCTCAAGCACAGACCGTTGAAAAATAGAAAATAACAACAACGATAACAGCAAGAGCAAAGTCAGTAGATTCCACAAAGGTCTTGTAGACTCCAGACGGAAGATGGCGGCCAATTAAAAAGTCGCACAGGAATATCCTGGAAAAATTTGAAACACCCATCCAAGGAGGACTAAAAGTATGGAGGTACTAAAAGTCGTACTAAGAATCGGTCCAGCTTCTTCTTTCGCCTGTTTGACTAGAGTGACGGCCATATGCGCGGTTACAGAAGGCCGACATCGCTCCCGGATCAAGTATCTACGCAACTAGGTGGCGAGTAAAGACGGCATTCCGGCTCGAGATCCCCAAGTTCCCTAGTGAACGGAACTCCCGGTCATGGTTACCGTTCGTCCATTGCAAGAACTATACGTGAAATCAATGGCACCCAATGAGCTGGGCAGAGACGTTCTCCCGCTACGAACTCTCGTTGGTGTATAAAACGGTGGTCCGGGACCCGCCAGACACTACGGCACAAATGACCGGGTACAACAGACACTAATGCGAATCACACAGATGTTGTAACACGTTATGCGTTAAAATGTTCTCCCCAAGGAGGAAATAGACGGTCTAAAGCACAACCACGCCGACCAAGCGGGTCAACAAAAGCAGAACACACTCCCGCTTGCGAACTAGAAATTCAGGAAAAAATGATTATCAACTGTGACAAAGAACAAATCACGAAACTCTGTTTCGGAACACACAAACAAAATGTGGTTTATTCCTCTGTCATAGAGATCGGTTAAACATGAAAGGGAAATCCGCAGCGAAACCTACAGCTGACCAAGATTTGCACGTCGGAAGTGGTCATGTGCGTGTGCTTGTCGGTGACCGACGTTCTACTGATGGGTTGCTTCGCGAAAGGTGTCACAGATAGGAGGTCAGTGAAGTCTTTGCCTATCCCAAATAAAACTCTTTCGTGTTAAAATATTGTAGCAGCTATGCCGCGGCAGACGAGGGAGGTAGCGCCGCCGGAGCAGTGCATGCCCTGACTGCTGATCGTCATGAGCCGCGAGCCACGCGGCACGAGTTACGCGGCCGGCAGTTGGAATGGAGACACCGAGCCCGACAGCACCACGCTCGCACTCTGCCACGCAGTACCGTCACTGGCGCCATGGCTTGCCCGTTTCCACCGCTGTTCGCATTTTGCTGTTCGCTCGGCACCCTCAATAAATGACGGCGCAACGTATCCCCAAATCCCATTCAAAATTCATAATCCCCTTCATGCCCCGGAAACTTAGCGCGCACCACAGTTCAATCGATTCAGGGCAAGCATCTCAGCGGCATCACCAACGCTACATAAGCGTTGCGACCGTGCCCCAGGACACGTCAGCCATGGCCTTAAACCACGCGTGTCTGGATTCCGTCGCTCAATTTTCCAGCCTCACAATCTCATGCTTCTGGGACTATACAAGTTCTACGATAAAGACCCTCCTGGGCGTTTCGTGCTGCTTGAGACCACGTTTTCATCCGAGAAGTCAACAACCACGCATGGCGCTACAACATCGCCAGCAGGGCTGTACAAGAGCGCATCGTGCCACAACGTCAGTGGCCGCTGCAGACCCATGATCTTAACAATGTCTTCAGAAAGGCTGTCCTGGCTTATATCAGCTGAACCAGCCCTTTTCATTGTCAGCAAGCTTCTCCTGCCCCAACCACCCCAGGGCAATGAGCTGCCACTGTGGAGGTGACACGTTCACTTCCGTCCTCCGCATCACAAGAACAATCGGCAGCCTCACCCTACGCCGATACAGACGTGAACGTTACCCAAGTCCACGAAACCATCGATACCTCCACGAAGCTCAACACTTTCGCTGAGCTTTTTAATGCTGTGCATGATAAGCCTGGCGTTTTAGGCGCAATGCAATTTCTTCTTTCAACTACACCCATTTTACACTAAAGATGTTGAGGAATGGCTGGCTCAGGCCGAAGCTTTTTCCACAGTCAACGGCATTACCGGTGACGTTTTAAAGTGCAAACTGGTGATTCGAAACCTGCCAACCGACCGCCTCTCCTTCATTCGCTACAAGCTGATGGCTGCTCCGTCAGTCCCATACTCCCTGCCGAAGAAGGGAATCTCTCGCCCTCCAGCACTCATCAGCATGAATAGGCATCTTGCCCAGTGACCTCATCCTCGCCTATCAGACTAGAAGCTCTGACTACCCCTGAAGGCGTACCTGTTTAATCTGGTTTGCCCTCACATGTCGACTCCGCCACCGCAGTAAGTCAGACGTGCAGTCATAAATCTACCACAATTACACCCACGGGCGAGTTTTCTTCACCTAAATCCTATCATATGAAGACACAACCAAGCCTGGTCGCTACCGGCCTCGCAACTGGCACCCGACAACAAGCCCCATGCCTGTCTCAATTTTGACTGCATTCCTTCGCTGACGTCGGAGACACTGAAATCACTTTTATGCCCCACATCGCCTGCGCATTACCTAATCGTTGCAGAAGCTGCGACGTACGCTCAGGACAGTATATCCGATGATGCACGAGAGGGCAAGATGTCTTACACCGAAGAAAGAGGCGTTTTGAGCTAGGGCACCTCGAATCCGCCTCCACGCAAATCACTTCAACAAGCAAGCAGCCCGTCACAAGTTCCACCTCAGCAGTCAGAGGCAGCTGGTGGAGCAGACGTTACTGAGGACAGGTACTACACCCAGAACTACGCCCACAACTACGCCCAGAAACAAATACCTGACTATTGTGTATGGAAGAACGACGGCCAAACCCAGCGCACCGGCGGGTAATCTGTCACCGTCGGAAACGTCAAATGCCACGAATCTTCTATCATCATGTTCAACGCCAACGTAGGACCAAGCGGCAATACGTAAGGCGCAGCGGCCAAACGAAGCCCCTTCCAACGGATGTTCTGAACTCAGAGTTCACGTGAATGCGTACCGATGTACGCCTCGACGTGGGTTTTAATCAGGAGCATTCTGCCATTGGTGCAGAATGCTCCTGAATGCACCGTAAAGAGCAATGTTCCGTCAACATGGCGATCTTAGGTGTTCCGTGCAACACCACGACGTCTCGGAAGTACCTCCTCCTTCAACCTATTCTACATGTCTTGCGTCCCGTGACTTGTCCACCGCGCAGTGCCCTGGGAAGACCACCCGAACTAGAGGTAAACGACCGCAGAGCTATAACGGCCTAACTAGAACAAAACACAACTTCTCAATAGTTTGCACCTATGTGTACAACGAACGTGTATATAGCCTACAGTGCACATAAGATTTTTTGTTGTTCATTGTTTGGTTGTTTGTTCTCTCCCGCCGCGAAAACGCGAGCCAACTGGAAGGTGGTAGATGTAGTAGTAGTAGTAAAATCCTTTAATGAGAAGGGACGGCCGGTTCGCTAGAGGGGAAATAGGAATAGCAGGGAGGCAAGATTAACACAACTCTAAGGGCCGTACAGGCAACTTCAACTGAGTTTTTAATTGTCCAGTTTGAGGAACCAAGTGGATTGTAGGCCACGGCTCACACTACTCGAGCCCGAGCGCTCTCCTGTGTGTGACAGAGTGATGTTATTTTTGTGAAAATTAGTCACAGGAGAATTATATTTTAAGAGATTTCCGCGAAATTCAGCACAATTTTATAACAAAAGAAAAGCATAAGAGCCGTGAAAAGTCCGAGCCATCTCAATGATTTGTGGCTTGAATTTGCGCTTTGTTTTGTCGATAATTGTGTGAGAAAAAACAGCGGTTAACGCAACCTTAAGTTGGTGGAGCGTTGCTAGCACTTCGGAACGCTACGTGTCCTGATCCCATCTAGAATATGAGAATGGTTGCGCTCAGAACGTAAGAAAATTGTTTTAGCACATGCAATTTAGGAATTTTATCTCTGAAAGAATGGCAGATGCTGAGACATTAATATGTTTATAAGCACCTTGTCTTTTGTGGATGGTGGTGGATCAGTCCTGGCCCCATCAAAATAAGCTCAACATTCGTAGTAGTGGCGTCCAAGTTCTTAACTGTGGGGATGCTTTGAGCTGAGAGCGCAAACTAAGCACAAAAATCTGCGTAGTCACGTTAAAGTGTAGTGTGGGGAAACTATTTATGGCTGAGACGCTTTTCCCATCTGCAATGGTGTTAGCACCGGCGGCGAGTGTATTTTTGGTGGCTTTCCGCCGTTAGCCGAGTTTTTAAGGGTGTAACAGCGAGCCATTGTAGAAGAGGCGTAATCGGTAACCACTGCTTGCGCCACTGCATACAGAATAAAGATCTTAACCGCAGATATTTACTCGTTTTCTGTGTAGAACAACCTCCTTCCCTCTTCAGACCACCGATGAATCTCAAAGTCTGCACAGGGAAGCACAATGATTCTGTACAAATGACTGAGCTCTTTTGCCATGCAGAAACAGATTACCAGAAAAGCTGCTGAAATAAGACCTTTCAGGAACCGTGCACTAAAGCGATTATCAATATCACGCAGCACAGAACATTCTCTGCAACTCATTCATTTATTGCCACGGTTGCAACTGCCCTGAAGGTTAGTTGGCGCGGTAATTGGCGACTGTCAGTTGAAAATTTTGGAGATACTCATTCCTATAAGCTCCGTTTCTGGGTACCTCTTCTTTTCGAACGTGCTCCATCGTGCCATCGTGCGCCATCTGAAACCTTTGGTGGGTAAAATTTACCCGTGGTTGTCCCATGGGCACGTCTTTGAGCCTTCTTGGCGTGTGCGACGCTGTTTCTCCTTTATTTTCTTGATTTTGTGTTTTTAATGCGCTAGCAATGGATAGGGCACTAGGGTATTAGTTTTCGCCGTTCCTTTGTCGAAACAGCGAGTTAGGAGGACATAAACCAAAACAGCTCGTGTTCAGAGCGCTTACGTAGGCGGCGTTGGCTGCAGTGTCGCTGCGTGGGGCTCTGAGGGCTCGGCCTATATGGCGAATTTGAGGTGGCGGTGCACCCCTGGCGCAAATGCTGATGTAGGAGCGCCCCTGGCAAATTAGAGTGGCAGGTAAGGTGCAGAATGAGGTGAGGTGAGGTGCAAATTTTCAGGAGCGCCGGAGCACTGCTGTGACCAAACTGTCACTCGCCAGGGCTTGGCGTTGAAATGGTGGCAGTCGAAGGAATAGTGCCTGATGATAGGCCAAGGGCGTTTCGATAGTATCGGGATTTTAGCCGGACACCAGAGCATTGAATCTGGTGGGCTGGTCATCTTGTTTTCCATTCACGGATGATGTGGCTTTCGCAAAGGGGAAGTAATCCCAGAATCGTGGTGTGCAAGTCCCCATAACAGTACAATTTATCTTTTCGCAAAGATCACAGAGTTACCAGGCTCACACAGAGTGAATGCCCATGGTTTTAATCATCCTTAACAGAGGCTTACACTCGTAAATAGCAGAAACAGTGCAGATCGTGAGGACAATGTGGAAGACTGACTGGGGCCATATTCGTGATTTCAAGGTGCACCATCTCCGTGGGGCCCCCAGACGCCACCAACGTGGGCTGTGATTGATACAACCTGGTGGTAATGATAGTCGCCGCAAATATTCACACACTGTGAGGGATTATCGTAGTGTGGTATGCGATACGGCGACATTGGTGTCGTCAATGCGTCCTCCTTATCTTAACGGCTACTCGAAAGGGGCCCGGCCTCAAAAAATCAGCAAATGCAATGTGTCATCTGCAACGCCTCACAGTATATCACCACCTCCTTGGCAACTGGCATTTTAGAAAGAACCCTCCATAAAAGCGCCAAGACGCCAACGGTGCAAAATACATGTGTAACCGACTGCTTCACGCATGCTTTTGCTCTGTTATCGGCAAGCTGTTGGTGCACCCAGTTGCCAAACTAATAGCCGAGCTTCCCTTTAAAGACAGCCCTACTGGGGTATACACGGGTTGGTGATTCTACTACTCGCGCAATGACACATCGAGATGGAAATTACACTTGTTAGCAATACATTCCCAACCTGTCTAACATGATCTAATAAAATATCGAAACATGTTTATGTATTCTTACGCGTCAACGTTGCTTTACGGACTAAGAGCATTGGACTGTAGACTTTACCCCGACGACCGGTGCCGCATCAAATTCCGAATTACTTGTGGGATGCATGGTTCGGAGACAAAAGTGCCACCCACTCTGAATGTCATTGGCGGGAGTAATTTATCCGCGGGAGGTATTGGTATTTGCAGGCACTCCATTGAGTTTATGTAGCGGCTAGATTTCGGGAAAATTGCTTTCATGGACGCCCCTTTCGGTTGATATCCCCCTGATTCGTTTAGTGCTAAAGCTCCGTGAAAGAAAAAGGAAGGCAGTGCACTGAAGGACAAACTGAAGTCTTGGTGACCCCTTGGACTGAAGTACTGGTTTGATGACATCGTTGTTAGTCTAAAAATACTTTTACTACCAACCTTATTTTTTAAGCAGGCTCACTATTTTCAGTTTTTTTTCAGTTTTTAGAAAAACAAGAAAAGAAATTTTTCCTGGTGTAATTTATTTTTTTTTTGCCTGGCAAACTTAGTATATGATATGCTTCTAAATCGACTATTACTTGCATCACCAGCTCCATTTTTCTTTTGTAAGCTTACAGTACCAAATGAGTGCAGAAAACAGACAAACAAACGTTCTCGACAGACAGGAAAAATTTAGGGTTAAAAGGTAGAAGTCCATCTGGAAATAAGCACAACCTTGATTCAGCAGCTAACAAAAATAAAACATGATGTAGACTGTGGCAGTTCCTAACCCAGCTTCCCGTTCTTCCCGGAAGTTAACATAACGTCATGCTAGAGTTATTCGATGAGTGAGCGAGGAACAGGAATCTGTTGACTGGCGAAATGTAGTTTCCTAATCAACTCGGTAAAGATATTTTTGTGGGTGCCTTCGCGTTCCTTTGGTATAACGTCTTATGGTGGACGGCGAATTATGCTAGAACCGTCGGTTTCTATTGGGTGGTTGGGCGCTGATGTGGTAGTAACATGGATGATGAATATTGTTTTTTTTTTCTCCAGAAATGTCGAGAATTTCTCTGTGGCTCCGGGTTGAGGTCAGGACTGATGATGGCCCGAATGGGAAATATTGGTGGCTTACAGATGACTGAATAATCTGAGATAGTAGCATATCCTCATGAAAGGACATATTTACTCCTGAACATATTCAGTGCTTGCGCCTCGGCCAAGACAATAGCCTTTGCCTTAGTATGATCTGCGGCCCGAAGACAACTTCCTTAAAAATACGACTGAGACCTAGGTGGGGAACTATAAAAAAAAGGGGGATTGCCTGATGGAGCGGTGAGTTATACGGGGTCGTACATGTTGTATGAAGTAATCTAAGGTAGGTTTTCATTGGAATTGGCACAGTTTCCTCCTCATAAAATGTCGTTCTTTGTTTCCCGTGCGTGGGTGACAACCTACGTTGCGCGTGTGATAGGCAAGGACGAGAGGCGGTGGAAGGAGAATGAGAAACCCTCTCACAGGGCGGCAGCTGTTCTGATCGTCCAAGCAACTTGAAAGTGAATAAAATGTATTCAAGCAAGATACCTGATGCGAATAGTTTTGGTAGGACGGCTCACTGTTGCCTGGTCATACGGCGGAATATGCGATAATCAGTTTTTGCTGGCGCCTAAGTCATAAACAAGTGCTTTTCTCAGGAATGTCCCAATCGAGGCAAGTGGAGGGCAAAGGCAGCCAAGGAGGATAGGCCTACGCAAACTGTGTAGAACCAGGAGGAGACTCAGGAGGACCAGCAGGAAACACTGGGGGAGTTTAAATAGGGTTGGGTACATGAAGAGGACAAAGTCAGGATAGAAAATGAGAGATGTATTGACTGCTGTGCTTTAACACGCCAGCCACAGTTGGGCTGTGAGGCGCGCCGTAGCAGAGGGGTACGAGTGCTTTTTTGCCATCCCGTGATTTTTAACGTGCATAAAAATCTCAATAGAAGGGTGTGTTATCTTCCGCCTCCACAAGAACAGCGCACATCTAACCAGCATCCGAAAATCAGAGAGACATCGGAATCACAGGACACGGAATATTAGGCAGGAGCTTAGATGGTGTGTGCAGAGATCTCGTATACCCGTTCTGGATGGGGGCGCAGGCGTATGAAAGGGCCGTTCTTGTTAAGTAACACGGACAGACCCGGGACGACGTTATAACGTCATGATGGTGAAAAGGAAATCAATGTCTTTATTCGTAATTTTTCGCCGATAATTCGCCAAAACATAACGTTCTTCTCTGGTCCACCCATCGAAGCACCAGTGTCCAACTGGATTACCTGCTTACAGAGCATCTAAGAGTCTTCGACGCGATAGGACATCGTGATGATCTAGATAGCGTTTGCGGATTTTGTGCCGCTGTCCCCTTTAGCGCGAAAAGTGAGTGCCTGTTTGGAGTTTGTGGACTAAATTTTCCTCCGTCGTGTTTTTGTGGCGGGGCGGATGAGTACCAGGACCTCGAAATTTTTGGAAAGGAATTACTCTCCCGTCTTCCTATGCACTCGACTACTTTCTGGTGGTGGTTGTTAAATGCGTTGACATTCATACCGCTGACTAAGGACAGCTCATCATTACATTGCTGCAGTCCGTCCATTTATGCACAATGGTGAAGCGCTGTATTTTGTACGTAACTCATGTAACACGAGACGTTGAGACCTAAAACAATAGGCCCACTTATTGAAAGAGTTGACGCAGTAATATTTATCCTGGAGTTCTTTTACATGGTCACCGAGAGGCAGGGATTTAGGCAGGGCAATTAGGTAGGGCATTTAAACTTGCCGAAGGAGCTATTTACGATGAAATGTAATGCATATAGATCCTAAAGCAGCCCGAATGGCCGAGTAAACAATGACAGTTACGAACATACACATAAACATAGAAAAACGTATGCGTGCTAATGTTGGTACTGGGTGCAGCGTGCTTTTTTCAGCTGCACAGCAGCCAACCGATTTGGATTTTTCTCTGGACAATTGGGGTAAGCGACGTTGTTTTACTTTACCCTTTTGGTGAACTTACCCAATGTTTAACGACACAATAACTTTTTATTGCAAGAGAAACAATCCAGGAGCAAATACGGCCATAAACAAAGCAATGGTGGACAACGGTCGCCGGCTGACTATACTAGCGCTATCTGTGAGGAGTGACGGCAAGCAAGGCTGCAGAGCCTAATGACGCGCTCGCAGTTCGTATGAATACCCGCCATCATGTCTTAATAGCACACGTCATGAAAACAAACGATTTGGAGGGAGAGTAAAAATTTCCCCCTAAATTGATTTTTTTTTCTTGGTGAACACGGTGTCGTTGCCTCCCGGACAATCGCTGGGGCCCTATAAAACATCAGATGTTTCGCATAAAACAAGGTGGTGTACAGTCTGCAAGGCCCCATTAGGCGGAGCTACAGAGGTAAGCCAAGAATCGGGCTGCGCATGACGGCAGAGATTTACGCGAGGAACCTAAGGGTTACAGGCCAGTAATCTTTTAGAACTGGTTTAAGATGGAACCTTTGTTAGAACGATTAGTTAGCGAGCGAGGAGGAGCGCGGAGATTACCAAATAACCCGATAATCATGCAGTGTACGATGAGGTCTAGGGCAAATTACGCTAGTGGCATTGGTGGCTTGGTTTGGCATTGGCCGAAAACATCATTTCTACCGCTTGTTTAACGCTCGCAATGACCTAAATTCTCTCTTAGCCATGAAGGCATGCCAATATCTAGTGAAAGGGCTTCTCGTCCGGAATAGGAATGCATTTAGCGGCTACAGGGATTTATATCTTACCGGCTTCCCTCGTGATTCTGGAGTTTTAATAATTTCCCCACGCGTGATGCACGCGAAAGCAAAACCCCTAAGGAAGTGTATGTGAACTCTTCACATATCATGTTTTGGCATAATCGACGTCTTGGGACAGTGTTCCCGAATTTCGTTTTCAGTCTCAGCGCAGGTATTGCAATTTTTTAACATTACCCAGGGTGATGTCGTGCCCACCATTCGCGAACTGCCATTGAAAAGGTCGTCGGGTTGCGACACCGCTTCTAGCTTCATCGCGAAGTGTTCTTTTAATATGGTCACCCCTTTTTTCTGCCGCAGCTTGCGTATATAATTTGACAAGCAACATTTTAGAATACACTTTAAATTAGGCGCAATCTGACCTGTGCAGAAGACAGGATGAGCCACAACCACAGAGAAACTATGGACCAATCTCTCTTCTGGCTTCACTTTTGGACGGCTTTGATAAAGTCATACATCGACATGTTTCCGCGAGCATCAGCCCTCTTTAGCTTATGAAATCTACGCAAGAAGTATCCACCATTACCCATATTTACCACCGTGGCAGCTGTAAGTGTCGGCCTAAATATCTAAAAGAAAGCACAGCGATAAAAGTAGTTTTAAAAAAAGAAAAGAATATCACACCGCAGCCAAAATAACGGTAATCAATTTCCACACGAGCTGCACTTCCCCAGGGAACTTAAGTGTACCCACGCGTCAAGAGTGGGGGTGTGCTCGGAAGTAACACCGGAGAACATATGGTCGCTGTCCTCTCTTGATACGCGTCATAATAACAAACCACCTTTCACGCTGGAACATTTCAGACTGGCAAAACCTAAATCAACTAACATCAAAAAGCGGTCAGATGGAGCACTAGATCGTGAAAAATAAAATGAAACATTTATTCTGGTATAAATAAAGTAAACTCTGTCAAAATAAGAATTACACCAACATATAAATTTTAACAGATAACTTTGTATTACTTTCCGGATCTCATTTGGCCGTTCTAGCTCTAGCTTCTAACCGATGATATATGGCGTCGCAAGGCGAAACGGGCATTGGGCCTTGCTCAAATAATAGAAGCTATCACCTTCGCGTCCTTATTGCTGTAAGTCATCGAAACCGCATATTATCACACACACACACACACATCTTACGCCAGAAAAGCGGTTATGTCTTGTTTCATTTTTGCATTGAAAAAGGGCGAGCCGGCCTCTAACCGCTAGAGTTATTTATTGTGATTCAAGCATTCGATGTCATCTTGGGCCCAGTTTCCTTTACTATCGTAAAAGTTGATCCTAGGTGTGTTCCTAACGAGAAAAGGCTGTTATTCAATTATTACGGTGTCATATAATAACCACGTCCAATTTGCCATGAATAACGTAAACGAGTATCAACCGCGCATGCAGTGTTGCTAGTTGAGTGCTACCTTGCTGAAATCCAGCTCCTGTTCAATCCTTTTGAATTGGTACAGGCGCCCTTATTGACTAAATGCAACCGCATGTATCGCTTTGAATGCCCCAATAGAGGCTACCGGCTATTTATGCTTCTGCTTCCGAAATTTCAAGCTCATTCCAGTCTACCGCATTTTGAAGCTGAAGTTTTGCCTGTCGCGTCACACGGAGACAATTTGTATATGCAAAAGTGAGAAACGCAAACCTGACCGCAATATTGCGCCACACGTTCACGTTAACGTTGTAAGACTACTAAGTGCGCCTAGAAACTGACGCGTATTTAAAGTAGCTGAGATTGGCGAATATGTTTATGCTGACAATCCAGCTCTTGTTGCTCTCAGACAATTGTAGTTGTGCACGTTTCGTGCGCCAAATACAAAAGAGATGTAGGTGGTGGGTAATTTGAATTTCCTGAGAATGTGATGAACAGTCCCGCGCACATTGAAGAAGAGTGGCTGACTACTCGCCTAATATGGTAGTCTCCGAAACACCTTCGATAACGGCTGAGTACAGATGGTGGCACTAGCCAAGCCATTCTCGACATGGAAGTCTGATGGACGTCCTCGTCCCACAGAACTCCCTCGCTGACAAATAAAACAACTCTGATTGCTGTTCCGGAGTATTTTAAACAGGGTGCAAAACTACAAATGTATATTTTTTTTCTCTTCTCAAAATCTACTAGGAAGTGGTCTCGTGCGCTCGATAATTGGCGTACGCAAACTCGTGAAGTGGACTCACCGTAACGAAGCTAATCAAGAAATAACCAGGAGCGGTATTTCTTTGTCTCACATTTGCGTTATACTGTTATGAGTTTCAATAGATGAGTGCAATACCATTGAAAGTCCCGCTATTTCTCCAGAATATTTGTTTGAACAGAACAGCGGTTCAGCCCAACACAAATCTGTACGGCGTAGACAGAAACCCCCGGGCGTATGGGAAGTTGTGCGGCGCGTGTGACCTGCGTGCCACGTGTCCGCCGTGCCGACGACGATGACCACGAATCTGTGAAGCCATTACTTCACAGTCCCCACAGGGAGACGGGCACGGGACAAACTCACGAAGCATTGGAAACCAACAGAGGGGAGGACGCACTGCTAGGCGATTTCCCATGCGCAGCTCTACCGTCGAAAGATGACAACGAAAGGGATGAAGACGATTGCTATATAATAGGACATTGTACCCATTTAATGGTTTTGCTTTACAGTGCCGTAAAACGACTTGCGACTGCCGGGGTCCGGTTGCTTGCTCTCCCCTGGGATCTGTTGCTTGTGCGCGGAGAAGTTATGTCGGCACCAAGATCTGCAATTTCTCTAGTTTGGCACCACTAGTGTTAGCTGCTTCATTATTCTTATTTTCCTGAGTTTGCTGAATTCCTTAGATGCCGTAGAAAATATTTTGAACAAAATAGATTAACGCTATGCAGCGAACAACCGGCACAATTGATGTTTTAAATTTTCTTTTCATTTCGGGAAACATTCTCTCAAGTTGACTCACAGATGATGACTCCGTAGATTCGGAGTTTTTCCCACACAAATGCGATTTTAGGCATAAAGCCCTGCTCCACAGTTCCTCCCATTCTCAGAGGTAACGGACAGTGCTGTGGCCGTCGAGCTGGTAAGGCCTACGGGGTGAATAATTATAGCCTACCAACCAAGATAATAAGAACACTGATCGCGAAAGCTAGACGCGCTTGTAAAAACGGAGTTTTTTGAGGGGTATACCCGGCGGAGGGGTTTATTGCCTCATTGGTAAATCCTGCCTCCATGACCCGCAGGCGTCTTGTCGATTTCGGTAAGTATGTGTTTGTCTTTGTATTCATTTGTCTTTGTGGCTTTCACGCCTATAGTGAGAAACTGGGGGAGGACAGCATTTTTTTTGGTGCCACTGCCACGACAATTGGGCAGCCACCGAAACGGAAGGTGGCATATCCAAATGATGACGGTAAGAAGGGCAACTAAGACATACATCCAAATATATTGCGCTACCAGCTACGGCGAAAATTTCGCTAGCCCGGTAGTACCAGCTCTAGAAACTTTAAATTGAGGTTTGGTGTGCTGAAAAAACCATTAGCATGCAAATCATGTCTCGGTAACGCGAGACACGAGTTTAGCGAGGAGCTGAAGGCTTGAGGAGAGGTAGGGGAGAGCACAACGGGAAAAGGGCGGGTTGAAGGAGCTTAGACTGGAAGATCGGTGCTAGGGCTCCTGCCGTGCGGGCACATGCATCGGAACCCAAAGCTGAGCGGTTGCAGGCATAAAGCACGTGGGCTCAAGTCTCATTAACGGTCTGCCATGTACTCTTTGGCGTTCCAGCAGCAATGAGCGAGTGTCTACCTGTCGAGTGATAGCAGCGTCCACCTAAACTTTGAAGGCGCCCAGGCAGGTCGTCCAGATCTGCTGGTGTACCTGCCGGTTGTTTGTGGTTACCAGGTGAATAGTCATACAGCCGAAAATGCTCATATGCACTCCACAGGCGGTTGTAAACACCTTGTCATTTATTCACGCTCACAAAACTTTCATGCTGTGGCCGCAACGGTAGGGGAATGCTACAGCGGCCGCAGTCAATGTTTGTATTGCGCTGAGCGAAATGGAGCTTTTTCCAAAAGCGATCTACCGATGCTGAATTTTCCCCTCCGCCATACAGTGAAGCCGACTTGTCAAAATAAAAACCATGTGCAATAATGAGATTGCTTCTTGGAGTAGAGTGACTAGTTCCTGGCCCTGCCAAGTTCTCTACGAGCCCGCCTTTAGGCCAGTTCGCGGTAAGTTCGTGCGTACACGTTCAGAAAACAAAACAGAAAATGAAAGCACCAAAGCTTACAGTACACAGAAAGGCTTGGCACGCAGCCAGCAGATGCCTACCCGTTCGGGAGTCAAAATCTGGCGCAGCTTGCTTTAGTGGTGCAAAGCTGGAGATACAGCAGAGCTGGAGAACTACCTGGTTTTTCCGCATACCGACAGCGGACCTCAGAAATTAGGCAGCCGCCGGACTCCAGCAGTACAAAGTCGTTTCGAAAAGCACTGTATTGCAAAACCATTAAAGTACGTATAATGTTTTAACACAGGGTCACCAAACGCGCATATTCATAACACATATTGTTGAGGTTCTATATAACCAAAACGCTAAATACAAGCCTTGAGTATAAGAGCGAAACGTAGCTAACACATAGATTCAGAGGGAGACAGCTACCATGCAATAACAACACATGTTTATTGCAAAAAAAATTAACGGTAGGGTAGAATTCCACATCTTACATTATATGCGTAGCTGAGCCTGCAGTAGCCTCAAAGTGACAATAGACCACGTGAGATAAACCCTATATTATATATATAAACATCTGTACGCCTACTACACAAATATGTATGCAATATATACACATACGCACACGTACACAAATATATACACATATATACACGCACGCACACACACACACACCCACATTCAATATTTTCTTCTGTAGTTGCGTTTATTTGGGCGATTTTCTCGGAAATCCAGGCATGGATTAACGCTCGAGCGTCTTTCATAGAAGCTACTTGAACGTCGTTCGGGAATTTATTAAAGTAAAATGTCGAATAAAATGCTGTATTCTTTTTTCTATAGCTGGTGCAAATAGTCGTCTTCCCTTTCGTCGTTGTGTACCGAAGGCCAATCTGCATAAGAAAACTGCTTTGAAACCACATCCCCACCTCAATACACCTTCACTTCTTCGTCAGCTGGACCGGTGACAGTCTTCATGTGTGTATTTGAAAGCGGTGGCTTGACGATTCGTCGTCCTCGTTGTCTGCGCGGCGGACTCGTGGCACACAAGAGCTACGCTACACGTTCACGACAAAGAAAAGGAGAGGTGCTCATCGTGGCATAAGAGCACGCGCAAGCCTGGACGACGCCGGGCAGTCACAGCAGGTACGGGCGCCTTTGCACCTCCCCTCCTCCCCTCCCCCCCGTATCCTTAATCGACTGCACTAAGTTTGGGCGCGGGGTCCTACGCCGGGTACACCGCGCTCTCGCCGCTAGCCAACAGCTACCGTGCACTCGGGGAGCTATCTGTCTACGCCAAAAGGGTTTGTGTCGGCATAATCAGCTCAGTTGTTAAAAAGAAAACAACAAACGGCGCTGCACCGAGTAAAGGATTGGTATAAGTAACGTGGCCTTGCTTCTTTGGCACGTATCTGAAAGGAATGAGTGACAGGGAAGGATTGGGTGATGAGGGTGCATCGCGTAGCAGTTTCTTATTTCACAGGGAAATCTTTCCTGCCTTACTGCTTATTTTCACAGTAATAACCATAAGGACCGGCACTATAAATGGAGTATTGATCAGCGACTTTGGATGTAATGTCTGCCCTCTCTGCTTTGGGGATGAAATTGTATTTTTTTGCGGCTTGTATTTTGCGGTTGTATTGCCTTGATCGTGTTTTTGCTTTGGAATTGTTGATTTTGCGAGTTTTGCATGTGTTGCTCAACCTCCAAACGCGAACCGTTTCCATTGTTTCCGTCCGTCGACACGGCACTTGAGAATGTATTTGTGGAGCCTTGCAGGCTTTACACATTGCTTTTTATACGGCCCTAAATCTGTAATGCCGCGAAAAGAAAGTGGTCTCCGAATTTTGTACGAAGGCGAGAAAATTGGACAAAGCCGAGTTATTCGTCCTCGCGAGCTTAGACGAACAACTAGTTTGTAGTAGAAAAATGGTGTACAGCTACTGATATTGATTGCTTTTAGAGATACGCTGGTCAAAGCCACACCTTAATAACCTATCAGGAGCGCTAAAGTTGTCGAGAGTGGGCGATAACTCAAAGCGGGGTTTCGTGACGACGATAGTTTCTTAAACCGATCGAGGTAAGGAAAACAAACGCGTGCTTATGCTAGAGTAAGAAACATCACCTCTTGGAACAGAGACCTGGCGGGAGGTTTTTTACCTAACAGGAGGAGCTAAACAAAAACAAAGACACCAAGCACTCTTTCTTGAAGGGGCCTACGATTACGCGGTGAAAAGATCTAGGTGATGCGCTTCAACTTGCAGAGGATAAAAGAAAAAAACGTTCGTAACTGAGCTAATCTGAATACGCAGGTGCAACCTGTACGCGAGACTATAGCCTCGTATTTGTTATGAACACGCAGGATTTTTTGCTTTGGTAGCAATGAATCCGCTGCTGCTATCGTCCATAGAGGATGGTTAGCATGTTCTGGCCTGTGCAAGAATTGGGCGGTATCCGCAAGAATGTTAAATTCATTGCAACAGAATCTGCAGACGAAACGTCATCTTTAAGATAATGAGCTGCAAAACTACGAAGACTCCGTAAAGCTCGACAGCATTACGATTGATTTTGTGCGTCTTTGAAGCGGAGTTAGCGTACTGCCTACGGAAGGGAGCAGTATCCTAAGGGTCGAGTGAGCACTGCCCGTGGTTTAAGTCTACTCAAGTGAGTGCACTAAAAGGAAACGCTAGAAGTTCAGAAAATTTAGAAAGATGTCTTAGATGAAAGAGCAAGATTTGGTACAACGTAGAGCAAAAGGGGAACGTGTGAAAGGGTTTTGACCTCAAAAACGCCACTACACAGACAAGCGTGAGCAGAAAGAAACGACGTTGACAAAAAGTTTTCCGAGTCAAAGCATCGTGAAGCTTTGGCGACAAAGAATGAAGAACGTTTAGGTGTGATAAACAGAGACGCACAGTCAAAGATTTCTAGGAGAGAATAAAAACCAGTCTTGTTTAAGGGAGTGAAAATTACCTTGAAGGAAAATATATTCGGCGAGCTGAGAGTTAAAAACAGAGTCCTACCCCCTAGTCCTTATATTAGATGGACAAATCAACCTCGGAAGACGTGTAAAAAACTAGTAACGAAAAAGTGGTGCGTAACAAGAGTTTAGGATACCATTGGTTATAGCATCTTCGGAATGTGCGTCTCCCAAGACATAGCAGGTTGTTTTTGTTATGGATGCTCACTGATTTATTCTTAGGTTCGTATTGCGGAAGGTTTCGACTACCGCGGCTACTTGGGGCAAAAACGCTTGAGTAAACGTGGTATCAGATTTTATTACGGGAACGGCACCCATTCGTAAACTTTTGTCAAGCGGCCCGAAATGATTAGATTGTTGCGCTGTAGACTCAACAACAAGTACTTTGTTGGAAGGGTGTCTCAGAATGCAAGATCAATTGTAATGGGCGGTAGCAGCCTTTTTAGTGATGGAACATCACCTCAGAACGGGCAATGTTAGAAGTAGTGGGCAGTCTCAGTAGAAGAGTGGGGAAAACTAAATAAGACATAGGGAAAACAACGGCCACACCTGAAGATGCGCAATTCAAACTTCGATCGGAAAACCAGCAAAACCATCCGACGCCCTTTAATAAACTGCTAGACATCTGAAGTGAAGCGAAGTGCTTTCAGAAAACACAACGGGACCCAAACTTAAAATGTCCACTAAAAAAAGGCAAGTATAACAGAGAGGAGTTTTAGGCTGAAACGGAGGCCAACGAGATCACAAAAAAGAAACGCCTGAAGAAGCAGCAAAATTTGGCCACATAAACGGGATAAGGGCGCAGCCCAGGCAACGTAATGACCCCGTAATCCTGGCCGGCAGCCAGCCAATGGCCCACCAATCAAGTTTTCCCAGCGCACAACCAACCTAGCCTGTGTGGGCCCCACGGCGCTGCTTCTCATACGGCGCATACTTCAGAGGTCGGCGGCACGAGTCAAATGTCGGTCTCTCCCATCCCTTCGCTACCACAGCAACCCTGTACCCGCGCTGTGATGGTCACGCCATGACATCGCCAACGTGACAGCAGTGAATGGGGCAGACGTAGTGCTAAAGATGATTGATGCCTAGAAGATTTACATCACACCTGTTTTAACGGCTGAACTGTTATTTGTAACTATGGCTTGTTTTGTAATGTTCGGTGTGGTTTCCTTGATTCATAATAACAGTTCTACCGAAACAGACAAAAAGAAGAGGGCACAAACACGACGCTTACTAACAACTGAGTTTTATTGCTTAGGCCAGTGGTTTTTTATACACACATGGGCAAAAACAACAAAAAGGAAAAAAGAGAAGGAAACACTAAATTAACACGTGAACATATGAGAGAGCGTGACCGTGGCATAATACGGACTTTACGTTTATTCACACGTTAATTTACTTACGGGGCAAAAAAGTACAATCAACACAAAACACAAGCCCATTTTGTAATTATAGGCCCATTTTGTAAAAGCCCATTACAAGCCCATTTTGTAAAAAATGGGCTTGTAACTCAAGCCCATTTTGTAATTATAGGGACCGGCTGTGTTCAATCTGGGAGTACATTGCTTGCCATTGAAGCGTTGGGCGATCCCCTTGCCCGAAAATATACAGTCATATCTCATTAGCGCCAGACATGCGTTGTCTACCCGGAGATTGTTCAATCCATAAATTCAAGTAACCGCACTTGCTTGTCAGGAATCGCTTTGATATTATTCCCTAGCATGTCAAACCTGTTGCTCTCAAACAAAGCAAACCCTCATTTTGGGCACTCAATTTCGATGCATTTAATGAGTTATGAAGTCCAGCGCACAGCATTATGACTGCGAACCTATACCCTTATCTTCATTCCAGTACCACGTGTATTGAAATGGTGGCAATCGTCTTGAAGATACCGGCGCTGTGAAACCTGCTGCCTGTGTCAGTTCTCGTGGTTTTCGATACACAAAAAAAGACGTGTTTAGCTTGAGAAAATGAAGCGGCCCAAGCTGTATTTAATTTAATACTGATTGACATTCGAAAACCCTCTTTTATTTCAATGAATCGAAATTACAGTCCCCCATGAGCTGGCATGGGCGCTCGATATTAAACGCTGCCAGGCTATTTCATCTCAGCGAGTGCTCCAAGAATAAGTAGTCTGTACAAATAACCCTGTGTCTTAGTAAAAAATCGCCATATTCTGTTTTGGACTACTGGAGTTTTCCCCTATGAAGGAATTAAGAGACACCCATTTATACTCAAATCCTCCTGTACGATGAGTACAGAAAATGTCAATCTGACGTTATGGAAATTTTTTGCCCATGATTGAATATGTTGAACGATGGAAGACTTGTAGGTATATGGCACGTGCAGGAGGACAGACCACCACAACCAACGGTGCAATGTCTACTATATTTTTCCTCTTATTTACGGAACTGGAGGCCCGTTATCTCAGAAAAGTTTGCGGACATGACCTGAATAGAGCGGGGCTTCTCTCACCTTCTTAAAATACCAAACTCCTAGGTTTTCACCCTAAGGTCCCGCCTACGAATGTGACCTCACAAAGAGATAATGAGGAGCAGCAAATAATGACACCCACTAGGCCATTCATTGGGCACACTAGCAATCGCTGGTGAGTACTCAATACTGTAAATGGTCAACTATCACACTAACTCCGAAACTCTAATGTGTTCAGTAAAACATAATCCGCACCGAAGGAAATGTCGAATAAAGGAAGGCTCTGTACTTTGACTAAAGCATACGTCTGGCGCGTCTAAAGTATTTTCGTTAAGGTAGGAGAGCATAGTTGTTCACCGTGCCAACAGAAATTTATTCTCATGTGAACACGTAATACGAATTACAAAGCCGGGCTGCCTACCCATGGATGTATCAAAGTCACCGAGTAACCATTGTGAGGCATGCAACAAAAAGGAACTTCGCTTGCGACCTTTGAGCCGTATAACCAACGGATATAGCCTGTCTGGTGTCTTCTTTATACCGTTGAGCACTCTAATCGTAATTCGAGTGCGTCGCGTTTATTCCACTGGCGGGAATGACAATCGTTTAACTGAGCAGATGCATTCTCTGACCTGCTTCTCAAAACGACAACATGGTAGAGAACAACGTCTGTTTGTTGGGCCGGACGCGGGTTCAATGCTCCCAAGACACGGAAGGACTACTACATGAGCGCTTCAAAGCCTTAGGGGTTCACAGATAAGACTTAACTTGGTAACCAAAAAAATGTTTCGCAGCATCCACTAGTGGTCCAAGGCTGGACAAACAGCAAAGCTGTTGGCTCCTCTGACGTCGTCTAAGATGAGGCTAATGCGCCTAATATGAATTTCCGCACTTCCCGCTGAAAGGTGCCCATAAGTGGCAGGCGCGGATCGATTTTTCTGCAGGCCTTCACTATTTTCCCAACGTAAACCATGTTAGCATGCTCTAAATCCAGCGACAACTCCATTCACGTAATCGACGTGAAATGGCGACGAGAGCGGCACGCGATAGATCACTCCATGAATGCTGAACAGGCTGTCCTCGAAGGTGGACATGGATGACGCGAGCGCCCGTCCCGAGGCGAAGACCGCCTGCTCTCGCTTTTTTTTTTTTCTTTTTCCGTGCCACTCAAGTGCCGGAAGCCCATGTGCATGCCTCGACTACGCCATGTGCTCCTCAAAGAAAGAACGCTCACGTGAGCACGGCATTTTCTTCGCTCTTAATTTTTTCATTTATCTTTGCGAGAGCCTCGCCTTGCGCAGCCCTACGCCGGCGCCTGGACGAGCCCGAGCGCTCCTCACGACAGGCGGGCTCATGTGCATTAGGTTTTTTCTTGGTATTATTTCTCTGCATGGATGGCACAACAAAGAGCTTGACAGCTCTGTTGTTTAAGCTCTTTGTATATACTTGTATGTACCCAATAAATATATATATATATATATATATATATATATATAAATATATATATATATATATATATATATATATATATATATATATATATATATAATATATATATAATATATAATCCTTATATGACCGAAATAGGAGTTGGAAGCCAAGAAAACATCGGAAAGCAAAGGGGAGGATGTGGTAGGCCATTTGGTAGGACGTACAACATCCTCCCTCTTGCTTTCCGAGGTTTTCTTGGCTGCCAAATTCTTATTTCTGTCTTATTTTCAACAACCCCCTCATTTCCAATTCTGATTCGCCTTATATATTATATATATAGATATATATATATATATATATATATATATCTATATATATATATATATATATAGATATATATATATATAATATAGATATATATATATATATACACACTCTGATCTCAATATATATCAAGTGCTTCACAATCCTTGCAACCTTTTTTCACAAAAATGCTTCAATATCGTTTCCATTTAAATATGGAAAGGAGGTATCATACCGGAAAAAAATACACTTGATGCGACATATTTCATTTGATGCCTTTCAGGTCATACGTGATTGCGTCGGAAGTGTTACTGTTCACTTACTGTTTTAACTATTGCGAAAACATCTGATGCATCAGTGCATTAAGGGATACCTGTCGTGGTTAAAAAATTTTCCCTGGAACCAAGAACACCGTGAGCGCACGCGCTGATTACTGCGGATCTTCCGTAAAACATTGTTAAAAAGCATAAGGTAAGAAGTTGACTCCGGAGGCTTGAAATAAAACTAACGACAAATGTTCAGAAATCTAACCTTCTCATGTAAAGCGTTTTCTTCTCTTTACTAGTCACCGATGAGCAGCAGAGGTGTCCGGAATAAACTAGGAGCATGCCATATTTGAAAATGCATAAATTTGGCATTTTTAACATTTCTTTCGTTAATTCAATTTTTAGATCAAAAGGTTTAATGTTTTTCTTGGACAATATAAAAACCCAGTAGTATACCGATATTCTAGCCCGTGCAGCTTCTCTACAGAAATATGTACGCGCGAACTTTCTTTTCCCTTCTAGCGCTATTAGGTAAGTAAAGTGTGGCTGACGTAGACTAAACCGGCAAAGGTAATTTAAAATTTTACTCAACATAAATTACTTTGCTACACACGAGTGCTTTTATACAAATTCCCAAATTCGGTTACCAATGTTACGAAAGATACCGTATTCTTTTCCAGTTATTGCGGTACTGTATTGGGCTGCAGCACCTTTTACGGCTCCGCAGTGTAACGGTTGCGGTTTTCTACCCTGTTTAGGATTTTGTGCTCCTAGGATATCCTCCTGTACCCTCGAAATATTGCCCTATAGGACACCACCTTACCATCGTATGTTGGAATCCTTATGTGACCTGCATCGCTGCGTGTTACAACAGCAAGTGAAGGTTGTTAACGTGAAAACGTGTTTCATGTTACAAGAACATTTCATTGAACACTACACTCTCGAGACGTGTATTAAAACAAGCCGTTCCACATATTCTTCGTTTCTTTTTATAGAGTGTACTGTGATTCACTGCTGTGCTTTTAAAATGCTCTACTGCTGGCTCACCTCCACTTCTCCTAATGTCCACGAAACGCCTCTGCCTAAGAAGAAGCAGTGTCCTCTGAAGATTATAATTCATCAAAAGCCCTTTTAACGTCTTAGTTTCACATTAATAAATCGTTAGTCAAATAGCAGAGGAGCCACTTCGGATCAAGTTTCTGGATTTCTATACACGGCCGGGTTTTTAACCCATGCTATCAAAATTGTCTCATCATGGCCATCTTGAAAATTTCAATACTATACAAATGTATTTTTATTTGTAAAACATAGTGACGAGGTGTTAATTTTGAATTGCTGTTGCCGAAGAAGGAACTTAGAAGGCAGCTCCGGAATTCGCGTCTTGTTTTGTTTATTCTCCTGTTTTCTTTATTCTCTTGTTTTCTCGCGTCTTGTTTTGTTTACTCTCAGCGTCGTTCTTGAAATGTTATCAGCAAGACACTCTGACATATTCAAGATAACAGCGGAAATGTTTTAGATACAAAGCATCTCTTGCCCTCGGCTCTGTCGTCCGTCTAACGTCCGTCGTCCGTCGTCCGTCCACACCTCTCCTGCTCTCCCCACCAGCTGTGCGATAGCGCGCGCTTCTCGTCCACTTTCTCTCTCCACGCCAGCTGTGCGATAGCGTGTTCGCTGCTGCTTCTCTCTCCTCTCCACGCCAGCTTTGCGATAGCGCGCGCGCTAATCATCACCGCAGCTGCGCGATAAGCGCGCATGCGCGTCTCCTCTCTCAGCTCCCCTTCCCCACTCCATTTCCGTTAAATAATTTTACCTGATCAGCGCGCCGCTCCCTCAGTTGCTGCTTCGCTTGAGCCACGCTGTGCCGTCTGATGAGCTGAATGGACGCCAACAATTCTGTCATTTTCAGTTATTTGGATAACGAATCTTGTTAACGTTTCGGAACGTCTGAGATCCTTCGCATCAACTCAGGGTTCCTACGCGGGAAAGTGGTGTCAATTTTTTGCAGAACCTGACGCTTGCCATGTCGCTACTCTGCGCATGCTACGTTATTCGAGAAATCCCGGAGTGCCTGCGTTGTGAATATTTCGATTCAGCGGGTAAAGAGAGTCCCTTGCTGGGGTTTCAAACGGCCGCTTTCCCTGGAAGTTCAACCGAAGGCCGTCCTAGGTGCCTGGGTTTGCCCCAAACGTGCTTTAAGGGCCAGAAAAGCTGCTACCATGCACATGAAATGCACAGGCCTCGGCGAGTCTCTGTGAATATTGTAACGTATCTCTGCACATAAACTTCTTCAGAGTTATCCCCGTCGTCTTTATCACGTCATGACCTGGTGTAGCAAGTTAACCATTTTAGCCCGGCTAACATCGTCAGATTTCAATAAAGGTCGTCCTTCTTAATCCCCACCTCAGGTACTCACCACGAAACACCGAAAGCTTTGCGAAGCAGCGGCGTGGGGTGTTTTGTGCCGAAAACAAAAGGGCGCCACTCTAAAGTGCGGTAGAAATTGCCAAAACGGCGTCCATGTTTCCGAAAAATGGAAATAGTTTTTTTTATTTGTATTTTTAATGAGCGGGTAAGCGTGTTAATGTTGTTGGTAATAAAAACACCACACGGCGGTATGCGACCTTTCTGTAATGTTTGGGAGACAAACAAAGGCGCGATTAGTGGAGGAAAATGTTTTAAAAAGGTCATATTTGTTGATTTTACGCCGCATACATACGGCAAGCTTGTCTCAATAACGCCAAACTCCCAGTCACTAAACTCCGGCACATAATATCCTCGAAATCTGTTTTCTCCGCAATTTTGGTATCATAAACGAATACCTAGGTGCCGTCCCAGTTTGTTTGCATATTTTGCCCCTCATTTTAGTAAAGCCTATTTCCCTATTTTTAATACTTTCCGCATGCGGGAAACCGCAAATGGTTACTATGGGTTTGCCCCTTGGAAACCTAACAACCTAGACAAACTTTCGGCCATCTTGTTGCGCGCACAGCCGACTGGCTTGTAGCGCACACGGCGGACGCTGGATGGCATATCTGGAGTGGTGCGCTGAAGGAAAAAAAAAATCGGGAAACCGAAAATAATCTACCAAATTTGAATGAAATCGCAAAATCGGAATAAAAATCCAAGAATACAAAGTGGAAGGCACAAGCTGCAACGTCGGCCATCAGATAAATGGTCACAAGCTTCGAGGGGGGTCCTGACGTGATTGCGAGAGCTAACGTGAGAGCGAGAACGAGAGCCTGGTGGAAGCCCACGGCTGGCCCTTCGTTGAGGGCCCCTGACATAGAAGGTGGCGGCGGTTTCACGCCTTCGCGTCGACACTCCCCAATTGACAATCTGGTGTCGTACCTTTATGTGCATTGTAGGGAAAATATTCGGCACTGAGAGGCCTATAGGAGTATCAGTCATTAGGACTGATACTCCAATAGGCCTCTGATTGCCACTTTCGCAGGTGAAGCACCGAATCTGACCCAGTGCCTCCAATATAAATATAGCAGTATCTTTTAATGTTTCTGCAGATATGAGCACAGCACAACTGTTTTATTCGTGCCTATTGTAATACTGTCTTCATAGTGTAGTTACTGCAAATTTATCTCTCAGATTTTCGTCGGCCGCGACTGTACACCGCGAATTCTCCCCCCAATATCTGGGCTCTGGAGTGTATTCAACGTCGCAATATCTCTCGCCACACTTCAAAGCGCCAGATGCCGACGCCGGCACCTCTCTAAGTGAGAGTGAATAACTGGTTCTTGCCATGTGGGTTTTTCATTCGCACCGGCCGACAAATAGCCTTCGCCGCTGTTTGCACATTTTTCTTGCACCTATTCCCATGGCTACAAGGATCGTGCAATAACAAAACTCACAGGAATATTTGGAACCTTTACAAAATTCTTGAAACATCTACGTACGGTCGCATACTGCTTGTCATTACGTTGTGTGGTATTCAGATCGAGGACAACAAAAAACTACAAAAAATCATTAAGGACTTCGCATCCGCAATGGCAAAGTTGCTTACTGGCTGCACTAGAATGATGCCATTTCTCTTGTTTTTTTTTCGGTCAATATTGGTATAAGCCTGTCACATTGCTACCTTCCCCGCAATTTATTTACCAGCCAGCGCTTTCGCTAAAACTTTCTACGTCTTTTGGTTGCCGTCGTCTCGGTGTCACTGCTTTATTCACAGAGCTTGCGGCATTACATGGTCAGGAGTTGACGCAATGCCAGGCGCAGGTATGCAGCGATGGACGTAGGCCCTGTCCGCATGATAACAACTGCAACCGTATAATTCTCTTTCGATACGGCGCATGCTTTAATGACATAAATGCTCCTAGATATGTCAGCTGACAACCAGTTCAAAGGCCAGCAGCGCCCGCAATGGGGTCATTGTGAGTCAGTCCGTAATCGAGTGTTTAACGCAGCTTTATATTGTAACAGTGGTTAAAGCGTGGCTATAGTTAACAGCCTTTTTATTGTTGTGGAGTTTTGTATATGCAGGGATGCTTTCCGTTCCTTGCGACATTGAACGTCTTGAATTTCAAAATTGTTCAAATGTCAAGTCGGCCCGCATTTGGTGTTGAAAGGGTGGAATATGAAGTGTTATAGAAAAGAGATAGGCTTGTCGCCGAGCCCATGTATAAAAGCGGCGCTGGTTCCTCTTTTAACTTCTGATCCTGGTCCATGGCTCTGTCGGCTGACGTGTTGAGTAGTGACGTTAATAAAAACATCTTTCCCCGAGCAGCATATGGAACACGCAAAATATTCAGTTTCACAAAAAGCAATGCCCACGTCCAGCCTTTACAACTCGGCAGGTATCGATGAAATTTACCACGCGCAGAACATCCACTCACGGACGACATAGTACTGTTTTTGATATACATCTTTATCAACATCCCACTCTTTGTGATGGTGGCAATTAAATTTGGCGTTTGTCTTTGCAGAAACGGAGTTCTAGAATGAAAGACGGATGTATGCCTTCACCTGAAAGTTTATGAGAGAACTTCTCGCGATGGCGAAGAATGACCCAATCTTATGTTCATGGAAAGGGACCTCATACACGTATCCGGAACCTAACTGCCGCTTATCAGCCATGCGCAATTTTGCGGTGTTGTACAAACATGAAGCCTTGCGGCGCTAGCAATGACATATAATATTGGTTCAAGGAGAAGTGTTTTCCAATGGGGTATCCCCGTCGACACCCTAACCTTTCCCACTCAACGATATTGAGGCAGGCTATGTTTAGAGAGACAGGGAAAACAGAGGGAAGAGTAGAGGAGTACACCTCGCTGTCTGTGTTAGAGATCTTTCAATCTCCATTTTTTTCATAGTTGGTCGGTGATTGACAGGTGTAAATGATTTGATGGGTGGATAGTAACTATTATTTTTTTTTGCAATGCTGCCATACACAGTTTGAGGTCATTGCAACTGCGCAAAACAAAAAAAATGCACCAATGTGCTGCAGGAATGCAAGTAACGAAGGCAGTAATGGGGTGGGTTGGAAAAATATTCTTTCATTGATGGAAAGGAACCAAAATAATTTCGTTCTGCGTAAAAACGCCGGCATGAAGTCTATAGGTGCAATATTTGCAAGACAGCACACCAAAAGATTCAATAAAAATTTGGCATGGCTCTGGATAAACAATTAAAAAGAGATAAGAAAGAATACGGCCCATTTCTGATGTCAACAAGGTGGTAATTCTTGAGTACTAAGCTAAAGGAAAACAAACACCCATGGAAATCCCAGGTTTCACTATGCAACAATACATTCGTCGGTTATTAGTGAGACAGGCTTCAAATACGAACCATCAATAGGTCGCCCGTATATGTGCGTGAGGTACGTAACCGTTTTCAACTGCTATTCCAGGATAGAAGCCAAGACATGGTATTGTCGCGGCACGCGATGCCGCACACATGATCTTTACAATGGCTCACCGGACTGCTTTATAGCAACATGAAATTGCGGAGCGCTAATGAAAAAAAAAAATATTCAGTTCCTGGCTCTAGGGGTACATCCTTAATTCGTCAATAAAGGTTTATGCCCAGAAAAATGTGACAAACTCAACACAGAAAACCAGGGCGGTATCACAGTGTCTGGTACCAAAGTTCTGTGTGCTTATGCTTTTAAAATAAAAAAAAAACATAATATAATGCCGAAGATCCAGTAGCACGCGTACTGTGACATGAAAACCTAACCAAGTCTGTACGCAGCCCACTGACCATCGCGTTGATGCAACTGCGTTCTGAATAAGTGCTCTATATTCGATGAAATTGTAGCCATACAAGGGTTCATATAATATTTATATGTAATAAAGACGTGCGCTTATGTGTTTGTGTAATTATTATCAATTCAGTTCCTGTTCAAGTGCCATATATACAGTTATATACTTACAGCTATTGTTTTACTGCTAAGACGAGTGAAGAATGGAAACGTTTTTTATAACCAATAGTGAATGCATATTAGGCCGCGCATGAAGACAGCAATATTAACTGTATAAAATTAACACAGTCGGCATATAGCGAACACACGTGCGAAAGGCTATCGAAAAAACACAAAACTACCACATTGATATTTCTTTGTATGTGCCTCTGGCGCGTCCTAAGAAAAGGGCGATGAATCAAGCTGGGCATACAAATATAATACCTCGTTATGACCGTGTTGCCCCTTAGGAACTAAAATTGCACATGCTAGCAGGAAATACGCCCTTAAATTACAACCACCCTATGGTTGCTAACCTTCGGGGGAATATTACCAGGTGTCTTGTGATGTGCAGAATGTGGAGTTATTTAGAACGATTGCACAGATTTTCAATGTTTATTTTCATAAGGGAGGTTAAGTAGCCATGCCATAAAAAAAGAAAAACATCATTAAAGCCCAAAATTATTCTCTTTATAAAACAATTTGCGAGGAATTGAAATACAGTGAACATATAGAAATTTACACGTACGGAAGGCAAGGGCAAGTACGTACCTGGAGACATAGCAGTCTGTGCTGCGTTGCCAGTGAAGTAGCAGTTTTTCTTGCAGGGTATCCTCGCAGGTGTAGTAATTAAAATGATCTTTAAATAACCAAATAACGTTTCTAGCAAGTGTCTGTGCGAAACGGCAAAGGTATATATCCAACAGTCAGACCATACGCATTACCTGAGGCTAACATTTCCTATTTGCATCCCCATTTAGGTTTTGCCTGTATGAAGGTAAATGGATACAAGTACCAGAGTCTTTATTCTTCGTACAACCGTGAGTCCTTCAATAAATCCGGAAGGTTTCAAAACATTTTCTTCTACACCGAATTCCGCACCACAGTTTTATGTAGGGTAGTGAGACATTAAGAGCATCCATGTAAAGAATAAAAAAATGGCGCTTGTTGTATTATGAACCGAATGTCCTGCATATATTGAGACATTGTGCTGCAGTAAGGCCAGACAGATTTTATACATGCAGATTATGGTTCATTACGCTGACATACAAGGCCTTGAATGACGCACATATATACGACCTTTTACTTAGAACAGCGCGGACGCCAATGCAGATATGTATTTCTTGCCATGCCTAGAAGTTCTCCAGTACGGGAAAATGGTTGTACTAACATACGTAAGGATGCATTTGATAGATATTATCAGACGTACTGATAAACTTATGTTGTACAAAAACGTAAAGACAGCAAAACGCAAAACGGTATGACGGGAGAGAGACAAATCCTTCAAAATATTAACAGCATGCTTACAACTGAAGAGAAATATTTCAAGAAACAAGAAGTAATTAAAGAATCCAGGTTACTATGCGGAGAGCAAGGAAACATCTCCACAGCTCCCTTCGCGCCAGAAGGAACACTACAAACCAGAAGCTTAGAAACACCTAGCGGGCGACTTGGCAGACGGGTTATAATGTCAAGGGATCGTTTTGATAGGAGTTTGGCTGTGTTCTAGTGAAGCGCGTGGCAGAATCAGACATCCCTTACAGGCTTGTCCTTTGCTAAGACAAACCAGTGCTTAATAACCGAGAAAGCTTTCGCCGCTAATTTGCAACAAGAAATGCAGCCATTCCTTAGGTGGGTGAATCAAGAGACAGAAAAACACCGTTTTTAGTAACGAAAGAAATATTCTGGCTTAAGGCTTTTTGGCAAAGAACTACGGTGATTTCATTTTACCGACGGCAGTTTGTATGTACGGCTACATGCTGGTTTTAAGTACACCACGATAGATAAGAAAACTGTTTTAACTTAAGCCTTGAGCTTTACAATATCCCACGAACAACGTAATATTAAAGCAATTGATATGCTAAACTTTTACGCTAACGTGATTTGCTGGAAACCATGCCTTTAAAATCAGCAATGTTGGCACTAATATTGCGGGCAAAATTCCTAAGACAGCTGCATCATCCACCCGCCCAAAACGTCATGTGGTTTTTTTTCACAAAATGATACATAAACTTAAAATAAATTCTTTGAAAGAGTGATTAACACTCGTGTATACAGCAGGATGGCAAACATAATCTTGGCCGGCGTTAATTAAAAAAAAGGCTTAGAAAGACCACAACTACAGCGCTGCGATGATGTGTCTCAGTAAAAGTATGGTAATTGCATAGAGAGACTGCTCGATTATGTTGTACTCTTACAGAGCTCACTGGTAATTCAGAATTCGCGACACTCCGAGTCCTCAAAAACTTGTAAAATTTAAAAGGCGCAAAAACTATACGCGCACATGATGCACTACTGAAACACAATCCTTTGATTGTGTATTACAGTGGGAGTGGTAAAACTGATGAATCACCTTCGAAAACGAGAAGCGTACCTTCAGGCGACAGTTTGCTTAAAAGCGTGGATCGCTAAGGGGATACGGTAGCCTAAAAACATTTGGCTCAACAACACCAACAAAATAAAATATGCCATATGTACTTTTTAAAGTTAAACATGCTGATAGCGGGAAGGGTAGACAACTAGATTTTTAATCAAAGCAAACGTTACAGAAAAACGTGCCTTCACACAACTACACGCGCCGCGCAAAAGTGCACGTACGCAAACAACGGTATACACGCACACACACCCGCGCCCACATGCACGCGTGACGCGACAGCAACCAACAGGAAATGACCATAAGAGGTGTGAACGAGAGATTTGGGAGATTTTTAAAGCGGCCACAAATAACCAAGTACGCGCAATCTGCACATTAGCTACTCTCTCGTCTTCGGTTCTGAGTCATGGCGCTCTGAGACAGAGCTTTAGCAAAAGGTATGCTCCTTCGGTTTCATGGTTACAGTGTTGACCAGGACCCGACTGCGCCTGCGCACGCAGGCAAGGCCAGAAGCATGACAATAGAGTGAAGAAAGCGCGGGGATTGCGAGGGCCGGCTCACGAAAGTAATCCACACTACCTCATTGAATGAGCAAGTTACCCGACGGGTCCCGGTCAACACGGTACGAACCTACAACACGAAACATACGGTGTGATAAAACTCTCTATTGACAGCCATGCCGCCCGTGCAATCGTCGTCTGGTGGATTCAGTAGGTGAGCATTGGGTTGGGGATCAGTAATACGACAAAACTATCGTGAATAATTGCATGCCGCCCCTCACGACAGTTATTACATTGTTGATACCTCCCCCTACAGCAGCCACGTCGTGTCGGGAAACTGTTCAGGGCTACGTCAGGGTAGAGGGCGCGGGCTACATGCTCATCTCGCCTGAGCAAGGGTGGTATCGGCGAGTCTTCGTTCGGTCTTTCGGGGTGGGTACACAGTGCTGGAGACACTGTCCAGATACTGGTCACGGCTGTACTTTGGTCACCCCGCACGGAGCGTGCTCCCTGGATGACTGCTATACATACCGAAGCTTGGGTCATAAAAAAGTGGCTGTGCTCTCTAAAGTAACAGTGTTAGGAGGTGATACGGCGCAAAACGTGCACTGCTTTACGTGCGGAAGATGTATTTCTCATATTTACAAGGGGACTGCGGCAGAGCACGTACAGGCTGCCCTTAAGTTAAAAAAATTTCTCTTCGCTGCTGCGCAAGCGCTTGGGCATTATGGTACCACGTCGTGGTAGAAGACATTTCAATATTGCAGTTGATGAGCTGATGCTTAAGAGTTATTTACGTGATGTTACCATAGCCGTGAGTCGTGACATATCTGACACCCGCCCTGTGCGACGCACTAGTTCATTGTCGCAGAAATGGCCCAACGTGATGGCATGCGTTACTGTCGGAATGTTATTGTTGCTGCTCAGATTGCCGCTCATAATCCAATGGTTCAGGAGAATGCAACCTGTCTTGCATGGGTTCAGTGAGATGACACGGCATACTAAATCGTAACATTAATGACGCCACGGGTGACCAACATAGGTTTCATGAAAACATGCTGCAGAATGGCGGTGCCCGGCAAAGCCAGGTTCAAACGCCTAGACCCTTAGAGATGCTCCGGAAATGGTGCAGGTGACCTACATTGTTGTCTGTTCATACAAGGGGGATCCCCAGGTCGAATGATCTCCGCGGGGAATAATCTCATGACGAAGGGCGACAATGGCGGCCGCGCCATTGTATCACCAGTGCTGGGGTTGCCCTACGTGAGCCAAGTCAGTTTTGGCGATGTTTGGGACCCCAGGCAAAACGACACCGCCGTGCCAGGACGAAGATGGGCACCGCAAGCTCCGCCAAAATAATTCCAGTGGTCGAGAAAAAATGAGAGGAATGATGTCTGAAGCTGAAGCATTGTATGCGCGTAATACAGGCCGTGGCCATTACTTCACCGAAGCCACCCTACGCAACGCACTGCTTCTTTCTTGTGGGAGATGGGCCCAATTGCCGGTACGTGCCATACGCGCTCTTATTCTAGTATCATAGCCCCTGCCTAACGAAGGCAGACAATATGGTCTATTGTGCATGAAAATATACATGGTGAGAATGTATGGTTGTTCAAGCGTTCATTCGACGGGCTAGATCGCCAGCACTTCCTATGAGCGGAACTTTATGGGTGTTTTAAAATACAGACACTCGCTCACCCACACACACACAAATAGATATATATATATATAGTATATATATATATATATATATATTATATATATTATATATATATTAGATATATATATAGTATATATATTATATTATATATATATTATATATATATATATATATATATATATATCGGAAGTGGGACTTCCTTCCTCAGGGACAATCCCACAATGAACACCACACCGAATCCTTATGCACACTGCCTGCGAGAGAGGTCTCTCTTCCTCCCCCTCATAAAGGAGGGGAATACACCAGAGAACGTAAAAATCAGGTAACAACACGGCACTTGCTGAGTGGAGAGAATTTAAAAAAAGGAGGAGGAAAGGCAGTGGTTTTAGTTAGAAAACGGCACGGGTGGGGGAAGGGAGCGGGACCAAAGGTTCTATCGGTCCGCTTGGCTGCGATGAAAGAGAACTGACACACAAAATACAGACAACGCATGAGCAGAGATGGAAAGAGCGGGGCGGTGGTGCAGAAACTAAGGACGCGGTCTTGGCCCAGCATTTGTTTCGTGGGTACACCCAGAGCAGACCGTTAAACGGGGAGGTATTGCTTTTGCCAAGAAACCGGTGATAAGTCTACTTTGTTTGCCCTTTGAAGGGCCGCGACATGGGGACAGAGAAAGACACTAGCGGCAGCCAGCGGAGAGCCACACAGCGGTCGGACTGCGCGGAAGACAGGGATTAAGTTACACAGGGACGCGGCGAGTTCGGAGAAGAAGACTAGTGCCCCACCCGTCCTTGGCCGCAGCGTAGAGTAATGTAATGGCACACATACGACGCGACAAGTGTAAATGGAGGGCCGACACAGAAAACCACTGAACTACGCCACCGCTATGTCTCAACAGAACACGACAATTTCAAGGTACGGCCAGACTGGTACTGCCGTTCAACGTCACCTCCCTCACTCTTTTCACTCTTGTTAGTTGTCCCAACGTGGACAGCATTTATCGCGCAGCACGTGCAGTGCTGTGCTTAGGCGGCTTTTTTGGGCGGCGCTCCCTCTCGGTATGCGCCCGTTGTCTGAGCTAATTAAATGAGTGAAAAAAAAAACTTATGCTAAGGTAAAGGGGGCGGAACAATGTGGATCCACATCCTGTTGTCAATCAACGTCCGTGGTCCTCCGGAGGCATGACATGCTGCCAGCGCTCTCGTTGATACCGTGAGTCAGCGTTTTGAACTTTTAAATAAGGAACGATTCCTTCTGTTCGCGCTCCCGTTTAGTGTGAAAACCGGTCTCTAGCAGAGTGACTTTAATTTGGTCGAATGAATGTCCTGGGAGGCTGACATGTCTTGAAAATGGGCAAGTTCGGTTTGTGTTTTAACGTAGAACGGTGGTTGTTAAAGCGTTTACGGAAGGCGGTTTCTGCTTGTCCGTAGTACGCTTGCCACAGATGTCCAGTGAAGCATGTAGACGACATTTTGGCTGTCACAGTTTAGATGCGCATTTATTTTGAATACGTAATCTGAGGAGCTGGCTTTAGCAGTATTTGTGGTTGTCATGTGTGAACAGACCTTACAACGTGTTTTCTTGCATGGCTGGCATCTTCGGTGAGTGCCCTCAATGGTAGTCGTCTTGGCACTGACTAGCATATCTTTCAGGTTTTTTCCGCGGCGATAAACAACTCGGGGGGGGGGAGGGCTTTTGGAAAATTGGAGATAGCCAGCTACTTGGTTGCAGTATATTAAAATGTCTCGAAAGAGTGTTACTAAGTTAACCCAACGCAGATGAGGGTGTGAGGACAAGATTTGTCTGGCTTCCTTAATTCCTGAGATTCCATTCATATAGAATTTCCTCGCGGTTTAGGTTTCGAGCTCTGTTGATGGAGTCATCGACCACTGCTGCTGGGTACTTCTGACGAATGAGGGCATTATTTAGTTGTTGTGAATTGTGGTCAAAGTCGGAGTTGTCAGAGCAAAATCTGCGGTATCTGTGGGCCTGGGACTAGGGAATGCTCATCTTGCAATGCCGTGGATGGTCACTTTCAAAGTGCAGATACTGCTGGCGATCTGTGAGTTTTCTATATAGGGCTGTGATCGTGGTCGTGCCCTCTACCTGAATGGTGACGTCGATAAAGTTTACCGATGTCCTTGAGATATTATGCGTAAAAGATATAGAAGGGTGGACCTCGTTGAAATCCGAAATGAACTCATGCAAGCTTGACTCGTCATGCGGCCAGACAAAAAAGCTGTCATCCAGGAATCGCTTGTATATGAGCGGGCGAACGGGGTTGAGCTTCCAAGAAGGGTTCCTCGAGTGCCGCCATGAACAAGTTCGCGTAATTTTGTGCCATTTTTGTGCACATAGCTGTGCCGCTAATTTGAAGGTAATGTTCGTTTTCGAATTGGAAGTAATTGTAACTAAGCAACAGTTCAAGTAGGGTAGTAAGGGCGTGCTCATTATTCTCTAGTGCCATATCATCGTTTTGACATGCCTCCATGGTATACCTGTTCCGTCTAAATGGGGGATATTGGTGTAAAGCGATGAGACATCCATTGTAACCAGGAAGCTGCCAGGGGGGTATACCAGTCCAGACAACTCTCTCAAAAATGGTTTGTGTCCTTGATATAGGCCGGAATTGAGGGAACAGCGTTTTTTAAAATAAAATGAAGAAAGCTGGAAATTGATTCCGTTAGAGTACCATTGCAAGAGACAATAGGGCGGCCTGGATTGCCAGTTTTATTAATTTTGTGGAGTAGGTAAAAGCGTCCCGGTGCTCATTGAGTGGGCGTCATTGCTTTAAACATGTCCTTAGTTATATCGCCATTTTCAAGAAGCCTTGTGAGTTCAAGGGTGATTTTCGATACGAACTGTTGTGTTGGGTCCGCAGGAAGTTCCTCATAAAAATTCTCATCACTCAGTTGTCGGAGTCCTTCTCTAATGTAGTCGGTTTTGTTAATTACGACTATTGCTCCGCCCTTGCCCGCGGGCTTTAAAACAATGTCTTACCGATGGCGGAGGGAGAAAAGGGCCTTCCGCTCACCAGTTGATATGTTGTTGCGGACAGGGTTGTTTTCTTTAATGCATTGAACACGTCTTTTTGAACGGCCGAAATGTACACATCGAGATGTTTGTCCCGACCATCGCTCGGTGTCCAACATTTCTCTGATATTCCCGGACTTTTTTTGTCTCGGTTCGTTTCCCGGTCGTAGAAGTATTCACGCCGGCGCAAGTTCCTCGCAAAATTGTCTAAGTCCTGGTACAGCTGAAATTCATTAAATTTACCCGTAGAGGGACAGAATGTGAGACCTTTTGACAGCAGTTTAAGTTCATATTCTATTAGCGGTACGTCCGATAGGTTGACAACGTTGGATTCTGGATGCGCCGAACTTTCAGATGGGGTTTGACTCACAGGACTTACGCTTTTCTCCTCACCCATTATCTCCTCACGCATAATATCTCAAGGACATCGGTAAACTTTCTCGACGTCACCATAAAGGTAGAGGGCACGACCACGATCACAGCCCTATATAGAAAACCTCACAGATCGCCAGCAGTATCTGCACTTTGAAAGTGACCATCCACGGCATTGCAAGATGAGCATTACCTAGTCCAAGGCCCGACAGATACCGCAGATTTTGCTCTGACAACTCCGACTTTGACCACAATTCCCAACAACTAAAAATGCACTAATTCGTCCAGAAGTACCCAGCAGCAGTTGGTCGATGACTCAACTCAATAGAGGCTCGTAACCTAAACCGCCGAGGAAATTCTAATGAATGGAATCTCAGGAATGAAGGAAGCCAGACAAATCTTGTCCTCACCACTCATCTGCGTTGGCCTAAACTTAATAACCTTCTTCGAGACATTTTAATATACTGCAACAAAGAAGCCGGCTATCTGCCAATTTTCCAAAAGCCCCCCCGAGTTTTTATCGCCGCGGAAAAAACCTGAAAGATATGCCTAGTCCGAGCCAAGACGACTACCATTGAGGGCACTCAACGGGGATGCCAGCCATGCAAGAAAACACGTTGTAAGGTCTGTTCACACATGACAACCACAAATACTGCTAAAGCCAGCTCCTCAGATTACGTATTCAAAATAAATGCGCATCTAAACTGTGACAGCCAAAATGTCGTTTACATGCTTCACTGTGACATCTGTGGCAAGCAGTACATCGGACAAACAGAAACCGCCTTCCGTAAACGCTTTAACAACCACCGTTCTCACGCTAAAACACAACCGAACTTGCCCATTTCAAGAAAAGTCAGCCTCCCAGGACATTCATTCGCCCAAACTAAAGTCACTCTGCTAGAGACCGGTATTCACACTAAACGGGAGCGCGAACAGAAGGAATCGTTTCTTATTTATAAGTTCAAAACGCTGACTCGTGGTATCAACGAGAGTGCTGGCAGCATGTCTTGCCTCCGGAGGACCACGGACGTTGATTGACAACAGGAAGTGGATGCACATTGTTCCACCCTCTTTCCCTTAGCATAAGTTTTTTTTTACTCATTTAATTAGCTCAGACAACGGGCGCATACCGAGAGGGAGCGCCGCCCAGAAAAGCCGCCTAAGCCCCGCACTGCTAGTGCTGCGCGATAAATGCTGTCCACGTTGGGACAACTAAGAAGAGTAAGATAGAGAGGGAGGTGACGTTGAACGGCAGTACCAGTCTGGCCGTACCTAGAAATTGTCGTGTTCTGTTGAACTCCACGCTGGTCGCGTCGTATGTGTGCCTTTACATTACTCTACGCTGCGGCCAAGGACGGACGGGGTACTACTCGTCTTCTCCGAACTCGCCGCGCCCCTGTGTAACTTGATCCCTGTCTTCCGCGCAGTCCGACCGCTGTGTGGCTCGCAGCTGGCTGCCGCTTCTGTCTTTCACTGTCACCATGTCGCGGCCCTTCAAAGGGCAAACAAAGTAGACTTATCACCGGTTTCTTGGTAAAAGCAATACCTCCCCGTTTAACGGTCTGCTCTGGGTGGACCCACGAAACAAATGCTGGGCCAAAACCGCGACCTTAGTTTTTACACCACCGCCCCGCTCTTCCCATCTGTGCTCATGCGTTGTCTGTATTTTGTGTGTCAGTTCGCTTTCATCGCAGCCGCAGCGGGACGATAGAAACCTTTGGTCCCGCTCCCTTCTCCCACCCGTGCCGTTTTCTCACTAAAACCTCCGCCTTTCGTCCTCCTTTTTTTAATCCTCTCCAGTCAGCAAGTGCCGTGTCGTTGCCGGATTTTTACGTTCTCTGGTGTATTCCCCTCCTTCATGAGGGAGAGGAAGAGAGACTCTCTCTCATGCAGTGTGCATAGGGATTCGGTGTTCATTGTGGGATTGTCCCTGAGGAAGGAAGTTCCACTTCCGAAACTGTCGGACTAATTTATAATAAACAAGTTAACCGGAAAGTTGTTCTTATCTTTTACCTGATCGTTTCTTCTGGCCCGTTGCAAAAACTCATGTATTATATATATATTTTATATATATATATATATAATATATATATATATAATATATATATATATATATTTATATATAGTCGGGAAAAATAAAAATTCACACTGAGCGCAAAAAATAACTTTAGTTGAGACAGAGTCACACGAGAAAGACGTAGAAAATAAAAATAGGTTTACTGACGTTACAGGAAGAGGACTTCCTTTTTTCACAGTCTCTGAAGAAAGGAAGAACTCTTCCTGAAACGTCAGTAAACTTGTTTTTATTTTGTTCGTCTCTCTCGTGTGTCTCTGTCTCAAATAACATTATTTTTCTGCGCTCTGTGTGAATTTTATCTTTCCAGACTATATAATATCTATATATTTATATATATATATTGAGTGATCTATATGTATATATATTTACATATTATATATATATATATATATATATAGATATATATATATATATATATATAGATATATAGGTATATAGAACAGAGACGTACGGGACGAGGGATTCCGTAAGGACACATATCAAAGTTGCAGTCCTTATTGCCAGTGCTGTTTGGCGTTTTAACGGTGTTTTACTAGTGCCGAATTGAGGTCAGATTGCTTTTTTTTTTTGCAGGAATAATTAATTGAAAGTTGAAGTCGAGAAAAAATGCGCCGTTTTTTCTGGAAGCGGGAATCGAACCCACAACCCTCCGCATAACGCGTGCGGTGCTCTACCATTGAGCTGTTCCGCGGCGACTCCCCCTCTCGACTATACGGCGGGGTTTTGTATTTACGATGCTCAGAGCCCGGTCAAGTCGTAATACAAAACCCCCCGCCGTATAGTCGAGAGGGGAGTCGCCGCGGAACTAGCTCAATGGTAGAGCACCGCACGCGTTATGCGGAGGTTGTGGGTTCGATTCCCGCTTCCGGAAAAAACGGCGCTTTTTTCTCGACTTGAATTTTCAATTATTTATTCCTGCCAAAAAAAATGCAATCTGACCTCATTTCGGCACTATAAAAACACCGTTAAAACGCCAAACAGCACTGGCAATAAGGACTGCAACTTTGATTTGTGTCCTTACGGAATCCCTCGTCCCGTACGCCTCTGTTCTACAAAATGCATTACGAGGGTTCTGGCTTCAGCAGTCTGAAATGCCTTTGGCTATCCCCGACTTCCGACCACGTCTACGTGCGGGCCGCTGGGAAAAGACGTTCTAACGTCTTCCCGGGTAGTTCGAGTGGCGGCGCTAGTTGTCCTGGCTCTGAGCAGTCGTAAATACAAAAACCACCGCCGCCGTATAGGTCGAGAGGGGAGTCGCCGCGGAACTAGCTCAATGGTAAGCACCGCAACGCGTTATGCGGAGGTTGTGGGTTCGATTCCCGCTTCCGGAAAAAACGGCGCATTTTTCTCGACTTGAATTTTCAATTATTATTTTTTCCTGCAAAAAAAAATGCAATCTGACCTCATTCGGCACTATAAAACACCGTTAAAACGCCAAAGAGCACTGGCACTAAGGACTGCAACTTAATATATATAGGTATATATATATATATATATTATTATATATATATATATATATATTATATATACTATATATATATATGCATCTATATAACGAAATGAGGGGCGCGTTGAGGAAATACACAAAGATAGGTCGGCAGTCTGCAACGTCAAAGCAGGCATAGGGGTGTGGTTAGGCTACGGTTAATGAAGTCAACCTTTTTTAAATATGCGGAAGAAAGAAAGAAAGAACGAAAAACGCGCCCAGAGTGGGGACCGAGCCCACGCCTTTCGATTAGATCTCGAATGCCTTTGTCAGGTTCGGTGACAACAATAATGAATAGAAGAAGAAAGTCTTGAAACGAGACTACGTTTATTTCTACCCAAAATCCCCAATTAAAAACCCACAGTATGGACAAAGAAACTAAACGGCACTGGGGAACCGAGGTATAGAAGGGCACTGCAATAACGCGGTATAGAAAATAAGAACAAGATCAACAACTGATCAACAGTCAATGTCTGGGAAAGAACCGCGGGGACACAGTAAGGGTTCACGGCGGGAACGGGTCGTTCGTCCTACCTCTCGTCCCGGTGGCGCATTCGTGATTCTTCGGTGTTAAAAGGTCGAGGTGGCGTGTGGTGGCCGGGGTGGTAGTGCGTGCACCGAGCTCCCGTTGCACCGTTGTGGCGAACGCAGCTCTCTTGGGGCGTCGCTGTCTCCTACTCACGCACGGGAACACGACTTTCTTGCGGTGGTGAAGTTCTGGAGGTTGCAGTTGAGGAGGACCTCTTGGGGCACGGCACGGGTCTGGTCACCCGACCGCCGTGTATCCCGGTCTCGCTCCACACACCGGCTCCTTCGCCGTTCTTCACACCGCGATTGCCTCCTGCCGCCGGCCTCTGAAGCTGGCCTCTTGCGATTGGCTCGCCCCGTGAGTGCGGGATAGCTGCCCCCGCATGACGACGATGATGATGGTGTCTCGGGTTTTGAAACATACCCGCAGAGTGTGTCTTGTTCGTCGTAGCTGCCTTCGTTTTCACTTCGTGACAATTATCAATTCGGCTATCTGGGTGGCGGTGTTCTCCTTCACTTTCTGGGCTATTTATGTTTACTAGAATTGTATCTGGCGCTTAAGGATGGTAGCCAGCGCCACTCTGACTAAACGGGGAGAAGGGGACCTTCTTTTCAACCCCCGGGGCGTGACTCGAACGTCTACAGCCTGTCCTGAGCGGGCAACAGGCGGGAAGCCCTCTTATGCTACCTAGGCATCAAGGATGCCAGAACCGAGACCCTGGCTAGGCTTTCGCAGAATAATATGGTAAGAAAATTAGTGGATCGTTGAGGAAATACAGAAAGATAGGTCGGCAGTCTACAACGCCAATTCAGGCATTGTAGAGTGCTTTTTTCGTTGTAGACTGCCGACCCATCTTCCTGTATATAATATATATATATATATAATATATATATATAGATATTATATATATTATATATATATATATATATATTATATATATATCTATATATATTATGTATATATATATATGTATTCTAAGGAGGATTTATTTCTAGAGCAAAAGACTGGGAGACCACGAAGTCAGGAGCATGAACTTCACTCTGTCGTGTTGACCGATAGCAAAAGCGAGAAGCAGCTTCTGCTTCTAAGCGTTTGCGATGCGGCTGCCGTGTATAGTTATCACTTGAATGCGATGATGATGCCCCAGTGTTTCGGCGGGTAACCTCTCAACAGTGAACAGTGAACAGTGAACAGTGCTGCCAATACTTCGGTTGCTCATTGGTGAATGGTGCTGGCGACGGACTTCGTTACAACTATCTCCGGGGAAAACGAGCCACCGTGGCGATCAGGGTGTCGGGATGGTGAGAGGCTCAACGTAAGGCTGGAAGCGCTGGACGTGGTGGAGGGATGTGGCAACGGTCTCAACAATAAAATTTACAGGCGAGGTGCGTTCGACGAAACAGTAAGGACCACCGTATTGCAGAAAGCAGTTTGCTGCTCAAGCAGGGAACAGTCGCTGGCACCTGCTGCCAAACACGTGATCTGGGTGAGAACCTCGGCGGAGAGGCCTTTTCGTCATGCTCTGTCTTTTGTCGATGTTGGTCTTCCTTGGTTGACGGCATTCTTCAGTGGGTTTGGCGACGTATGAGATGGGTGTCCAATGTACAATAGGAATCGCGTCCATGCAAACGGGAAAACAGACAGAAGCCAGGTTTGGCTTGCGTGGTGGTATTTACACATACGTTACAAATTGAAGGATTGTGTCCCTATTATGTGTATTTTATGGAACGTACATTCAGAGCATATCGCCCTGCGTCCGGTTGAAATGTTCGGTGATACCATTGATCGGTGGGTGGTTCACCGTGGTGGTGCGATGGATGGTACGGCTGTCTGTGAAGAGGGTTTCTGTTTTTCTGGAAGGGACAACCTTTCATCGGTAACTAAGAACTTCTCTATGCGCTCCATGACGTAAAATGAAGTTCCGAACGGCGAAAGAGGCAACTTCACGTGCAGTTCCCGCCGGCAGTGCTCCCGTCTCTGTATATCTTGTCAGGTGGTAACAGCGACAACGACCCACCTGTTTCCACCTGCCGTGCAAGGGAGAGGCCCATAGATGTCGATGCCGGGGTGGTCGAAGGGCCGTTCTGGACATGGTAAAAGCTCTCTAGCTACAATTCCTTGGCGAGGTGGAGACTTGTGGCGTTGGCAGTGAGCCCAGGAACGAACAAACAGAAGATCGAAATGGTATGTGCCACGCCAGTTGGATCGCACGCGCAAGCGTTTGTAGCTTTTTGGTACATCACCACGAGCGCAATTCAGCTCTTAATGAGAATAGGCACATATTTATGCACGTTCGCAGCACGGAATTACTATAAGTTACTTGCGACCTTCCGTTTGGTAGTTACGCCGAAGCCGCCAACCACCCAGAATGCCGAAGTACGACGCTTCCCGGTGTAAATTTTGAGATGTATCTTTCGCTGATGAGCATGATAGAAAATGAAAGATGGAGAAAACACAGGCATCTTTCTTTGGCTCAGATGACATAGAGTGGATCTCCATTGGTTATGGGTAGCAATCGGTACACGATAGTCGCTCACTTTCATGCGGCAATTGCGAGCGAGCAAGAGCATCAGCTTCATGGTGCTTCCCGCCTGACCGACAGGTTACGCGATTATCATATTCCTGGAGTGGCAGAGCCCAGCGTGCTAGGCTAGCGGACGGCGTTTTGAGGGAGGATGGCCAGAAAAGCCCTATATATACTAGCGGAACTTTGCAAGCACCCAAGAAAGAGCTAAGCGTTCGCGCTCTGTAGTAGAATACTTGGTCTGGGCTTTTGTTAGCGCACGATTCCGTAGGAGACTACATACTCGTCTCAATCTGCTTTGCGCTGAGTGAGAACTGCACCCAAAATCGACTACTCTTGCATAGGTTTGCATCTCGGTAGGGGCTTTAGGATAGAAATTTGGCAGGATTGAAGACGATGTGAGGAGATGACGCAGTTTAGTAAAATCGTCGCCGCAAGACGTTGCCCACTAAGAGATGCCACCTTCCTTGCTGATGAACTACGTCAGAGGCGCGATGAGGGATGTCACGTTCGTTAATAATTGGCGAAAGTACGTCGAGAGAAAATGGTGAAAAAATGCCCGCCGGGTGGGATCCGAACCCACCCTGTGGGCATTTTGTACCACTTTTGTTATGACTAAAAAAATTCTTCATCTCTTTCTATGACCCACAACAACCTCTCCTTTGTTTTCCGTAGTTTTATTGACAATAAATATATATATAATTATCTATATATATATACATATATATACACATTCATAATATTTGTGTGTATACATATCTATAATATAATACGGAAAGCAACAGACCAGGCAACCTGCTATCAGAAAAATTCAACAGTAGTTTTGTTCTTTGATGATGAAGGCGTCGTCAAACATCCATTTAGCATTTTGATTTTGTTCCAAAGAGAGGACAGACGCTGCAACTGTCTCACTGTGATTCCAGTGTCCAGATGGGTATCGTAACTGTTTCAGCAAATGCTGTCAGGTAGCTGTGTTTACCTAAATCAATATAGCAGAACATGTGCGGTAAATAAACAATAACTTTGTTCTTCCGGCAGGAACTTCTGACCACAATTCTACACAGGAAGAAACAAGACGAAAACTTCATTCCAACGTGGCACCCATAAATTTTGAACACCATTTTAATGGCGGCAATTTTGATCGTTCCAAGGTAAAATATTTCAAAACAAACCAAACCAGAACCCCTGCATTACCGAGAGTTCGCCGTGAAGCCATCCTAAATGACACTGAATTTGAAAGCTATGAGGCGCTGCAATAGCCCCAAAGAAGTGACATCCTCTATGTCAAGTTAACTTTGGCAATAAAAATTTATTCGCAAATAAATTTTCGTACTGTTGATGTTACGCTTCACGTAGCAACGGTATCAAATTGGGTGAGAATATATTGATATGAGATAAGACTCTGGTGGTAATACAAGGATACCCTAAAGAGCCCTTTTTGAAATACCTTGACTGCAGTCGTCCAAGGATACAGTTCTGCCCTCAATCTGCGGTGGTCTCCTTCACCATACCTATGCAAGTATATATATATATATATATATATATATATATATATATATATATTGTCACGAAGACAAGGACGATGCAGTTGTGTTGATTGAGAAACACGTTTATTGGAGCGAACTTGTGCTCCCCTAACAACTCAAAAGAATACAGAGGCGGCGAAGCAGCGGTAAACAAAGTGACTTGCACAGGCGAGTGTCGTCGAATCGAATGCCCCGGCGTCCGCACTGCAGGCTTTTTATCTTTTCGCGCGCGTGGTTCTCGAAACGTCGATTCGCATCGAGAACATAGTAGACCCAAGAAGATTATTTTGGGCTGTTCACGTTAGATCGGAATGCTCTCCCTATCACAACAGATAACACATGCGGCACAGAAAGAAAGAATAAAACACGCGCTTCCCTTGGCGCATGGATAACACAGACCGGCGCAGCCGGGCGGTAAAAGCAAAACACAAATAAACAAACCCAATGTACGGTTCGCGGCATTACCCCCCCCCCCTCTAAGAGTGCATCCACCCGATGCTAAGCGACAGCCCGAACAAATGAAAATAAAAGTTCGTCATCGTCCGTAGAAAGGTTTTAAGCGAACCACGTGGACAACTTCCGGTCGCGTGCGGCGTCGTGATGTGGCGGAATCAGCGTTGGTGATCACTTCGTATGTTAATTGGCCAACACGTCATAGAATCTGGTAGGGTCCGAAATACCGTCCCAGAAGCTTCTCACTGAGTCCGCGTCGTCGGATGGGAGTCCAAACCCACACACGATCCCCTGGTTGGTACTCGGCGTCTC